>JARHVA010004203.1:1080000-1657976 GCA_037957365.1 Torreya grandis
CTTTTAACATGTAAATTCAAATCATAAAGACTTCTTCTGATTCCATAATCTTGGAGGTGTTGATCTATTTTTTTTGTAATAGGTTTGTAGAGCATGCCTAAGTTCCTATAATGACTTGACAAACCTGAAAACCCAATAGTCATTCTTTGGGACCATGTATCCTTTTGGCTATACTATATAAACTTCCTTGCCTAAATCCTAATTAAAGGACATGCTCTTCACATCTGTTTGATACACCTTCCAATCATACTAAAAGAGAGAAATTTAAGGTAAAAGACAAGTTTGGGGAAGAGAGCCACCATTTGTGTTGGTACTAAAATATGTGTTAGCCTCACTAATTAGACCTTGCAGTTTCTTCCAATTCAACATCAAAACTATTTTCCAATTTTGTTCTCTTGATCCAAAAGAAGACAATATATGTTTAGATGTCTAAAACTTGATATATTGGATAAGGACCTCCCTTCCTTGACCTATTGGTAGAATGTTATTTACACACATCTTCATCAAAAGGTGGATTCATTGGGGTTTGATCTCGTTTCTATTGGTTGGGTGCTTTCCCATATATCACTTGTCATTCATCTATTATAAATGAATGTGATATCAATCCATTTATTATATATAAAGATACAGATGATTGATAGCATGCATATAATAAAAGGATGACAGCCATATATGTGTAGCTCAACCTTTCCCTAGTAAATATATAATGGTATTTTACTTTATCCAAAGAAGCTTTACAAGTAAGGATAGAGTTTTTGATATGTCTCTTATTCATTTTCTCCCTCTAACTTTACCTTATCGAAGTGATACTATACTTTCCACCTCATACTCTTCCACTCACACTTCCTAAATGTATTATAGTTTTTATATTACCTCCAACATGCAAACTACTTGTTATTCTTGGCCATTTCACATTGTATGGAAGTTAAACTTTCATTTACATTGCCTTTTCATGATATGCACATTGTATGGTAGTTATGTACTTCCATGATTCTTAATTTACAATGTCTTTTCATGATATGCACATTGTATGGCAGTTACACTTCCATAATTCTTGGTTTACATTTTCTTTTCATGGTATGCATGGTTTCCATATATAAGATTTGATACTTTATATAAAATTAAGTGAGACCTTGTTTATATGAATAGTTGATGGCTAGAGTAGACACTCCTCCCTCTCTATGAGCTAAGATAGACATAGGCATTGTTTCTATAACATCATCTACACAGGTGTTAACAAATGTATATATTAGTTATTATAATTTTAAATTGTAAAAATAGACTTGTTTTAATAATTTTAGTATATGTACTTGGAGAAAATATAACTTATGTAAATGTATTGTGTATTCAGGTTTGTCTTATGACATCTAATAGTCCCAGTAAGATGATTGGTAGAGAAACTTCTCATGTTCTTCCCATATTTGAGATGCCTATTCAGATAGTTGAGCCTGCCAATGACTTGTTTGAGCATGAAAAATAGATTGATCAAGGTCATGAGATTGAAGTAAGTGCATGTTTAAATGATTTTTCACTTTAGTTTAAAATTAATTTCTTAACAATTATTTGAATGCATTTTATGTTAATTTTGTAATAATTATTATATTTGAATAGGCTCAGCTGCAAGATAGCTATGAGTGTAGGACCTGAAGTCAGACCTTGGAGTAATCTAAGGCATTAGAGGGGTCTCCATCTACTATCAGGGCATCCCAAGGAGATTCTTAGTCAAAGAAGGCAAAGAGAGAGGCTATTTGATGAATAATATGTCTTACACATGAGATGTACTTTTTTGTATGCCTATATGGCAATTTACACATTTTTAGAATTGTATATGCACATATGACATTCACCCAACATTATATACTATGTTGGTAGATGTAATTTTTTGTATTCCTATCATGGTAATCTATGTATTATTGACATTACACACATGTGCCTATATTGTATGCCTATCATGACAATCTATCTAATTTATATTCAGTTTTTATTTCATTGTGTGTTATTATGCAGTGTTGTTTTGATATTCAAAACTATTATCTACCAGATATCTTATTTAATTTTATACACAAATGAGGATTAAAAATTTATTCTTTTCAATTCTATAAATCTCGGATCTCCTATATTTTTTTAAAGTAAAGTTTTTATTTCATTGTGTGTAGTGGAAATGACTAATGACACTCTTATCACTTAGGCTTAATGGCCTTATTATATTTTTACCTACTTATTATACACTTCTTGGTGTCATTATACCTCTTAAAGACCCCTCACATTAATTCTCTAACTTATTTCATGTATTTCACTCACAAACGTCCTCTCACTCTTTCATTATCTTTTCACTAGGCAATCCTCTTAGGTTTCAATTACCAAAACTTGATATAGGTATCAAGGAGTTAGTATTTTTTCATATATGTTATTATATGGTCAAATCACACCTTTATTAACCTCTTATAAGCACTCAAACACACCTCAACATTCAATTCCACATATAGGGCTCACAATGGTCTCCTTCAGCTTATAGCCTTTTTTGTGAAAATTCTCTTGATTTGAGAAATATATCAACTATTATGGAGATTCAAAACCTTTTCTATCCACCCTCTATCTCCTTATATTTTTGTGTCAAATTTCATGACCTAACTCCACTCTTAGACCACACTTCCTTTGTAAACCACCCTTTAATTAGGCCTAATTAGCCTTATCTTAAATCCATAGTCACCAAATACATATTGTACAACCTTAAACCATACCAAAAAAACTTTATTCCTTTTCTATACATCAAAACATGTCATATTATTAAGTTTCATTAATTTCTAAGGGTTAAAACTCTTTCTATGGGATTTTTGCTCTTGAAACCCTAGTTAGGCTTCTTCACAGGTTGAGGGGCTATATAATTAAATATCTTGAGTTATAAAAAGTTTCAAAGGGAAAAAATTCCAAATATATGTTTTTTTTCACCCCACACACCTTATAAAATAGGTGATACATCTCATTTCTCTTTATTCTCTCTTCTAACCATCAAAACATAAGTTTTTGAGTCATATTTAGGACTGTGACAACAGGGTTTGTGTATTAATGAGTGTCAATGACTCTCTTAAGATATTTTAAAATTATTAATACCTTATTTCCACATGTCACCAACCATACAAACCATTATATCCATTATCATACACATTTATATAAGAAAAGTCTCTCCTCTCTATCTTGATTGTGCACAACAAGGCACCCTACAGGCCTGTGACAACAACATTGAGTATTAGTTCAATTTAAAATATCTCGTGCATATTATAAGAGATTAAAATAATTATTTTATTATGGTACCATCTTCCAATTCCATATATTCAACTTCATACTTTAAAATATTCAGAAACAACTCTTACTTCCCTTTGTAATGTGATTGTTAACCCAAAACAGGGTATAGACAGCGTTTATTATAGAGAACTACATGTTGATTATTTACCATTATATTTTGTATAAAAAATAATTAACCTTACACCTTAATTATCATTCTCAATATATATATATATATATATATATATATATATATATATATATATATATACACACACACCAAATTCATACTCTCTTCATGAGAAATAACTATTTACTTCTATGTTAGACTATCATAGGCAAAACAAGGTATATGGGTAGAGGTAACCCTTTTTGTTGAGTTATCCATGTATAAATGTCTTACTCATTTATATATAGGTCTCTATAGGTTCAACACATGCAAAAATAATATCATTATGACTAACAACTTACCAACCTGGTGGAATCACTCCAAGCTCCCTTCCTTGATTGTGACCTATAGTCACTCTTAGTTACCACCTACAGTCATTCATCCACATAAAACCTTACACAAATGACAACATATTCATGGCCTCAAGGACCTTCAAGTATAGCATGAAACTAATTCAATCACATACACTAAATGGAGAATCCACAACAAGTCACTTTCTAGTTCAATAGGTCAATAGGTCAATTACTCAATACCACCTAATAGGCCAATAGTTCAATTACCACCTAATAGGTCAATAGGTAAATAAATGAATCACCACTTAATAGGTAAATATTTTAATTTAGTTTCTTCCACCACCTAATAGGTCAATAGGCCAATAAGTTAATTAAGTTTCTACCACCACCTAATAGGTCAATAGGTCAATTACTCATTAAGTCTCTAGTTCTCTAGTTTAAGTTTTCAAATTTATAAAAAAATTCAAAGTTTTCAATAGGTCAATAGGTCAATTACTCGTTAAGTTTTTAGGTCTCTAGTTTAAGTTGTCAAAGTTGTCAAAGTTTAACTTGTGGTTATATAACTCTAGTTTTGATGCTTCTTGAGTGAAAACTGACACTGTCAACATGTCCAAGGGGTTGGATAACATATAGTACCTTGTTCTTATCCTCCCATCAAGCTTGATCGACAAACCCACCACCCATTTCGGCCTCAAGAACACCCTTCCCAATACAAGAAAAATGTAATTTTTTAGCCTAAGTTTAAACACACGTAAAAAAACAAAAATTATTTATATGAATGATTATATCCCTCCCATACCTATTTAATCCCTATAATTTTATCCCAGATCACTTAGGTGGAAGATTTGAGATCAATCTATTAGACAAGTTGCAATGATGGGTCTGAAAATGCAACTTTTTAGCAATGAACAAACAACTTCTTGAGCTCCAACTGGTATTTATACCTATAATACCTCCACCTATGAATATATCACTTTTATAATTTCTAAATAGCCAAATGACATGTTATCACACTTCCATGATGTTCAAATTTACCTATAAGTGCATATTCACTACCATTCTGGGAATAGAAACACTGACAACAAATATTGTCAAAATTTAAGTTGTGGTTACAAAACTTTGGTTATGATGCTTCTTGAGTGAAAATTGATGTTTATAAAATGTCTAGGGGGTATATAAAATCTATTAATAGGTTCTTGTCATCCCATTAGGCCCGATTTACAAACCCACCACCCATTCTGGCCTCAAGAACACCCTTCCCAACACAAGAAAAATGTAATTTTTTAGCCTAAGTTAAAACATGCATAAAACAAAAATTGTAAGTCATTTCTATGAACCATTATATCCTTACCCTACCTATTTAATCCCTCTAATCTCAACTTATATCACTCAAGTTTAATATTCGAGATCAATTTGTTAGACAAGTTGCAGCAATGGGTCCAAAAATGCAACTTTTTGTTAGTGAACAAGCAACTTCTTGAGCTCTAACTAGCATTTATACCTCAGAGACCTCTACCTATGAATATATCACTTTTATCACATATATATAAACAAATTACATGTTATCACACTACCAATATATTCAAATCCACCTAGAAGTGCATTTTCACTACTGTTCTAAAGAGCAAAAACACTAAAAACAAATGTTATCAAAGTTTAAATTGTGGTTATAGAACAATAGTTCTCATGCTTCCTGAGTGAAAAATGACCTTTCCAACATGTCTATATGGTATATAAAATCTAGTACCAGGTTCTTGGCCTCCCATTAGGCCAAATAGACAAACCCACCACCCATTCTAGCCTCAAAAACACCCTTTCCAATACAAGAAAAATGCATTTTTAAACCTAAATTTAAACATGCATAAAACAAAAACTATAGATAATTTTTTGTGAACCATCAGATCCATCCCCTACCTATTTAATCCCTCTAATCACACCCTAGATCACTTATGTGGAATCTTTGAGATCAATTTATTAGATAAGTTGTAGTGATGGGTCCAAAAATGCAACTTTTTTTCAGTGAACAAACAACTTCTTGAGCTCCAACTGCCATTTCTACCTCTGGGACCTCCATCTACAACTATGTCAATTTGATCGTGTACAAATAATAAAATTACATTTTATCACAATATCACAATGTTAAAATCCACCTATAACTGCATTTTCACTAGCGTTCTAGAGAGCAGAAACACTGACAATAAATGTTGTCAAAGTTTAAGTTATGGTTACATAACTCTAGTTTCAATGATTCCTGAGTGAATTGACATGGAAAACATGTTTTGGGGGTTGTATAATGTCTAGGACTATGTTTTTGGCCTCTCATCAATCTTGACTGACAAACCCACCACCCATTCCAGCCTCAAGAACACCCTTCCCAATACAAGAAAAATGAATTTTTAGCCTAAGTTTAAATACTCGTAAAATGAAACTTATAATTCATGTCTTGAGTTTCGATAACATCCAACTTGAGCTTAAATCATGTCCAACATAAGCTTATCTTAGCTTCAAAAATATATAATTCTTTACTCACAGTGCCAACCACATGAAGATGGAATTTTCTCTGGCACCACTAACCTATAAAAAATTGTTAGTAAGTAATTAAAAATGAAATTTATATGTACTACCTATAAAATAACAAATATTTGGAAAAATTGATTACATATACATTTGAAAATTCAACATACCTATGTGTTTCAATCCAACAAACTACTAGGATCTACTCTAACCTTGATAGTATCAAGAATAGCTTCATGGTCTAACTCCCAAACTTTCCATAGTTTCATACTTAATGGCCTCCCATGATATTTTTGTAATTAAATATTCATTACAAGAATCAAATTTTAATAGTGCATTATCTTCTTGTACATTTCAAACTCTTCAAACAACCATTGATCTGAATATTTTATAGGATATCATCAAAACCAAGTTTTATTGACTACCACTGACCTAGTGGAATAGTCAATGTTTTCTCCATCTATAACTGGGGAAGTCAATTTTTTTCTCTCTCTACACACTGACACAAGTAGTAATCAGTGCCTTATTTATTATACTCATCTATAATAACTGTAAAAACATGTCATGTATCACAAAAATTATTTTTTAGCAATAATATGAAGATATATAATGAGAATAAATTGTACATAATAAAAAATATTCTGCCTGGTTGCACTAGATTAGATACATGGTTAAAGTCATTCAATGATGTCATATTTGTAAGTTGCAATGTTTTGAAACTTGATATGTGTTGATTGGGATTATAGGTTTGGAACTCCAATCATCCACCCACTCTTATGACTCACACTCATTCCAAATAGAGTCTATGCATGCAGAATAGAAACATGCCAAGTGTTTCATATGAGCAGTCCAATAACTTGCATTTGAGCTATTAAATGAGTGGAGGTCACTTAAATGCATTAGAGTCATACAATACTCATACTTTTCCAAGTTTTCTTCTTCCATTAACCATAACTATCTATGAATAGTATAATTTGGTTGAGCACCATGACACATGTTTTCATTACACCATTCAACCATAATATTTGCATCTATCAAATGAACACCCTCTTCAAATTTCAACTCCTCCCTTGAAATATATCTTTTAACACATGATCCATCACTGTCATGCTCCCCTTTTCCATGGCTAACCTCGATGAAACTCCAAAAAAATTCTACACCAATGGTAATGTGCATCTTTCTCAACCAATAAAACATCCATGCCATTTTGAATTGTGATGTATAATTATCCGACCAAATGTAATGTTGATTGAAAGTAATGTTCCTCTAACTCAACTATTCATAGAAATTATGAAAACAACCTTGCACATAATCTAAACAATGTGATCTATCATCACTGATATAGAAATGGTACTCCATTAATATTTTCTATTATTGCTCTATACTATTAGGTGCATGCATGAATGCTATATGCATGAATATGGCAACTTGTGATGAGTTGTAATACTATGATTAA
Organism: Torreya grandis; assembly: GCA_037957365.1. Taxonomy (NCBI): domain Eukaryota; kingdom Viridiplantae; phylum Streptophyta; class Pinopsida; order Cupressales; family Taxaceae; genus Torreya; species Torreya grandis. Next base: position 1,087,715 of record JARHVA010004203.1, read on the forward strand.
ACTTCCATTTGGGGTTTGAATGTGTGATTTTTAGAAAAATCAACTACTAAAAAAATTAAACCAAGTAGGAATCTATCATTTATTATCTTTAAATTTTCATCCAACCATCTAGCCCTGTGTGTGTGCCTTGCATACTCATAGACAATCTTCTCCCTAAATTTGACCAAAAATTTAGAAACAGGTATCTTTTTTGTAACAAGCTCACACCTTTTAGATTCTTTGCCATCTTTTACTTGATAAGTCACTGATTTATATTTTCTTAAACCAACTAATTCATGTCTAATTGAACTTGTAATATCCTCATGGAAACATTTTTTAATTTTGAAAATCCATCATAAATGCTACAATTTCTATTTAAACATGATTTGTTGTAAAATAATTATCCATCTAGCCTTTTGTAAAAGATAGTTGGAATAAATTCCCTAGATGATTTTGGTGGAAATTCAATGCCACACTCCTAAAAAATGTTTTTAGTATGTAAAGTATAACAAATATTGAAAAAAATCATAGTACACTAAAAATCCAACATGTTTCCTAAAACAAGTGGTGCACGTGTGATTTATTTAATCATAAAAAGGTTTTTCCATCTCAAAATATCTTTGACAAATAGAAATTTTTGAATGTTTTTCAAAAAAATTAGAGTATAATTGTGTTTGAGTCATATCCAATAAATGTTTTGAATACGGTTCACGGTTACAAGAACCAACTCTTATTTTCACAACATCTCTTTGATTGGGTAAAACTCTTGTATTGTCTTTCTAAAATTGAGCAAGGAACAAAAAGAGAGTATCAACTATAGCTTTTCCCTTTCATGGAAGTCTACCAGAAAATGCCTAGAGCTCATTGGTATTAGGTTCATTAAGTCTTTCACATCTTTAAATTTCTTTCATTATTATTTTTCTATTTATATTAAGTGTTTGGCTTATTTTTGAAACCATTCATTTTTTCCCTATTTTATCACTTACTGCACAAGTTGTAAGTATATGTTAGGTAGCATTACAATCTTTGGTGCATGATTTTGGGCCTACAGTATGATATGTATCATGTATATTTTCAATAATTTCATTATTTTCATCATCCATGTTAGATGTTCTTAATCCTAGTGTGTACATTATATGTCTCATCTTAATCAATTTTATCAATGAAATAAATAATTGACATCTTTAACTATGATACTCCAAATTTTGAAAGAAAGTATCCCAAATTTGTTGATCCAATCTTCTTGAATGGAGATCAGATAGTTTTTTATGCATTGGTTATAAAAAATTTAATCGACTTCAATTAACTACTTGTCTTTTCTATGCATAATTCTTGAAGGTGTTAGTAATGATGGAATTTGTTAAGAGGGTGTTTCAAAAGCATTATTACTTTCATTATTTAGAGGTGGGATGACATTTTCTTTATTGTTAATTTTTTCATTACATGTTTCCATGAAATTTTATTGATGGTTAATTTCATCATTATTTGTTTCCATCAAATTTTCTTCATTCATGGGGTGAAGCATCATACATAGACTCATCAACAAAATCAAAAACTTGGAACTTTGAATGTGAAATTCCAACATTAACTAATTCATTACTTTAAATTTCATTATTATTCATTTCATTATGGTCAATATCAACATTATTCAATTGATTATTGATGTATAACTTGAAATCAATTTTCACTTCTCTTACACTTTGCTTGCAATCTTTCCAAATCTTTTTAGCCAACACTAGGCCTCTCTTGTCCAAATGGACCAAAAATTAGTTCCCTATTTATCTCAAGTTCTAAAAACACATAAAATATTCAAACATATTTTTTTAACCCTTTTAATCCTTTATCAACTCTTTTCTTAACATTTCCCTTATCACTTACAACTCCTACCATGTTTCTCAAAGTATCTAGTAGCCTTTTTTTAATCAAATATTCCATGTACAGAAATGTACAAAATCTAATCACATGACTACCCTCACTTCCAAGTACCATTTATGATCTTTGACATTTCTATAAAGTTTCATCACCTAACTCATTCTCTAACCCGTCTTACTAAGATTCTTTTTGGTTCAAATTAGGTCTTTGAGGGCTATTTCACTTAATCTCACACACAAACATCTATAAGTGTATGGAAACGTACCCTTATGAGCTAAAACTAGTTTAATATCTTAAAAAACATTATTTTTCACCTATCCACCAATTTCCAAAGTTTTCCACTAGTTACTTTCTTCATAATGTAATTTTTAAGTTCACTACCATTTTTTAGGGTTTTTGGGTTCTTAACAAGCACGAGAGCTCTCAACTTCTCTTACTCATTACCAGTAGGGTTTAAAAAAAAATATAGCTAGTTTTTTTTGTATAATTTAACCTTACCACACATTTTCCAATCCTTTACTTTACACCACTAAAATTATGTTCCAATTTTGTGGGCAATTCTTGGTTCCCCTATATTCTCAGTCATAAAAAGCAAGGTCTACAAAAGCTCTCTTAAGGTCTTTGGTTTCATTCAAGGTTTTTAACACTTTACACAAGGTAGATATAGGTTATTATCAACTCCACTTATTTATTATGATCATAAAATATCCACTATAATGAATTGGTAAACTCTTTGCATTACCCTAACCATTCACTATCTATGCATGTTCTGACTAAACAGGGTTTATAGTCTTGATGGAAAAATAGAACAAACATTCACTTGAAAAATTCAATAATCTTAGATTATAAAATAATTACTAATCACTTCATATTAAACTTCAAGATTATCCCTTATACATCAATCTATAAGGACAAACTTATCCCATTCAATCATTATGGAAATGTACAAGGTTTGCATGCAGTCACTATAAGTTTTCACTATATACAAGGTTTGTAGATCCTAGATAAATGCTCCTATATCTTCATAAATTCCTATTAATTATTTGAAATAATGATAACCATGCTTATATCATGGTAATATATGCTTAGTTTAGGAACCCACTAAACATCTCCTTTACAAAACACAGAAAGTGAACATTATCATGTAAGCAGGGTTCACAAAATCCTTGAAAATCTAAATCAAATAACATAACATGTGGATGAATAAGATCATACTCAGTTGGTACTCTTTGAGACCTCATTATAACTTACCATTATTTTCCTTGAATTAATATTTATTCTCTCAACTATGAGTTTCTATATCCACACTTAGAAACTCAGACTCAGACCTGCAGATTCATTTCCACATTAAACTAAAACATGGATAACACTCACTTAGTTAATCACATCTCTATGAATGAATCATGAATAATCAAAGAACTTGATTTCAAGCTAAACACCATTTTTATTCCTTGGAAACTGTTGATCATTACAAAAGGACTCATACAATCCTATTTATTATTTTAGCAAACCTCCATTCCTTATTTTAACATGGTTTGCCCTGTTTCCTCCTAATCCTCCTATATTTGAACCACACACATTATATATCATTTCTATTCTCAAACTAGACTCTAAAATAAGACAAACAACTATTTCTTGATTCAAGAAACTTTCAATATCCCCTAGACCTATGTAGGGTAGTAGATTACCACCTCATACCTTAACTAACTTAGCACCACATTCTCATGAAAAATACATTGATATTGTCCACCTAGATCCATTAAGACTCCAAAATATAACCATGTCCCCTTAAATTCCCTTGTAAACCTAAAACACATCATTAGACTCCCATTACCATTTTGAAAATTTAAATTACACAAAAGGGTAAGAAACTAATTTTTAGACTCAAATTCAAATTTGACTTACAATTCCTAAATCTTATCAACTTGACACTACACTTGGAACACTTAACCATCCTTATACATTAAAATTAGGATAATTGAAATATTTCCATACATCATAATCTAAAGGGGAGTAGAAAAAAAAAATAGGCACTCATATTCTTCTTCATTCAAACTCTCATATAAGTGTGTGTGCTCTTGACCACCACACTTGTACCTTGCCTTCTCTCTTATTATCTTCATCCATGCTATACCTACAAGATATAATAGATCATTAAATAAAACATGTTATTTCTCATGATCTTGAGGAATTCTCTAACTCTCCTCTTTTCTTTCTTGTTGCTCTTGCTCCCAAGCACCTTCATGTGCTATATATGCTTCACTCTTCCTTTTTACATCAGCCATCAATGCACCGTGCTCTGCTCCTTGCATGTAGTCTCCTTCATCTACAACCTTTAATTCAACCTCAAAACCTGAAAATTATTTTTATAAAGTGTCTCTTTGTACTTTACTTCTTCTCACCTTCATTAATGCCCTTATCTTAGACACCACTGCTACATTCCAAAAGTCTATGTTTTCCTTGGTAACCTTCTTCACCATTTTTTTATACTTTTGATAAGGATCAAATCCATATTCTTGATTCAAATATTCATACAAGATTGAATATTCCTCATACCTTTAATTATTTTGTTATCCCATTGATCTATTGGCTTCACTTGCATCCTCTTAAAGGAGGATCTCTTCATTCTTCATGCTATCTTGCTTCCAAAATCACTGACCTACTTATTCTTATTCCATCAACATGACTCTGCCTTGAGTCTCTTATTCATCTTGAATTTTTTTTATCACAATTTAATTATAAGCTTCCTATTTTTTTTCCTTGAGCTTATGAATGGGTTCAAATATCTCATTCTTCTTTTCATTACTCAATCCTACATTTACACATACCAATACATCATTATATTTCAAAACATGAGGCTTGATTTCCTCCTTATCATTCATCTTTTGTCTTCTTCTATTCTCCATTAATTACTTGATTGTCCACTTGAGTGGTTTATTTCTCATGATCCATCCAAGATGTGGGTTCACAATCTTTTTCAATTGCTCTATCTTGGTCAGCATCTCATCCATTTATCACCTCATCTCTCTCTCTCTCTCTCTCTCTCTCTCTCTCTCTCTCTCTCTCTCTCTCTCTCTCTCTCTCTCTCTCTCTCTCTCTCTCTCTCTCTCTCCATCTCAATCTTCTTATTAGTGTCTCCATGCACCATCTTCTCATTGTGGTGGCTCTTCTCAAAATTTCCCTTTTTAATCTTTTATCTTTCTCTCATTATGTTAACTAAGATGACTATCAATTCTTTGACCTCATCTAGACCTGTTCTCCTTTTTGACAAGCCTTCTCTTACTTGCCACATCATGACTGTTGACCAAATTTGACTTTTAGGTCAAATTAAGGCCCCTTCAGTAAAAAATTAACTTATATATGTTTTATAATGGTATATTTTATTTACATGGGGTTTATCACATGTTATTTGATGTTATCTAATGCACTTTTAGCCTTAGTCATAATTTCATTAGCTTATTTATCAATTTGGGTCATTTAATGTGCTTTGAAGGGTCATTAATGCAAGTGTCATGGTTCCCAAGGTTCCTACATGTCATTTTATCCTTATAATCATCCAAAAGGTCAGTTTAACTCTTAGGTATGTCAATTACATCAAAATATTATAGGTTCCTAAACTAAAATTTAAGAAACAACTAAAAAAGAGAGCAAATGGACTTGTATAGTCTATGGGGAAGTGTGCCACATGGGAGAAGATATTGGAGGGCCTATTCACCTTCCTAAAATTAATTTATATATTGTTTTCTCTTTAATTTTAATTTTAATTCCAAAACCATTCTGCTCCTTTGGTTTTTTAGACACACAGAAGTGACTTTCAGGGTTTTGCTCAGTACAAATAGCTAAAGATGTTTCAAGTAAAATGATTTTGTGAGGTAATATTAAACTAAAATAAATTAATTTACATATAAATATTCTGAATAATGGTGGCATTTTATTCATGAACCATCCTCATGAATTTGATTGTATTTTTATGGTAGTTATTTCATGCACCCTATAGGTTTTGCTCCAATTTGGTCAAATACGTACAAACCAATTGGTGATGTTGGCTCCATAGTATGTTTCATTCCTTATTATATGGTATCCATTCTTATTTTCATGTTCATAATGTTTATATTAGAAAATTAGTCCATGCTTCAGGAGAATGTCACCATATGTAGTCTCAGCTAAAGTTATTCCTATTTATTGAGTATCATTATCCTATAAGGGTTTCATGTAGCTATAAAATAGTGTTAAAAATGTCTTAGGGTCATATTACCACATACTTATATGTTTTTTTTTCACTATGTCATCATTTGGGTAGCTTGCAACTGTGTCTTTTTCCATAGTCAACTTTATGCTTAGCTTCACTTGTAGTCACTTGTATAAGCTTGTTTAACTTATTTATGGAGTTGTAATAATAATTATTTAGTTTTTCAATCCATTAGGAGTTTTAATGAGTCCATTTATATGCTTTTAAAATGTGCAAGTTTAGTCACAATCTCATCTACCATGCTAAAATAGTCTTGAGATGCCCCTGATTTCTCTTCTCCATATATATACAGGGGATTTTCATACTGTAAAAGATAGGTTGGAACTAGTTTCAAGGTGTCCAAGAATGGATATCATGTACTTTAAGGTTTATAAATGAATTTTATTGGTTTTTAAGCTATTCACTAGCATGTTTTTGCCTAATTCCATGACCTGCATGTATAACATGCCTAATGCATACCTATAAGGCCCTTGCTGACATCATATTGAGGTGTGGGAAGATGAATGTGTGTTCCATCCTATTATTATTTATAGAGGTGAATTATGATGTTTAATAAAATCATACAAATTTCACATGCATGGATAGTTCATATTACTCATATCTAACTCATTGTTTGTGTACCAAAACATCCACCTACAGGTGGCTGAGTAAGGTACTAAAATGCTTTTATGGAGAGGATGAAATAGTTTGACACTTATTTAAGATCTTGGTATGATTAATAATCCATGATAGACCGATATAAATTTCCTAAGGGGAAAGAATAAGAGTGTAATCATGTGTGAAGGTCATGACTAGGTTTAGGGAAGTTTTCCATAAAAAGGTCAAAATAGAGCCCCAAGGGGTTCTTATGGACCTCATATGACAAGTTTTATAAGGGTATAAAATCTTATAAAGAGTTATATTTTGTGACTTATATCATGGATAATAACTCTACCGATAATGGAGGTCAAAATTTCAATGCAAGGTGGGATTTGGGAACCTTGAAGTAGCTAAAAACACACTGAAATGCTCTAGTAACATCTATAGGCCTGAGGAGGTAAATGGTATTTTGTCACCCTAAGAAGCAAAATTGAAAAAATTATCATGGATAAGATGGTTTAAAATAATTTAAGGTTTCAATAATGTCTTGAAGGTAAGCAAGAAAGGATTGAAATGTTCCCATGTAACCCCCATGACTACCTACAAATATCCCTTGTATGGAGAATATACACCTACAATAGGAATAGAACAATGCCCCCAATATTGATACATATTTGATTATTTAAGATTATAAAAGGGTGAATTCAAGATCAATCAAAGGGTTGAAGTTAGGTTCTCAATCATCTTATTCAAACCCAGTCAAGACAAAGGACACCTCCAGGCAAGTTAAAAGGTGGATGTCTCAATCAACAAATAGTGACCTAGAGGGTTGATGCTAAGAGGGTATCTTAAGACTTGAAAAGAATAATAATAGTGAAAGTAAATAAATTTTCACCTATATGGGTTTATTTAAGATGTTTTCACATCATTTTTGAGCTTAGTTGAATCCCAATAGACACCTATAGGCAGGGGCAAGCAGAGTGTCTCAGTCATAGCAAGGAAACTCAATTTGAGCCCAAAGAGTGGATAAGGTGAGAAAAATGTATGGAAAATATCAAATGGTTATTATTTTCATGGTTAAATGGATATTATTTTCATGCTATAAAAAACCTCTAAATATATAAATGTAATTTATAGCAGACTCTAAAAGGCATGTGTCTCAGTCAATAGGCAGTGAAGTACCCAATTTTGACCAAAAGTACATATGAAATCCAAAAGGAGTTTGTGTGATAATAAAAAAATGTTTCCACATCAATTAAAGTAATGGTAACTTCATTAAATACAAACATGATGAAAATAACCTACAAAGGGTCTCTTAAACTCCTATGTTCACCTACAGCCACCATGTTATAGTCTTAAAACATGAAGGTGATCTAAAGAGATGAACTTGTGAATGAGAGAAAGGATGGTTATAATAAATGAAAATTAGTTCATGATATGTAATTTATTTTTTACACAATCCCAAAATTATACCAAGGTGATCATCTTCCTTCCCTACTTGGCCAAAAGGCAATAGTCCGTATTATGGACTAGGAAACCATGTTTGCTAAATAGCCAAGTATGAGAAATCCAAGGAAAAGAGTGTTTTTGGATGAATTAAAATATTCATGATAATTAATATAGGATTAAAAACATTTTTAATAAGCATATAATCATGTTTTTAGCATGGAAGGGTTACTCTTAAGTGGATTTGAGGAAAATGTTGGAAAACATGCTTTTTTAGGCCTTTTTGGACATTTGGAGATGATTAGACACCTAAATAAAAGAATAAAAATAAAAAATATATTAAAAATCATAATCATGACTTGGAAAAACTCCTAAAATAATAAATTTTCCTTGTAAATTAGGGCTATACATCACTATTTTATCTCAGAAGTCAGCTAATCTAGGGAAATTAGTGTTGAGCAAAGTGAACAAGTGAGTACAAAATGGTTAAAGGGATGGATATAAATATTTTTTAACTTTAGGAAACATATTATGAGGTTTATTTAAGTAAAATATATTATATTTAAGCACTATACCAATCTCAAATCCCTCAAGCTGACTAAATTACCCATGCACACAGTCTAACTAGGCAAACTTTCACTAGGCCTAGTTGGTGAATGAGAGAAGAAGACGAAGAAGAGCGATTGAAGGGTTATGTAATGTATTTTTAAGATAAAATGGTATGTTAAAATTAATAATACACAAAATAACCATGAAATATCAGTCTTAACATCCAAATTTAGCAAAGTGCTTATTAGACTTATTAGGCTTTGGGGGGACCTAGAACCAATTCGGGGTCCATCTTCATTTATAACTCTTGGTGGGATATAAAAATTATGGAGGCATGTTATGGAGATGTAATTATACATTTATGAACTTTTATAATTAATTTAAACCTAAAATAAAGCCAATTCTAACCTTGAGATAGTCTAAGCATGTAAAAAGGGGTAAAAACAAGCTCGATAGGGTATATTCAAGTGTTCATATCTCCTATAGGATTTTCATGGGAAAAAAAGGAATTTTGAGGTGTTATAAAGTTCCCTTGGCATAATTTTTTTTCCATTTAGTGGAAGGTTCAACATCAAATATTTATGAACAAAACTTAAGACCAAAAATTGCCTAAAACCCTACTAAACCCTCAGCCAGGACCGTATAGAGAAAATAATCTTGGAGAGCTATCAAAATCACATATTTTGACTATTTAAGCTATTTTAATATGTATAGGAATCCCTCAAGATATCTCCCACCAATATGAGCTATATGTAATTGTATATATGGGGTACAAAATAGGGTTTTTCTGACTATTTTATGTATTTTTTAGGGTACATGAGGTTCCAAAGGATTAAATCAAGTTTTGGATAAATATTTATAATTTTTATAACTCCTTATGGTCATTTATTTCTAATAATAAATTTCTAAGTTTTCAAACAATAGCTCTCCTTTCATCCAGTCAAAGCTAGAATAATAGATACAAGGGTGAGAAGGGTGAAACTCTAAGTGTGAGCCTTCTAAAGCATGTCTAATTCCTATAAGGAAATGGATGGTATTTAAAGGTTTCATTCACTCCATCCTATGTATTTTCATGGAAAATTGAATCCAATTTTGAGGCTAAGTGTGAGGGGTGACTGAAAAGGAGTTTTTTAGATTGCAGATAGTGATGGATTCCTTCTAGGAGTTTCTAGATTATTAGGAATGAAACCAATGAATGGAGAGACATAAATAAAGGAATTATATCTCATTACAGTCATCATACCTATCCCAAGTTATTTTTTGGATGTTCAAATAGGTTCAAATTATGAAGGTAGATTTTGAGCCAAGACTGGGAGTTTTATGCCACTTTTCATAAGTTTCATGACTTGTATGGACACTTGGTCCTGATAAAATTGTATGGTTTTTTCCATACCTATTTATCATGAAATTTTAACCCATTTTATAAACTTACAAGTGTCCAAGTTACCTTTGTACTTCCCTTGTCTTGCTCTTCTCTCAAAGGCTATAAATATTGACTCTTCTAGCTCTTTTTGGCAGCCTCCATTGTTTAATGGTGAAACCCTAGCCAAATTTATACTTTAATGACTCTTTAATAAATAAAAAAGAGATTTTTATTACTTAAATTTTGTAAAATTTAGTGTTATTATAATCTTAGTGGTCTTGTCTAGTAGAAGATGATCTTTTCTAGCATATTATCCTTGATTGTTCACCAAGTGTGCAAAAGAGTAATTGTTACAGATCTTTTTTAGTGTTATATTTCAATTTTTAAAGTGTATTATAAGTTTTCCATGACTATAATATCTAAATTAATCATTCATTTCCCTCCTAAGTATCAAACACCTTCTTAAACCTAGCTTATGAAACATTGATGTAACAATTTGTCTTGTGTTGTGAGTTTTGTGTAAGAGAAGATTTTTTTTATCTAAGTATTATAATTTTATTCAATATGAGGAAATAAAATATTGGTGCATCACCTTTTTTATATTTATTAGTTGTTTTATTAACCATTTTCATCCAAAGTTGATAAGCAAGAAAGTAATTCAAAGATTGCATCAACAGAACTAGCTCTTCTAGAGATTCATCTCATCAAATTTTTACCCACAGCAAGAGAGATGTTACCATTGTGCCACATGGATGAGGAGATATATGCATATATTCAAGGGGTTAAAATCCAAGTGACAATAATTTTTATTATGCCCTATGGGACACTAAGTCTGAGAAGATTGTCTAAGATTAGTGTTAGTCTTGACATAGTTGTAGCTACAAGAACATCTACATTCAGTACCTAGTGACTCCCCAGAAATTTTCAACTCTTTTTTTGTTTATTAGTCCCTAATTTCCATTCCAAAGGTGACCACTATGTCTACTGCTAAAGTTATACCCTTTGAGTTTGTGCAATTGCCTTTGTATTATGTCAAAAGGTTTAGGTTTGTGAATACTCATCCTTATTCAAGAGAGTTGGTGTTTAAGAAGTATAAGTTCCTATTGAGTATAACCTCTAATAATCATATTATACATTATAATATGGCTATAAACCAACATTTTATACCTTTCACTGGATCATCTCCTTTGAATCTTACACAATATGACCAAATTCTAGGAGCAGCCTTTAAGAGTGTTCCATATTTTAGTGGAGAAGGTCCTATTACTACCATATTTTAGTGTAGGAGGAGGAAATAAAATATTGGTGCATCACATTTTTTATCTTTCTTAGTTTTTTTATTTACCCTTTTCATCCAAATTTGATACGCAAGAAAGTACTTCAAAGAGTGCATCAAAGGAACTAGCCCTTCTAGAGATTCATCTCATCAAATTGTTACCCATAGCAAGAAATATGTTTCCATTGTGACACTTAGATGAGGAAAGATAATTACCTCCTAAACGGGTGAAAATATAAGTGACAATAGTTTTTGGTATGCTCAGTGGGACACTAAGTCTTATAAGATTGTCCAACATTGGTGCTAGTTTTGGCATAGTTGCAACTACAAGAAAATCTACATTTAGTACCTGGAAAATTCACTAAAGTTTTTAACTCTTTGGTTGTTGATAAGTCCCTAATTTCCATGCCAAAGGTGACCACTAGGTCTACTGCTAGATTTATACCCTTTGAGTTTGTGAAATTACCTTTGTATTCTATCAAAAGGTTTAGGTTTGTGCATACTCATCCTTATTCAAAAGAGTTGGTATTTAAGAATTCCAACTTCCTACTAAGTAAAACCTCTAATACTCATAATATAAATTCCAATATGTCTAGAAACAAACCTTTTTTACCTTTCATTGGATCATCTCCTTTGAATCTTGCCCAATTTAACAGTGTTCAATATTTTAGTGGAGAAGTTCTTATTACAGCGATTAAACACATTACAAACATATCAAACTTTTGAAATATCTATAATATCACTCAATATAATGTGGATATTATGTTATTGGAATTTTATTTCAAGTTTAATTTAGATTGGTATGGGACTCTACCTAAAATTCTATTGGTTCATGGGATGAACTAGGAGATCTATTGACTAAGAGGTTTGGAGAGAAGAGTGATCATCTATCACTAGCTAAGAAATTGACCACTATTAAGAGGGCACCACAAGATTTTATGCAAGATTTTAACACTATATTTAAAAATACATGGGATATAATCCTAGCCCTTATGACACCTACACCAAATTATGCCTTCTTGTACTATCTACAAGCATTGAATAGTGATGTATCCATGAAGATCCAATCCATGGGTGGGAATACACTACATGTTTCCTATGAGATAGCCATCAATGCTGAGAATTTTCTTGTTCAAGTAGGTAAGATTGATCTTAGGCCACAAATACCACTATTCCCTAATTTGCAGCCTCCTAGTCAAGTTACATTACCTACCTTAGCTCCTTTACCTAGTCAAGAAAAGTCTACCATTTCCCCAAACAATGAGATACATGAAGTCAAGAGTTTGATCCAAAGTGTCACTAATGAATTGGTTCCCCTAAAAATTAAACAAGATCAAATTTATAGACCTTACCAGTCCTATAATCAGTTTAGGTAAACAAATAGGCCTCCTTTTCAATGCAATAATCAAAGACAAGGTCAAATCACTTAAGCTAGACCTTACAAAACTTATAATCCTAATGCCCCATCATCTTCCAAATCTCTTGTCCCCACTCAAAATAAATTTTTTTAAGAACAACCATGTTATCCCTCCTATGACAAAAATCAAGGCCAAACTGCATATGCTAATGAAATGCCTAGTCAAGACATGACAATGCAAGGTAATCAAGCATCTCAAGTTTCTAAATTTGAGATGCCAATGAAAAATGAAATGCAAATTAGAATGGAGAGTGGAAAAATAAAATCTTATTCTTCTCTCATAAATAATTTGGAAGGAGAGAGTTTTGTGTCATTAATCATTTAGGGTATTCAAGCAATGTGAATGCTAATGTGTTCTCTAACACTAGGTCTAAGAAGAGGGTTGTTAAATATATTCAAGGGGATAATCAAGGACCTATTTTGACTCCTACATCATTTCCAATGGTGGGTGGATCTAACTCAGTCCCTATGATGTGGTTGTGGAATATTTACTTCCATACTTTGCTCTTTTCTTGTCAAGAGAGTTGACATCTAAGATAGGTGGATACTTGGCAGCCAATTGGTCCTACATGGTTTTTAGGACAAAGTATGGTACTAAGGTGAAGATTGAATCAGAGCCTATCCATCATAATCACTTACAACCTTACATGCCTAAAGTGGCAAATGTCAATTATGTTATTATTGATGAGGAAGAACTTCACATAGATCAATCTCAAATATCTTCTCTTGAAGGAGTTTCTTATTTATATTTAGATGAATGGGGAGATGAACATTTTAAGCATGATCCTTAAAAATTCATAGAGGAAGTTGGTCTTAGAGTGTATTTCATTCATGAGGATGACTCTTTCATGCCAAACTTGATGAAGCCAAGTGAAGACACAGATGGTTTATGGTAACTATTCTTTGATGGATCTAGAAGTAAAGTTGGGGAAGGTGGTGGAGCAATTTTGGTTTCACCATCCAAAGAAAGGTACTATTCCACTTTTATATGTCACTTCTATTTTACTTGTAATGTGGTAGAATATGAGGCCCTTATTCATGGCCTTGAGTGGGCTAGGAAAAGAGGTGTGAAAGAATTACAAGTGTATGGTGATAATGAGTTGATTTTGAATCAACTAAGAAGCTAAAATGTGACTAAGAAATATTTTATTAAGCCTTATAAGCATAGAATGTGGGATTTTGTGGAGGATTTATAATATTTCAACATCACATCTATCCCAAGAGAAGGCAAAAAACATGTTGATAGGTTGGCAGTAATTGGAGCTTAGTTTTATGTTCCAAAAGGGATAAGAGAAGATAAGAACCAACCACATCTCAAGGTGATTGTAAGGCCTTTCATAACTGATAATGTCACTAATTGGTTAGTGTCTGATACTGACTAACAAATAGAACTTTTCTTAAAAGAGGAGGTTGAGTTTTCTTCCAAGCATCAATCCAAACTAAAACAACAATATGGAGGGAATATTTTATAATTAAAGTCAAACAAACTTCCTAAATGCTTAGTCACACTTGAGAGTATCTAAAATTATGATGATCAATTTAAAAAAGAGAAGGTAAGCATGTATACTAAACAATAAAACTATGAGAGAGTACAAATATTCAAAGATAATTTGCTTGCTCTTGAGAAGGTATGTAATAGTGAGGAGAGACATCCTTTCATTGAGTTATGCAAGGAGTTTTATGATGTCTTTGCATGGGAATATGGTGATTTAAAGGGATTTGATAATGTTAATCCTATCAAGAAAAGACAAAGGTCAATCAATCCTAATATTTATCCTCTCATGAGAAAGGATCTTCCTAAGTTGATTGAGTCCAAAATCATTTTTCCTATTAAGCATTCATCTTGGTTGGCAAATTTAGTCCCTGTCAGGAAGAAGAATGGGGAGATTAGGTTATGCGTTGATTTTATGTAATTTAATAGAGTTTCCTTGAAGGACCATTATCCTCTTCCCTCCATGGAGAAAATTTTTCAAGTTGTGGTAGGTAGTGAAAGGTTTTCTCTCCTTGATGGCTATTCTAAGTATAATCAGATTTTGGTGAAAGAAAGTGATCAATATAAGATAGCCTTTAATAATAAATGGGGTACATATGATTATATTAAAATAACTTTTGGCGTGTCTAATGTTGGAGATACATTTTAACGTATAATGTATATGGATTTTCAAGGACTAATAAATGACATTGGGTTTGTCAGGATCCCTACTCCTCAAGAGTACACTTGATTACCTTTGTATAAGTAACTAAACACAGAATTAAACCAAAAGTAAAATGTAACTAGAATTTAGAAACAGCACAGAATATGAGAGACAATACAATCTTGTATTAATACTCTTCCAGAAGGAAATATAATGAAGAAATCACACTCTTCCCACACCTCTTGGGCATACCAGTAATTCTCCCTCAAGATTTCTCTCTCTCAATTACAAACAAAATCAACTCAAACACAGAGTTGTTGTTTCAACCAGTCAGTAACGATACTGCCAGTACACCAACCAGTAAGTGACAATTAACTCAATCATTGTTGCCTACTTCCAGTACCAACTAAGTACACCACATACTCCAAGTAGATCTCCCTGATCTTGCTCCTTGTTATGTTGTAGATCTCCTTTGACCTTGTTACCCCGTAGATCTCCTTTGACCTTGCTCACACACACACACACACCTGCAGATCAACTGATCTTACTTACCATGTATATCTCCTACCTGATCTTGCACAACCTATAGATCAACCTGGTCTTGCACACTTGCAAACCTAGATCTTACATACCTTGGAAGAACCCTTGTCCTTGCCTTTGCAAGTCCTTATGATTCTACAAATTACAATACAGTCCCATGGGTCTCTTAAATAGATCCCATACAAACAATAATTAGACTTCCTAATTACAATAATTAGAAACACAGACTCAAGACTAAAATTAGTTTTTTACATGCAAACTAACTGTCCATCTAAAATTAGACCAGTTCTAGAAGTGCATGCAAACGCATGCACACACAGGTTGCCGACGTCGGTTCCTATCTGACCGATGTCAGCCGACCCATAACTGATGTCAGTTACTATGAACATTGAAGATGACCAACGTCAATTGATCAGACTAACGTCAGTTGCTCTGCAACTCAGAAACCTCCTCCATTTGCATCAGTGAAGCTTTTAGCTCCACAACTTAACAGGGTTGGTGTGTCTTGATGATACCATAGTTTTTTCTAAGGATGTAAAGGATCACTTAAATCACCTTAGGAAAAATTTTGATAGATGTAGAGAGTTTGGAATTTCTCTTAACCCAAATAAGTGTGTGTTTTTTTCCATAAAGGCAAACTCTTAGGACACATTGTCTCAAATAAGGGCCTATCCATAGATCCTAAAAGGGTGAGTGCAATCTTGGCATTGGCTTTGCCCAAACACAAGAAAGGTTTGTAAAGTTTCTTTGGGAAAATTAATTCCATAAGGAGGTTCATTTCTAATTTTTCTAATTTATTCAAGCCTCTAACCTCTATGCGAAGGAAATATGAAGTGTTCACTTAGACAAGAAGAAGTAAGGAGAGTTTTGAAGAGATTAAACAAGCCATTAGCCAAGATCCAACTCTTGCAAGTCCTAATTTCTAAAAATATTTAAACTTGTATAAATTTGGAAATGAGGATGTAATCTCTGCCATTATTACTCAATAAAATGAAGAAAACTTGGAGTAGCCTATTGCTTCTTTAGTCAAGGTTTGGAAGGCTATGAGGTAAGATACACCTATGTTGAGAAACAAGTACTTTCAGTTGTTAAAAGTCTAAATAAATTTAAGCATATGTTATCTAACAAAAATATTCACATATTGTTACCTCATCCTAGTGTCAAATATTTCCTTTTGAGTATAGATTTAAATGACAAAAGGGTTGGTTGGATCACAAAAGTGATGGGGTATGATGTATAAATCAAGACAACCAACCTAGTGAAAGGGAAGGGGTTATGTGAGCATCTTGATTTAGATTTGAAAGAATAAAAAGATGTTATTTTAACACTTTATGATGACCCTATGATAGCTAAACCTTCATCAATGAGGAGTTAGACACAAGATATGACTCATTTTCTTCAAACTAGTGAGTGTCCACAAGGTCTAGTTAGAGACAAAAAAGGTAATTTAGATTATAATCTATTCCTTATGTGATTTTTGATGGATTGTTGTTTATGAAAGACTTCTCAGGTGTGTTATTGAGGGGTGTTGAATTAGATCAAGTTGAGAAAATATTTCTTGAGTTTCATGATGGACTAGTTGGTGGTCACTTTGCTCCAAGAACCATAGCTACTAAGATCATGAGATATGGATAATTTTGGCCTAGTTTATTCAAAGACACCCATGCTTGGGTAAGGAAGTGTAAAAAAAATTCTATATTTGATGGTAGACAAAATCTTATTTCCTTACGTCTTTATCTAATTTAAGTTGACCAACCCTTTTGCAATGGGGTTTAGATTTCATAGGCCTAATCAACCCACCTTCTAGTGATGGCCATAAGTGGGTGTTAAATATTGCATATTAATTTACAAGATGGGTGGAGGATACTACTCTCAAAGAAGCAAATTAAAGTTTAGTTATAGACTTCTGTGAAGGCATGGTGACAAGGTTTGGGGCTCCTTCAACAATAATTTTAGACAATGCATTGAATTTATTTGGAATGAAGACAAGTGAATGAGATTTGAAATATTTAATCTATATTAGTACTTCCTCCAACTATTTTCCATAAGTAAATGGACTAGCTAAGTCCACCAACAAGAATCTAATCAGGATCATAAAGAGGACAATGGAGGAGAACCAAAGGACTTTACATTCCAAGTTGAAGATAACTCTTTGGGATGATAGGATCACCCCAAAAAGATCCATTGGAAACTCACCATATACACTTATTTATGGGATAGAATCTAGACTACCTATTTCACTTGAGATACCAACCTTGGATCTCACTTATCAACTGGAGTTGATGGAGAATAAAAGCATGAAAGTCAGGTTGTGTGAGTTGATGGAGTTTGAAGAGATAAGAGATCAAGCTATATAAACTATGAGAACTCACCAAGATCAAAAAAAAAATTAATTTGAAAATAAATCCATGCCAATAATTTTCTAAGAGAAAGACACTATTTTAAAGTGGGATGAAGATAGAGCTAAACCTGGAAAACACATAAAATTTGATGCTTTATCGAGTGGTCCTTATATGATAAACCAATGCAAGTAACATAATGCTTTAAAACTCTCAAATTTGTATGGAGAGGAGCTTCATATCCTATTAAATGGGATATATCTCAATCATTTATACTAGGTTTATCCTCTTTTCTTGTACATAGTTATTTTCCTTGTTTTTCCTAAGTGCTTATGCACATGTGTGAGTCTTGCTATTATCTTGATTTGTCTTATGTTTACTAAGTTTTTTATGTGTATTCTATGTAATTCCTTGTTATTTTTCTTTAATAAATCATTGACTCACTTATCCCATAATAGGATAAGGCTACTGGTCTAGTTAGTATAACAAGCATACTACCCCTATGAGTCACCATTTTGTTGACCAAATTTGAATTTTAGGTCAAATTAGGGCCCCCTAGATAAAAAATTAAATTATATATGTTTTATAAGGTTATAATTTATTTTCATGGGGTTTATTACATGTTATTTGATGTTATCTAATGCACTTCTAGACTTAGTTAGAGTTTCACTAGCTTATTTATCAATTTAGGTCATTTAATGTGCTTATAAGGGTCATTAGTGCAAGTGGCATTATTAAAAAGGTACCTATGTGTCATTTTATCATTATAATCATCAAATAGGTCATTTTAACTATCATTTATCTTAGTTACATTGCAATATTGTAGGTTCCTTAACTAAAATTCAAGAAATTACTGAAAAAGAGAGCAAATGGCACGTGTATGATCCATGGGAAAGTGTTCCACATGGGAGAAGATATTTAAGGGACTCTTCACCTTCTTAAAACTCATTTATGAATTTTTTGTCTCTAAAATTTTAGTTTTAATTCCAAAACCATTCTACTCCTTTCTTGGTTTTCTAGACACATATAAGTGACTTTCAGGTCTTTGCTCAGTACGAATAACTGAAAATGTTTCAATTCAAATGCTTTTGGGAGGTTATATTACACATAGAGACATTAATTTACATATAAATATTTTTAATAATGGTGTATTTTTATTCATGAATCATCCTCATAAAGTTGATTATACTTTTTTGGTAGTTGTTTCATGTACCCTATAGTTTTAACACCATTTTGGTTAAATCCATACTAACTAGTTAGTGATGTTGGCTCCAGATGATTTTGGATTCATTATTATATGTTATAAATTATTATTTAATTTAAATAATGTTTTTATGATTAAATTATCCCATGTTGTAGAAGGTTTTCACCATATGCAGTCTTAGCTAAAATTCTTATTGTTTGATGAGTGTTGTTATCCTATAAGGGTATTATGAAGCTATAAAATAGTGTTACAAAATTATTATGGTCATATTACCACCTCCTTCCATGTTTTATATTCACCATGTCATCTTTTTGGTAGCTTGTAACTTTGTGTTTCTCTATAGTCAACTTCATGCTTTATTTCACTTACTGTCACCTATATAAACTTGTTCAACTTATCAATGGAGTTGTAATAAAAATTAGTTAGTTTTAAAAGCCATAAATATTTTTAATGAGTCCATTTATATTCTTGGAAAAGGTTCAAGTTTAGTCATAAGCTCATTCACCATGCTAAAATAGTCCTAAGATGCCCCTGATTCTATTCTCCATGTATATATAGGTGATTTCCATGGTCAAAAAGATAGGTTCAAACTAGTTTCAAGGTGTTCAATAATATATATCATGTACTTGAATGTTGATAAATGAATTTGAGTGGTTTTTAAGCTATTCACTAGCATGTTTCTACCTAATTCCATGACCTACCTATATAACATGCCTAATACATACCTACAGTGCCCTTGTTGACATCATACTAAGGTGTGGGAAGATGAATGTGTGTTATATCCTCTTATTATTTATATAGGTTCATTAATATGTTTGATAAAATCATACAAATTTTATATGCATGGATAATTTATATTACTCATATCTAACTCATTGTTTATGTACCAAAACATCCACCTATAGGTGGCTGAGTAGGGTACTAAAATGCTTTTATGGAGAGGATGAAATAGTTTGAAACTTCATTAAGATCTTGGTATGATTAATAATCCATGATAGACCTATATAAAGTGCCTAAAGGTCAAGAATAAGTGTGGAATCATGTGTGAAGATCATGACTAGGTTTAGGGAAGTGGGGGTCAAAATAGAGCCCCAGGGAGTTCTTGTGGACCTCCTATGATAGGTTTTCTAAAGGTATCAAAGCTTATAAAGAGTTAAATGTTGTGAATTATAGCATGGAAAAGATATCTACCAAGAATTGAGTTCAAAATTTCAATGCAAGGTGGGAGTAGGCAACCTTCAAGTAGCCTAAAATCACACTGAAATGCTCTAGTAACATCTATAGGCTTGAGGAGGTAAATGGTCTTTTGTCACCCTAAGAAGCAACATTGAAACAATTCTCATGGCTAATATGGTTTCAACTAATGGAATATTTCACTAATGGATTTAAGGTAAGCAATAAAGGATTGAAATTTTTCCATACAACCCACATGACTACCTACAGGTATCCCTTGTACGGAGAATATACACCTATAGTAGGGTTAGAACAATGAACCTAATATTGATGCATATTTGATGCTTTAAAATTATAAAATGGTGAATTCAGGATCAAGAATGCATTTTGTGATAAAAATTTGTTTAATGGAGGTTCTCAATCATCTTGGTCAACCCCAGTCAAGATAAAGGACACCTATACATAGGTCAAAAGGTAGATGTCTCAGTCAACAAATAATGACCTAGAGGGTTGATGTTAAGATGGTGTCTTAAGTCTTGAAAAGGAGAATAATAGTGTAAGTACATACATATTCACCTATAGTGGTTAAATTAATATTTTTCACATCATGTTTGAGCTTATTTTAAGCCCAATAGACACTTATAGGTAGCGGCAAGCAGAGTGTCTCAGTCATAACAAGGAAACTCAGTTTGAGCCCAAGGAGAAGATAAGGTGAGCATAATGTATAGAAAATATAAAATGGTTATTATTATTATGGTCTACTGGGGAGTATTTTCACACTATAACCAAGCTATAAATAAATAAATGTAACCTATAACAGGCTCTAAAAGGCATGTGTCTCAGTCAAAAGGTAGTGTAGTACCCAGTTTTGACCAAAAGTGCATATGAAAGCCAAAAGGAGTTTGGGTGATAATAAAAATATGTTTAAACCTAAATTAAGTTTAGGTAAATTCATAAAATATAAACATGATGAAAATAACCTAAAAAATGTCTCTTAAACCCCTATGTTCACCTATAACCACCATATTGTAGTGTTGAAACATGAAGGTGAGATAAAAAGATGAACTTGTGAGTGAGAGAAAGGAAGTTTATAATAAATTAAAATTGGTTAATTATAGGTAATATAGTGTTTACACAATCCAAAAATTATACCAAAGTGATCATATTCCTTCCCTACTTGGCCAAAAGGCAACAATTTGTACTATGGACTAGGAAACCATGTTTGCTAAATAGCCAAGTATGAGAAATCCAAGGGGAAAATGTTTTTAGATGAATTTAAAGCTTAAATAACATGAATATAGTATTATAAAAAAATTTAATAAGCATATAATCATGTTTTTATCATGGAAGGGTTAATCTTAAGTGGATTTGAGGAAAATATAGGAAAACAAGGTTTTTTTAGGCCTTTTTGGGCATTTGGACATGGTTAGACACCTAAATCAAAGAATAAAAATAAACCCTCTAGTAAAAATAATATTAAATAATTTTTAAAACTCCAAAATTACTCAATTTTACTTTAAATTAGGTCTATACCTCACTATTGTATCTCAAAGGTTAACCAGTCTAGGAAAATTAGTGTTTGGCAAAGTGAGTTAGTGAGTGCAAAATGGGTAAAGGGATGGATATAAAGATTTTTTAACTTTAAGAAACATATTATAAGGTGTATGGAAGTTAAATATATTATATTTAATCACTATACCAATCTTATACCCCTCAAGGTGACTAAATTACCCATGCATATAGTCCAACTAGGCAAACTTTCACTAGGCCTAGTTGGTGAATGAGAGAAGAAGATGAAAAAGAGTGCTTGGAGGGTTATGTAGTGGATTTTTAAGATAAAATGGGATTTTTAAATTCATAATAAACCAAAATAACCATTAAATATCAGTCCTAACATCCAAATATATCAAAGTGCTTATTAGACCTATTAGGCTTTGGGGGGACGTAGAACCAATTGGGGGTCCATCTTCATTTATAAATCTTGGTGGGATATAAATATGATGTGTGCATGTTATATAGATGTAATTAGACATTTATTAACTTTTATCATTCATTTAAACCTAAAATAAATCAAATTTTAACCATGAGATGGTCTAAACATGTAAAAAGGGGTAAAAACAAGCTCGATGGGGTATATTCAAGTGTTCATATCTCCTCTAGGATTTGCTTGGGAACTAGAGGAATTTTGAGGTGTTATCAAGATCCATTAGAATAATTTTTTTTATTTTATTTCCAGGTTCAATGTCAAATCTTTATGAACAAAGCTTAAGACCAAAAACTACCTAAACCCCTACTAAACCCTCAGTCAGGACCTGATGAAGAAAACAAGCTTGGAGAGATATCCAAATGAAATATTTTGAACATGGAATATATTTTAACATGTATAGGACTCCCTCAAGATATATTTCACCAAGATGAGTTATATATAATTGTATATATGGGGTATAAAATAGGGTTTTTTTTACTATTTTATGTATTGTGCAGGATACAGGGGGTTATAAAGGATGAAATCAAGTTTGGGAGAAATATTTAGACTTTTTATAACTCCTTATGTTCATTTATTTCTAAGAAAAAATTTCTAAGTTTTCAAATAATAGTTATCCTTTCAGCTAGCCAAAGCTGGCATAGTGAATACAAGGGTATAAAATCCAAGTGTGAGCCTTTATAAAGAATTAATAATTCCTATAACACCATGGAGGGTCTCCAAATGTGTCATTAACTCCATATTATGTATTTTAATTGAAAACTAAATCCAATTTTGAGGCCAAGTATGAGGGGTGATTGAAAAAGAAGTTTTTTAGACTATAGATAGTGATGGCTTCCTTTCAATAGTTTTCATATGAGTAATAATGAAAAAAATCATGGAGAGTAATTCATAAAGTTCTTCCCTCTCATTATAATCATCATGTCTATCCCTAGTTATTTGTGGGATGTTCAAATAGGTTCAAATTATGAAGGCAGTTTTTTGAGCCAAGATTGGGCATTTTATGCCACTTTTCATAAGTTTCATGACATGTATGGACACTTGGTCCTCCTAAAATTTCATGGTTTGTTATATACATATGTATCATGAATTTTAACCCATTTTATTATATTAAAAATTTTCTAAGTGACCTTTGGACTTCCCTTGTCTTGCTCTTCTCTCAAAGGCTATAAATGTTGACTCTTTTAGCTTTTTTTGGTAGCCTCTATTGGTTAGAAGTGAAACCATAACCAAAATTAAAATTTTAATTAATATTGAATAAATAAAAAATTTATTTTCCTACTTACATTTTGTATAATTTAGTGTTATTGTAATCTTGTCAGTCTTGTCTAATAGAAGATGATCTTTTCTAGCATGTTATCCTTGATTATTCACCAAGTGTGCACAAAAGTAATTGTTACAAGTGTTTTTTAGTGTTCTATTTAAAGTTTATAATTGTATTATAATTTCTCCATGATTTTATTCTCTCAAGGAATCATTCATTTCCCTCCTAAGTATCAAAATACCTTCTTGAACCTAGTTTATGAAACATTGATGTAACAATGTGTCATGTTGTGTGTTTTGTGTAAGAGAAGCTTTGGTTTGATCTAAGTAGTATAATTTTAGTCAATAGAAGGAAATAAAATATTTTTTCACCACTTTTTTTATCTTTCATATTTTTTTTCTTAACCCTTTTCATCCAAAGTTGATAGGCAAGAAAGTACTTCAAAGAGTGCATCAAAGGAATTAGCCCTTCTAGAGATTCATCTCATCAAATTATTACCCACAGCAAGAAATATGTTTCCATTATACCACTTGGATGAGGAGAGATAATAATCTCCTCAAGGGGTGAAAATCTAATTGACAATAGTTTTTGGTACGCTCAATAAGACACTAAGTGCTAGAAGATTGTCCAACATTGGTGCTAGTCTTGGCATAGTTGCAAGTACAAGAGCATCTACATTTAGTACCTAGAAACTCCACTAAATTTTCAAATATTTGGTTGTTAATCAGTCCCTAATTTCCATGCCAAAGGTGACCACTAGGTCTGCTTATAAATTTATACACTTTGAGTTTATGCAATTGCCTTTGTATTTTGTCAAAAGGTTTAGGTTTATGCATACTCATCCTTATTCAAAAGAGTTGGTGTTTAAGAATTCCAAGTTCCTAGTGAGTAAAACATATAATACTCATATTCTAAATTCTAATATTTATAAAAACCAACCTTTTTTACCTTTCACTGGATCATCTCCTTTGAATCTTGCCCAATATGACCAAATTTTAGGAACAACCCTTAACAGTGTTCCATATTTTAGTGGAGAAGGTCCTATTACTACCAGTGAACACATTACAAACATATAAAACTTTTGAAATATATATAATATCACTCAAGATAATGTGGATATTATGTTATTAGCATTGTCTTTCAAGGCTAAGTCTTTAGATTGGTATGGAACTCTACCTAAAAATTCTATTGGTTCATGGGATGAACTAGGAGATCTATTGACTAAGAGGTTTGGAGAGAAGAGTGATCATCTATCACTAGCTAATAAATTCACCACTATAAAGAAGGCACCACAATATTTTATGAAATATTTTAATAATATATTTCAAAATACATGGGATAGGATCCCAGCCCTTATGAGACCTACTCCAAATTATGCCTTCTTATACTATCGACAAGAATTGAATAGTGATGTATCCATGATGATCCAATCCATGGGTGGGAATACACTACATGTTTCCTATGAGATGGCCATCAATGCTAAGAATTATCTTTCTCAAGCAAGGAATATTTATCTTAGGCCACCAATGCCACATTCCCTAATTTTTAGCCTCCTAGTCATGTTACATTACCTACCTTAGCTCATTTACCTAGTGAAGAAAAGTCTGCCATTACCCCAAATAACGAGATCCATGAAGTAAAATTTTTGATCTAAAGTGTCACTAATGAATTGGTTTCCCTCAAAAGGAAATAATCTAAAATTTATAGACCTTACCATTCCTATAATCAATTTGGGCAAACAAATAGGCCTCCTTTTCAAGGCAATAATCAAAGACAAGGTCAAATCACTCGAGCTAGACCTTACAAAAGTTATAATCCTAATCCCCCATCATATTCCAAATATCTTGTCCCCACTCAAAATAAATTTATTTAATTACAACCATGTTATCCCTCTTATGACAAAAATGAAGGCCAAGTTGCATATGCCAATGAAATGCCTAGTCAAGACATGACAAAGCAAGGTAATCAAGCATCTCAAGTTTGTACATTTGAGATGACAATGAAAAATGGAATGAAATTATAATGGATATTGGATAAATAAAATCTTATTATACTCTCATAAATCATTTGGAAGGAAAGTTTTGTGTCATAAATCATTTGGTGTATTCAAGCAATGTGAATGCTAATGTGTCCTCTAACACTAGGTCTAAGAAGAGGGTTGTTGAAGAGATTCAAGGGGATAATCAAGGACCTATTTTGACTCATACATAATTTCCAATGGTGGGTGGGTTTAACTTAGCCCCTAATATTCAATAAAATTATAATTTTTATAATGTAAGGCCTAGTCCTACACATCCACCTTTGCAAGCTACACCATAAGGTACTAATGCTTCTAAAGAGCCTTTTAAGGTGAGAAATCCTTCTATAAATTTTGTGGATAAGATGAATAAGTTACATATGAATATTTCCTTGTGGGATTCATTGATAATACTAGGATAAAAATGTATGCTTCAAAAGGAATTTCAAGGACTAGGTAATTGGTTCAACTAGGAATGAGAATGTTGTCTTGGTGAATGGAACTCAGCCTATCGATGGACAAATGAACAAGATTGATAAGACTCCTTTTTAACTATCCTTGATTATTTGTGATTTCTTAGTTCAAAATTACATCATAGATATTGGGGCTAGTACTTCAATTATGCCCAAGTGTATAGCGGATAAAATAGGCCTCAAGTATGAACCAATGGATAAAGGAGTTTTACACTTGGATGGATCACCAATAAAGACCTTGGTAGTATTCAAGGATTTGAATCTGATTTTACATGATTTTCCCACCTTTTCTAATCCTCATGATGTGGTTGTGGCAGATTTACTTCCATAATTTTCTCTTTGCTTGTCAAAAGAGTTTACATCTAAGATAGGTGGATACTTGGAAACCAATTGGTCCTACATGGTTTTTAGGACAAAGTATGGTATTAAGGTGAGTATTGAGTTAGAGCCTATCCATCACAATCACTTACAGCCTTACATGCCTAAAGTAGAAATTTTTAATTATGCCATTATTTATGAGGAATAACTTCACATAGATCAATCTCCAATATCTTCTCTTGAAGGAGTTTCTTATTTATATTTAGGTGAATGGGGAGATGAACATTATGTGCATTATCCTTAAAAATTCATATAGGAAGTTGGTCTTAGAGTGTATTGAATTCATGAGGAGGACTCTTTCATTCTAAACTTGATGAAGCCAAGTGAAGACATGGATGGTTTATGGTAACTATTCTTTGATGGATCTAGAAGCAAAGTTGG
Organism: Torreya grandis; assembly: GCA_037957365.1. Classification (NCBI taxonomy): domain Eukaryota; kingdom Viridiplantae; phylum Streptophyta; class Pinopsida; order Cupressales; family Taxaceae; genus Torreya; species Torreya grandis. The sequence goes on from JARHVA010004203.1 coordinate 1,114,333, forward strand.
GGCAAGTGGTGAAGCAATGTTGGTTTCACCATCCAAAGAAAGGTATTATTCCACTTTTAGATGTCACTTCTCTTGTACTTGTAATGTGGTAGAATATGAGGCCCTTATTCATGGCTTTGAGTGGGCTAGGAAAATAGGTGTGAAATAATCACAAGTGTATGGTGATAATGAGTTGATTGTGAATCAAGTAAGAAGCCAAGTAATACTCAACTCATTATCACCATACACTTTTTTGCCCTATTTCCTTCTTTTAACATGGTTTGCCTTGTTTCCTCCTAATCCTCTTATATTTGAACTACACACATTATATATCCTTTCTATACTCAAACTAGACTCTAAAATAATACTTATAACTATTTCTTGATTCAATAAACTTTCAACATCCCCTAGACCTACGTAGGGTGGTAGACTGTCACCTCATACCTTAACTGACTTAGCACTACATTCTCATGAAAAATACATCTATAATATCCACTTAGGTATATTAACACTCCCACATATAATTGTATCACCTTACATGCCCTTATAAACCTCAAACACATCATTATACTCTCATTACCATTTTGAAAATTTAAATTACATAAAAAGGCAAGAAACTAGTTTTTAGACTTAAATTCAAATTTAACTTACAATTCCTGACTCTTATCAACTTGACACCACATTTGAAACACTTAACCATCCTTATGCATAAAAAGTGGGATAATTTGAAGATTCCCCTATATTATAATCCTAAGGGGAGTAAAAAAAATTAGACACTCATATTCTTCTTCATTCAAACTCTCATATAAGTGTGTGCGTTCTTGGATACCACACTTGTACCTTACCTTTCCTCTTGTTATATTCCTTCATGCTATACTTGTAAGATATAATATATCATTAAATAAAACATGCTATTTCTTATGACCTTGAGGTATTCTCCAACTCTCCTCTTTTTTTGCTTATTTCTCTTGCTCCCAATCACCTTCATGTGTTATGTATCTTCACTCTTCCTCTTTTCATGAACCATCAATACACCTTGCTCTACTCCTTACATGTGTTATCCTTAATCTAAAACCTATACTTTAACCTCAATTGCTACAAATTTTTGTTGTAAAGTGTCTCTTTTTACTTGACTTCTTCTCACCTTCATTAATGCCCTTATCTTAGACACTACTGCTACATTCCAAGAGTTTATTTTTTCCTTAGTAACCTCCTTAACCATTTCTCTTTACATTTTATGAGGATCAAATATATATTCTTGCTTAAAATATTCATAAATTATTGAATATTCCTCATACATTTCCTTATGTTATTGTCACATTGATCCTTTGGCTTCACTTGTATCCTCTTGAATGAGGATCTCTTCATTCTTCATGTTATCTTGCTTCCAAAATGGTTGACCTGCTTGTTCTTGTTCCATCAACATGACTCTAGCTTGAGCCTCTTCTTCATATTGACTTATTTTTATCACCACTTGGTCATAAGATTCCTCTTTTTATTCTTTGAGACTATTTTAGACACTTGAAAACATCCCCTTGACCAACTCTTGATGTCAAACTAATTTGGACCTATCTCAACCCTTAGTTAACTATTCATCTAGTTAACTCACCCTTAAAAATACATATCTATACTTTTACACTCATTAACACACCTAAGAAATTTTGTTAAACATTTTTAAAAATTAACTTAGGACCCATTTTGACCCTTTCTAAACTTAGGAGTATGATCATTGATGTTCAACCTAACTGTCGATGGTTAGCCTCACCATCGACGGTTAGGCCTCCAAACTAGCAACACAAGAACTACCAGTTGTAGAGAAGGCATGCATGGGAAAAATGGAAGATTTTTCATGCAGACCTTACACCTTACCATCTCTTCAAATTAACATCTTTATCTTAGACTAACTTAGAAATTTCCTTCATCTTCACTTAACAACTTTGTTTTATAAATTGAGGGCTCTTAGAAGAGAATAGGATTTGAAAATTGCATCTAAGATCTCTTGTTTTCTTTTTGCAAGCATCCAAGATCCTAAAACTCTATGTGACTTTTAAAGGTTGGATTACTTTTAAGATGTCCAATTTCATTAATCTTGTCATTGGCTTCCAATTTTCATCATACAAGTATTTTTCTCTTATTTTTAGCATTTCCTTTCTCCACTAAATCTTTCTATCTTGATCAGATCACCAGCACATTATCCCTTACCTGCAAAACCCATATTTAACCTTTTTTCCACTTTCCACTCCACCCCCAACTCCATTCAAATTCATTACAATTTTCCATAGTCAATCATCACCGATTGTTACAACCATCATTAGTTAAAACAATCGTCATCAGTTACCTAACCATCGCCGATCAAGACAACCATCATCGGTCAGTCTGACCATTGACGGTCACTATCAAATAAAATAACATATTTTTATTTTTTCCCCTTTCACACCCAATTAAACCATGTCTCTATTCCTTCCCTATCTATAGACCCTACTCACATCCTCTAAAGTTGACCTTGATCTACTTGTACATGGTATTGACCCACTGTGATATACTTTTTTTGAATAGGTACACTATTTATTTATTTCATAAGCATTTATGTTCTTATCAATTTATCATCTTTCATTTCTATTGACAAAACATTTTTATCATTAGGGGAGTGGATTGACATCCATCTAAGAGAGATTTTTTTTCTTGGATCTAGCATGTTGCTAGGTAGTCCACCCTTCATACTTGTCTAACAAACAAGTTGGTTTAGTGTGGTCTTATTATAGGTAGTCCTTCTTCACCAAAAGGGATTCCTACTTTGTCTAGGAATCAACGAGCATAATGTATAACCAGGTACACAAACCTCATCTATTATTTCTCCCCTTTTTTTTTGAAAGTAAGAGATAGAGTTAGAAATAGTAGGAAATATTATAGCACACCTGGTGGGACCCCTTTTGGGTTCATAGTTCTTTTTAGGCATATAGTTGCATTAGTGAAAATCCATGTTATTGCATTTATATAATTTTTAAATTCCAAAAGATAGAAACTTCTTTTCTTTTTTAAGATTAAAAAAAAAAGTTTTCATCTTAGGGACAGGTTGCATTTTCATCCTGCATTAAGTTCATTATAGTTGTTCCTTGTTTGCATGCAAAGACATCAAAAAATATTTTGGTTAAAATTGAGTGCATTCATTGTCTTTCTTGCTTAATTCTTATCTCACCTAGAGTAACTAAAATTATTTTGAATTAAGTGTAGAACACTTATGTTACACTACCAAACCACTTGCATAAAATAAACATCAAAACTTATTTGAGACAAGGCCCATTAGGATTTCATCACCCTTTGGATTAACTTGCCCTACCTGAAAATCCCACTTGGATTTCATCACCAAGGGGAGGACCCACTCCATTTTTTTTCAAAGTATAAACTATAGACAAATGATATCTATTGGCTAAGTGACCCATCTTGGCTTTAGGTTCACAAAGTATGCGGAGCAAGTCTCCAGTACCAAGCCACATACCCAGTCTATTGTAGATCCTTTGAGCACCAAAATTTAACCTAAAACTATCCTTAGATTGCTCTTCTAGTACCCAACTTTTAATTTAATTTCCCCTTTCAAAATATTTAATTCATAATCCAAAAGTGATTTAAAATTAATCCTATGATTAATTATGCTTTTAGTGCATGCTTTGTTTTAGGCTTTTCTTTGTCTACTCATTATTTGAGGGGAGAGGTTTTTTATCCATTTCTAATTTTTCATATGGTCTTATAAAAATAATAAAGGAGGAATCAAAACAACCAACCACCATATTCCTCTTCATCTTCATCCATGGATTACACCTCAGATGTTGATAAATCACCCCATGCTTCACTATACCATTCTCCCCCACCTACCATGCCTCCAATGGTTCTTGAGGATGATATAGATTTTTTCACCTTTTTGGACAACAACTTGGTGGCTTTATAACACTATCTTAATACCCTATCCTATTGTACTTTTACATCTTTGGTTCATCCCACAAAACTACCCTATAGTATGCCACACCACCTCATGGTTGGTGGTACATCAACCTAACCTTTTATTAGCTAAGATTCTTCTTCTACCATTGGTTCATCTACCACCACCACCTAGACACCTATTACCATAACTAATACTTTTAACATTGGCTAAAATTTACACTTTGCCACTTATACCCCTTCTAATAGCATGGTTTCATACACACCCATGTCTACTATTCCCTTTAGCATAACCAATATACTAACCTCAACCCCCTTTCAAAGCTTGGTGCTATCCATACCACAAACACTCCCTCCCATTAGCACTAGGATAACTACCCATCAACAACCCATAGGCAATCTAGCATTACCAACCCAAACCTTTCCCCCATCAACCAACCCAAATGTACCCTTAAACTAACCATTATCAGTTCTCCTACAATTCCTTGTAGCACCCTATCAATATATTCCCAACCCATAGGGATATATTGCACCTTCCACTCAACCCTTAATGCCTATCAATCTTGCTGGGGCACTATCCCAACCTCAAGTCACCACATACCAATATGTGCCCACTTCCATACCTCCTTTCACATACCAATTCATAGTTGTGACCCAATCTCAACAAAAATTACCACCGAATTATGTAGTTGCCAAACCCTAACCCAACAAGATAAGGATGCTCATGGATAAGATGATCCAACTCAAGTCATCTATCTCTAGGTCCCAAAACCTTTTTTCCTATGACCAAATCTATAAAAAACCTATCAACCCATCTATCTTAATTCATGCTTATCCTCCTCAATGGGAGCTCCCCAAATTCTCTAAGTTTTAGGGTAAGGAGAATCCTCAGCAACAATTGAGGGCATTTCACCATTCTTGTTACTTGATCACATATGACAATGCCCTCCTCTGAACCTTCCCTATGTTTTTATCGAGACCCACCTTAGATTGGTACAGTGCCCTTCCTAATCACTCTATCTTTTCATTCTCCCAACTCAACCAAATCTTCTTAGAACATTTTTCATTTAACATATCCAAGAAGGTCTCCATAACCGACCTCTATTCCATTAAAGAAATTTGATGATGAATCAATTGCTAACTTTATTTCACAATGGTGAGGTCTCATTAATCAATTTTCCTTTTCACTACCACAAATATAACTTATTGAACTTTTCTCCATGGGTTGAAAAAACACATTACTCCCACCCTTTAGGTGCAAACATTTAGAACCTTTGATGAAGCATTCATAATGGCACACAAACTTGAAAACTGAGCTAGAGATGAGAGTAAATTAAAATTGCAAAATAATAATTCCACTTTTAAACCCAATGACCCCTCTTCTATCAAAACATCAAACCCAACCAATACCAAAGTTAAAACATACACAAATGTAGTTGTCTCAAAAATTATGCTGCCTTTGACCATTAACCCATCGTGTCAAACAACTCCTTCTAACCCTTCTTACCCACCAAACCAAAATCAAAATTGGGTTCCCCATAAATAATTCACACCTATAATAGAATCATATGCCTTTATATTGGACAAAATACTTAAAGATAACATTATTCAACTTCCACCAATCAAGCCACCTCAATAATTTGACCCCTCTCGCCTCGTGCCTGGGTGGTACAATGAAAATGACCATTGTGTTTTTCATTGGGTTATTGGACATGACATAAATTGGTGTAACACTTTTAAAAGCCTTGTCCAAAACTTGATTTACAATGGTGAATTTTTATTTTACAACCCCAACGCACGTCCTAATCATTCCCTTTATATTTTTTGCAAACCTTTCCCTAACCATGCTCCACCTACCCAACCCCATGACAACCAATTTGAGCCATCATCATTCCCTAAGGCACATACAATCAACATCATCATAAATAAGCCCATGGTGGATGAGCCCCATATTTATATTTCTCCTTCACCAACCTCACCTATGGAAGAAGCAAGTTAACCTCTTATCCCTTTGGAGACCCAAATAGAAGAATATATAGCCCCTATGTCTTCACTTGATCAAACCATAGCCATGCCCATTTCTCCTTTCATGGAAGCAGTTATTGATTTAACCACCTCTTCTTATACCCTACCAAATGGAATGGTATAACCCTTCTCTTTTCCTTTGGATACCCTAACAAAGGAATAAATTGGGACCATACCTATACCCCTGACCAAATAACCATCTATTCCTCTAATCACCCCACAAGTAACCATTACCTCATCTACCCAACTAAGGATTTTAGAACCTTCTAGATCATGTAAAGAGGAAGGAAACCTACCTTATTCTTTACCTAAGAGATTAACATTTGAAATGACTGATCAAAGAACCAAACCCATCTACAAGCCCTTTTCTTGATTAGTGCAAAGTCTAAAATTTGCCTCATAACCTAACCTAGATAGAGCCACCCTTTGACACCATTTGGGGATCCCGTACTAAAATATAACTAAACCCTCAACCTCATTGGCATCCATCCTCAAACCTATTATCACCCCATCATCAATCATTCCTTACTCCCAAAACATGAGAGAATCGTATCACCCACCTCCACCCATATCATCTCATAATTTTATCATTAAACTAGCCAAGACTCTAGGTATCTTTCCCACACCTAGCATCACCCATCTACCTATCAAATTAGACATAACCCCCTCTAGTTCACCTAACAAACTAACAATTAATATGGACCGAAGGGTGAAGTTGCCTAAACCTCATCCTTAAGCTCGGCCTATGCCACTTATTTCTCTTTTACCATCTATTTTGGGACCCCACCCTTCTACCATCCCAGTCACCTATTCCACTTCAATCAAACCAATACCCTTATTTATGCCTACCCTTCCATAACCTAGGCCATTTACTTCTTCATCATTCTTAGCTAGTTTATCCCCTTTCACTATCCCACCTATTATCAACCCCTCATCCTCTACTTTGAAACCATCCATTGGTAACCCAATCACAGCCAACCCAACCCAAACCATCTACCAAAGTTTCTTAACCACCTTCCCTTTCTAAAGTCAATACCATGCCTAAGAAGGTTCTTATTTCCTTAATGAGCATTTCAACACCCCCAACACCTCTAAATGAATCCTACTCAATTATTTTATAGAGGTTGTTGAAAACATCCTCCATTAAACTTCCACCTATTAATATGTTCACCCCCTCTAATATCAAACCCTCTTGGTTTGATGATACTCAAATTTGTGCATACCATAGAATTCCAGGACATGACATGAATAACTACAAATCTCTCTAATCTCTTGTTCACCACTTATATTATGATTATCTTCTATCAAATGAACCACTTTTACCTCCCTTACTAGCCTAATTACCAACCCAACTAATTCAACCATTATCCTAACCTACACCTGATTCCCCACTTTCACTTATAAGTGGGGGGGAGGAACAAAAGTAATCACCTAATCCAACTGATCCCATTGTCTATACCATCCACATGATTACTTGATCTTGGACTCAAAAAAGAGGTAAAGGAAGAGCCAATGTGCCTATCCCATGGACATATCCCTCAAACTCCTAACCTTCCAACCAATCCCCGAAACCAATGCCTTCACCTACACCATCACCAAGGCCTAAGGTGTCCATCTTTGGTGCCCTTCATCTAACCCTTCTAAATCCATTTAATGAACCATGTTGAAACAACTCCATCAAACATCGGTCAAGATGATTCTTTCTGAGTTAATCAACATGTCACCCCATCACTATCAAGCACTAATAGAGGCTCTAAAATCCATAAAGGTTTAACCAGATGAGCCCCAACCTCTTGCATCCTTCATTGGATCCCTCTAACATTCCACCATTGTCACCTTCTAAGATTTTGAGATACCTCCAACCTATTTTGAGTACTTTAACCCCCCTCTCTTTGTCATTGCATACATTAATCACACCTACATCAAAAGTGTAATGATCGATGGTGGTGCCAGTATCAACATAATCTCCTCCCATGCTTTTGATTACTTGTGCTTATCAAAGAACATCATGGCTAAAATTACAGTGGTTCTTCACTCCTTTAATGACACAATGGCTACCACCTTGGGGACTATTATCCTTCAAATATGTTTGGGGCCTCACACTATTCTCAATCTATTTTATGTTATAGAGGGTGATTTCCAATATAAAATTTTACTTAGATGCCCTTGGATCCAAGTTATGAGTTGTATCCCTTCTAATTTACACCATTGTGTCAAATTTGAATATGAAGGATAGGTATTAACCATCAAGGCTGATCTTAGACCTTTTACATCTTGCAACATGCCCTATAGGCCTAATGATGTCCTCCTTCCACATTCATCTCTCGCACAATAAACCAACCCCATTAACATAACTATACCAACAACCTTGACTTGTAGTGTTTCTACCATTAATAATGATGAAGCCTCAACCAGTGGATCTATCTCCTCTTCCAAGATTTCCATTGAGGATTCCTTGACACAAAATTTCTAATGTCTCTCCCTTAAGGAATATCAACTTTTAGATTTAGATACTTTTCCCACTTTGCATGAATATAGGAACTTTCAAAATGACCCTTATTATGACCCCAACATAAGAACCATTATCCCCTTTGGACTTCCCAACAATAAAAGAATTTTTTTCTATGGGGGACTTGATCTACCACTCCCCACTCCTATCACCACTCCATTTATTCAACCTTTCACTTTTGATTTCTCCTATCTAAGTAATCCAACCCTTGCCAAAACCTATCTTCATCACTATGCTTATAAAGGATTTGGTATGGGCCTTTATGAACAAGGACCTCATGAATTGCTTGTTATCAAAACTCATAAACCTCGTAAGTTCTTTGGGCTTGAGTTTAAACCACTAGAAGAGTCCATCTTACCAAAACCTATTGCTACCCCCATGGAAGAGATTCCATCCTCACCTAGTTTTTCTTCCCAATCTAAAGATTATGACATCATCCCATCTAACTTTTTTTTAATCAATACCATTATTTTAGGCCCACTGACCTATTAACAAGGTGGCCAAACTAAAACCTTTTTCTATCATCCATCCTAAGATGATCAACCATTATTCACCCACCATTCATACCATTTAGCATCAAGACAATGATTCCATCTTCACCTATCTTAATGCAAGAAACTCTTTTATCCATAAATCTCTCCCTCCTAAAAACAAAACCATGATTGATGAATCAACTAAAAATGTTAACTTGGGGACCCAAAAGGATCCTTATATAATTAAACTTGGCCAATCCCTAAACTCAAATGAGTAATAGGATTATCCTACCTTCCTTCAAGACTGTAGCATCGCATTCACATGGTCTTATCAAGATATGCCTAGGATCAACCCCTCCATTACTCTCCATAACATTTTTACCCATCATGAGGCTAAGTTGGTATGGTAAAATATTTGTAAAATTCACCCTTACATAGCTCTTCTTGTCAAAGAAAAACTTCAACATCTTTTATCTGTTAACTTAATTCAACCCATTGACTATCCATAATGGGTATCTAATATTGTTCCCATTACCAAACCCACTGGGGGACTCCACCTTTATGTGAATTTTTGTGACCTTAACCTTGCATTCCCCAAGGATGACTTTCTTTTACCCAACATCGACCAATTAGTTGATCTTACTATAGGCCATGAGATGTTATCTCTCATGGATAGATTTTCAAGATATAATTAGATCTTGATCACCCCATTAGATCAACATAAAACTACCTTCATTACTCCTTAGGGAACCTTATACTATTAGGTCATGCCTTTCAATTTAAAAAATGTAAGAGCAACTTATCAATGAGCCATGACCTATATCTTGCATTATCTTATCCATAAAATTGTAAAATATTATGTGGATGATCTCCTTGGGAAATCCAAACACCACAAGGGTCATCTAGTTGTTCTTTCTATCATCTTCGATCAACTAATTCAATTCAATGTCTAGCTTAATCCCACAAAATGCATTTTAAGGGCTCTCTATAAGAAGCTCTTTGGATTTATCATTCCCTCCATGGAATTGAAATTGATCCAGCTAAGGTCAAGGCCATCTTGGAAATGCATCCTCTAACAAACCTTAAACTACTTCATAGTCTATAGGGAAAACTCCAATCTATCCATTGCTTCATCTCCCAACTATCAGATAGATGCCAACCCTTTCACCATCTCTTAAAGAAATACACCTCATTTAGATGTACCAAATATCGTCAACAAGCCTTTGATTCACTCAAGGAGTACCTACTTTCTCCATCAGTTCTGATCCCACCTAGGGATGACCAACCTTTCTATCTTTACGTATCTACCATTAATCACTCTTTAGGTGAAATGTTGGCTCATCGAGATGAAAAAAACAAAGAGCAAGTCATCTATTATATTAGCCACACACTTTTAGAGTATGAAACATGATAAACCCATCCTAAAAATAATTATCTTGATCTCATTTTTGTTGCCTCTAAACTCTGTCATTACCTTTTCAATAACAAAACATATGTTATTACTAACACTAACTCACTCAAGTATATGCACTCCAATCAATACCAAAATTATCATATGGCTAAGTGGCTCATGCTTATAGCTACATTCAATCTTGAGTTTTTCCAACAAAAACCCATTAAGGGGTAGGTCATCATTGACCAATTGGCTGAAGCTCCCCTCCCAGATAACCAACCCATTCCATTAACCTTTCCAAATGAGTCTATTACAAATCTTTCTCAAGAAGAACCCCCTTACCAAATGAACATGTTTTTCAATGGCTCTAAATTCCAACATGGTGGGGGTATGAGCATAATTCTCATTCCCCTTCATGGAGAACCTCTTCCACTTTCCTTTAAACTTAACTTTGAATGTACTAACAACATGGCAAAATATGAAGCTTTGGTCATCAATCTTCAAACCACTCTCACCTTGGGAATCAAAACCATTTTTATCTTTGGTGATTCCCAACTTGTGATCAACCAAGTCAATGGGTCATATCAATGTAAAAATGACATTTTTCAAAAGTATAAGCTTCACATTGACAAATTCTTAACATTTTTTAAACGTTACCAGATCCAATTAGTACCCTAATCTATTAACAAATTCATAGATACAATGGCCTCCCTTACATTTCAAATTCCCTCTCAACCCACTGAATCTAAACTATTTATCACCATCTATCATTTCATCAGGATTTCATATATTAGTTTGAACCTTCAGAACATTTGTAGTGTAGAGGTGTCTCTTTTAGACATCTGGTATAACCAAACTTTTAACTACCTTAACCTCGGCATAATTCCACCTGACCTCTCAAATAATGCTTGGAAGACATTCCTTTAAGGTACCTCCCATTATACTATACTAAGAGGAATCCTTTATAAACATGGCTTCAATGGCCTTCTTCTTTGTTGTCTACGGAGTCATGAGATTTCTCATGCTATCAAGAAAAATCATGATGGGGTTTGGGGGGGACACTTTATTGGCCTTGTTGTCGCTAAAAGAATCATATGCCTTGGCTACTATTGGCCTAACCTCAATCAAGAATGTTATGAATATATAAATAAGTGTGTCAAATTCCAACAACATACTAACTTGCATCATGTTCTCACTCATGAACTTCAGGTATCCAAATATTATAGGCCCTTCTCATAGTGGGGGCTTGATCTCATTGGATAAATCAATCCTCACTCATTTCAATGACACCAATTTATCATCACCGCTACTAAATATTTCACTAAATGGGTGGAGGCCATTCCCCTTATATCGATCAAAGTAAATAAAATTATTGATTTCATCAATCATCACATCATCTATAATTTTGGTATCCCTCACAAAATCATAACTAATAATGGCAACTCCTTCAAAAAAAGAAAGTCCAAGCCTTCTGTGACATTTTTGGCATCAAGCTCAGCCATTCCTCACCTTATTATTCACATGCAAATGGATAGTTAGAAGCCTCTAACAAAACCCTCATCAAAATGCTAACCAAAGTTATAAGTGTTTTAGGTTGAGATTGGCACCTGCACATCCCATTCACTTTATGGGCCTATCGCATTAGCATTTGAACCTCCACAAGTGTTACACCTTTTTACTTAGTCTTTGGCATAGAGGTTGTCTTACCTCTTAAAGTATATATTCCCTCTCTTTGCATATCCCTACAAGACATTATTTATGATGATGATTATCATCAAGAATGCCTTACATGCCTTGAGTTGCTCGATGAGCATCACCTTGCTTCCCTTAACCATATTTTCATCTACTAAGAGCATATCACCCATGCTTATAACAAACATCTGAAAGAATGGGAGTTCAATATTGGAGACCTCATCCTTAAATAAAACCAACATGTATTAAATATGGAGAAAAGCAAAAAGGACAAATTTTCTTTCAATTGGATTGGACCCTATATCATCACCCATAAGTATGGATCAAGATCTTATCATTTGTCCTCTCTTAAAGGTAAACCAAAACCTGAGCCTCTTAATTCTTTACATCTACATCTTTTCTACTATTAAAGAATATCTAATAAACATTGTTGTCTGACTTAAGCTCATCCCTTGGTTTATGAGATTCTCACGTCCCTTACCCTATTACACTATTCCTCTTGGGTACATTTGATTACAACATATCCATGTGATTATCCATCATAAATTTTAGCCTAATCTTAAATATGGATACCATGGCTCTACTCATGGCATGTTTCTCATGGATACTTTTCATCTCTAACTAGATGGAATCCCATGGTCACTTATTTCTCAAAACCACTTTCCATTACATCGCAACCACCTTTTATGGTAAAAATATTATCCTTGTAAAGGTCAACCTCTAAGCTTGGATAGATGGGTCCATGTCTAAAACAACATTCAAATACTATACATGGGATATTAATATTATTTGGGTTTAGTTTCTTAAGTACAGATTTCTCCCTCAAAGGATGGTTGCCAAATCAAGTCAAAAATAGATAGAGTAATCCCTCAAATGACAACTATCAAACACTTCTAGACTTAAACCACTCCCTTGAAGGATGGCTAAGTCAAAATGTCAAAAATAATTTGTTCATACAAGCCACAATTAGCTCAATCAAAGCATTTGAAGCTTATCGCATTGATCCACTTCACCCTTTTCATAAAAGAAAGCAATAAATGACCCCCATTGAAAGAGATTTATCCCACAAAAGGGTCATACTCAGCTTTCTCATAAAAATTATACTTGTAGACTTCTTGAATTGATCAGTATACACCTTATAAAGACATCGTCTTGTCTATTTTGGTTCTTAATTCACAATCAAAAGGGTTAATAAATCCACATTAGGTTCTTACATCACCCCTTTTCCTTTTGTTTACCTATCATCCCTTTTTCTTATATACCCTCTATAAATCAAAATACTATGAGCTCACTTGGCACCCTGCATTTATGATGACACCTTTTCACTAAAAATGTGTTAATGCAAAGCATAGGAAAGGTTTATTTTCATTAAGATCAATCCACCCTAGGTTTAACAGGATCCAAGCTAATGAACCCAACATGCCTTTTTCTTACTCTCTCTTATATTGGTTCATAAGGACATTGTCTTTCATCATCATTCTTTTTATCATACTTAGTTTTTTACCTACACTTACTTTATGTGTTTTTATTAAAACATTAAATCTCATCTATACTCACCACAACATTATTAAAGTAGAATATAATCCATAACACATAATTTCTCATGAACCATGGAATCAAAATAAACACACTATACCAATCATTTTATTTCACAGTTTACATCACATTCACACATTATTTAAATATCAAAGCATGTACATCATAAGCATTAACCACACATTAGAATCTATCCATATAATCCAAATTATGTCATCATCAAACCATATATCATCACATGCCTATACTAAGAAAAAAATCTAAATAATCATCATAATCATAAGTCCACAAGCAATCGTCATCTATAATGTCAAAAACATATAAGACACCCATCAACATGAATCCTAATCATCACATCATAAACATATGAAAATCCATCTCATAAAACATAAAAGCATAATCCCCATAAAACATTTGAATCATTTCATATAAATCATCTGAATCATATATATATATATATATATCAATACATGCCAATACATGTATATATCTCTCACTCATATACATCTAACATCAATGAAATGTAGGTCGGTATCAAAATACATATATAAATATCAAAAAATATAATATCTCATCATGGGCCTCACCTGGAGTATCATTTTCACTAGCCCCATCTATACCTATACCTGGTGGTGGTCCCCATAAGACCCCTGTCTGACCCACTATCATACCCCACTGACCTGGGGTACCAATCATGGCCCCACCACCCATGGTAGCTCTGTACTTAGTAAATTTCATGGCATGGGGAAATTGATCAAATACCATTATCTCATAATAATGAAGCTCTTATAGAGTGGCTAAATAATGTGCCTATGTCACTAAATATGTGGGCCCTTCTGCTTCCACACCCACACTAATCTACCCCTATAATGTACCTTTTTAGCCTTATAGACTAGCTACCTATCCCTATAAAGTAATGACCTGGGCCCATGCCTGGTCCCTCTCTATAATCACAACCCCCACCTATCCATGTAGTGTTATAATTTGGCCTTGTATCATGGCCACATACCCTTGTAATACTATAATCTAGGCTTGGGTAGCAGCCAGTACTACCACTACCTGTGGATCACCCTATGCTAACCCTTATGTTGGATTAATGTCTATGGGTCTCTGACCCCTATCACCCCAACCAAAATTGGCTACCACATATCTACATCAAAACCATGCTAGATAATCAGCTGTGATGCTTACATCATCTCTCACTCTATCAGGGAGCTCCTCATGATCTAACTCCTCCTATGGTTATGGCTTTGTAAATAAAACTCTATATCCTCCCTCATGTACCATGAAAAATTAGTTGGGATCCCCTACCTAAGTCTAAACTAAATCTGCACTCTCTCAAATGGGATGCACTATGTCTCACCATCCTACCTCTCATACACACACTTCTAACTCTATAGTGAATATGTATGGTACCTATACCCAACCCACATAGGTCACGTCATGTATGACCTCCAAACTATATCTCTAAGTGTTAATCCCTTCAAGGCAACTCAAAACCAATCAATATCCCTCACACCACCATCAGCCCCTATCATCACCCCATCCCTTTTCCATCGATAAAATATGACTCTATAGTTTTTTGATAAGTAACCCTCTATAGGTAGGCCTAATGGTATTATCATCTGTATGTGTTTATACACCTAGTAATGGAGTAAAAATCCCACACCGATACCATAACACTTGTGTGCTCTAAATCCCCATAGCTTTCTATAGATTTGCACTAATATAACCTAGGCCCATCTGAAGATCATACTCCCATATACCAGCTCCATAAGTAACCCTAATAGAACATAAGGGAACCTCCCTCCAATAGAGCATAACAATTCATTACCAACTACACTATCATCAAGAGGTGTATATCTACTTGGGCCCACTGGTATAATAGCCTAATACTAAATCCACCTACATGAAATTATGCATACACTCTATCTACCCCAAATAATAGATCCATACACTCATTAATCTCCTAGATCTCTATGTGATAAATTAGGTGCCCTTGAATGGGTAATCATGTGATCCTATACACATCCTCTAATAGGATGTTCATCTCTCTCCTGAATAACTAGAATGTGTTAGTTATCAGGTCCCATCTCTTGATGAGGGAAACTATCATCACATCATCTCTAAGAAGGCATTGGTAATAGTGTATCACTCCAAAACTAACTTCCTTCATATGTCACCAGTCCTTTGCAAACATAGCATCTCACACCTCCACAAAAATCTTAGGCACTTGATCTTATAGCTAGATCTACTCTCAAGACTGTAAAATAATCATATCTAGAATAAAGTGATAACTTATCCCTACTAATATTTCATCTATCCCTTTCCTACTCCTATCTTTCACTAGTACAAACAACAATCTCTTTCTAACTGGTTATTTTAACACCTACCTCTCAACTCTAGCCGAGTGTCGACTATCTATATAACACTTCCTATATACCCTTAACACATTATTCTTCTCTCGCATCTACACCTTGACAACATTTTATCCCTAAAAACCTTTAATCATCCTATTCTACCCTACATCCTTTCCCAAATGGCTATTTCATTGAAAAAATTACTTACATCACTAAACAAATACCTACTCTCTACATCTTATTAGCCTATAGAACCTCAAAATACTCAAAACACTCAAATGATTTTTCTATCCCAATCATCAACATGTTATCTACATTTTTCACAAAATAACCTATCTCCAACAACAACTATTCTTAATAATCTACCATCTATCCTATTTACAAACATGCCCTACCATTATTTAAAATCACACAAGAGTAAATTCTACAAAATCACCATTTATAACATAACACAAACATATAATATCAAATCAATATCTTAATCAATCCTAAACTAAACACTCACCCCCTTCTAAACAAAGTAACTACCTTTTAATAAAAACAATACCAAACCACTACATTCTACCCTTCTTACCTCTCTCTTTTTTACCCAGAAGCCCCCCCTTTCATTGACCATTGATGGATCCCTCAACCATCGATGGGCCCCTTAGGGCATTTTCACCCATCAGATCGATCATCACCAGTCAGGTTAACCATTGACGGTCACTATTAGTGACCATCAATAGTGAGCCTCAACCCCACAACCTTCTCTAAAATACCGTAAGCTACCCTAAAACTCCTTATAATTCATAAATTCCTTATGCACACCTACATGCATCATACCGCTCTCATCTTATCCCCACATTGCCTTACACTATCATAAAATCTCAAACCCTAGCTCATCTCTTACCAGAACAATCTACCACTAACATGAATTAATATACATTTTATATATCCTATTTTTACAAATTACAATCCATATCAATTAATGATATGGACCCTACCTCATTCCACAACTGATGATGATACCTTAGTTTATGTTCAGCCACCTAGCCATAACTATCTCCAACATCCATCTTGACTCCACTAGATCACTCTCTCAATCATAATCACCAATACCCTCTCAACACCTCAACACACTTATGGTGATCATGAGAAAATCTCATACCAAATGCTTAGGTAGCATAAAATGCTAAACGTTAACTTGCAAATGAAGATAAAACTTTCCCCATTTACCTTTTTACCATGGTTTTAGGGTTTTTTTTACCCAACAATCTATGGTTACATAACCATCAACGATTGACCCTAACCATCGATGGTTACCAAACCATCAATGGTTGACCCTAACCATCATTGATTAACCCTAACCATTGATGGTTAGGGTTGTGACTCATATTCCCCACCTTTTTCCCTCTTTTTTACCTAAGTAGAACCTTGTAGTATACCAAATTAGGTCAACCCTTTTCTTATAACACCTTGACCTATTCAAAAGTAACCTTCTTCTCCCCAAACTAATAAAGAACTACATTAAGCCTAAATTCCATGTTGGATCCACTATCCATGGGACTATGTAGGTAGCATCCTCTTACCTAGTGCATTAAGAGCTAGCTCAGCCACTCCCTACTCAACCAACCACCCAACCCATTTACTCACATCTACCTCAATATTGACATATTTTTGAAACCAACCTATTTACACATTTTGTGATGACCTTACTTGGTCATGATGACTACCTTGATCAATTTTTCCATGTTAAAATTTTGCACTATGGATCACCTTATACATGACCCAACTACTTGTGTTTTTATTAAGATCACTTCCTATCTTGGATACCTAAGCAAACACCAACCTTATCTAGGAGACTTGATATGGGTGATTCAATCAATTATAACCAATGCTAGAGACCAATTACCTTATTACTTATCCTTGAACCTAAATTTATTATTATCAATATTGGTAACTTTAGCCTTTACATGATTTTAAATTTTGCACTTAGTCACATTTTGTGTGTGTATTTGTGTTTTAAATACCCATGCCTTTTCATTACCACCCTTGTGACCTCTATTTTACTTTCTATCAAACCACGACCTAATTTTAATTTCACCTCATTGCTTCCTAGTTTGAGGGGGACTGCCCTTCTCCCATACTTGGTGTAATCAAACCTTGACCAATCAATAGTTCATTTTTTATCTATGATTTATTGACCTAAATCTACATAATAAAAAGGGTCAAAATGTAGACACTCAAAAATTGATAGGACCTAAGTTCCCCAAAGCTCTGACACAACTTGTCAGATTTAAGAGCACACATGATTACCTTTGTATAAGCACCTTAAACATGTGGAAATAACCAGAAAAACAAATAACTATCAATGAGAAAACACACAAAATATGAGAGGCAACACATAATTGTATTCAACTCATTAAAAAGGAAATTAAAATAAAGAGATCACACTCTTCTTCCACCTCTGTGAGGCTTCCTCCTCAAGGGCTCCAAGTAATCTTCCCACCTGAGTAATCTTCTCTCATAGGTCACAACACACAGCTAACATAAGCTGTTGTTCACCTCATTGTACTGCATGTACAATTCAGTACAAACCAGTACTCTAAGTAGATCTCACCATGATCCTGCCCCTAATGTATTGCTGTCACCTTGATCTTACTCCCCCACTAATCCTATTCTGACCCTCGCATACACACATCACTACAGACCAACCTGATCTTACTTATCACATGTAGATCCCCACCATGATCCTGAAACACCCTGCATATCAAACCTGATCTTACATACATGGAGAATCCTACTTGATTCTACCATGGGAAGAACTCTCCAAGTTCTACACTTGGGTTCTACAAGTTCTACACTTAACAATATAGCCCATGAGTCTATTATATAGATCTCATGCATACATTAATTTAGACAAGCGGCTCAATGACTCAAACTAGTCTTTATCATGCAAACTCTCTGTTCACTTAACTGACTGTTCGTCAACAGCAGTTTTGACCACCATAGGTGATCGACATCGATACCTGCCTGACTGGAGGTGACCGACGTCTGCCGATCTCCTGTCAATGCTGGTTTCCTCTGTGCTTCCCCTGACCGACGTCAGTTGTGGTCTGCCAACATCAGTGACTGCATACACTCAGAAACCTCCATGTTTGCCTTAAGGTGAAGCTTTTAGCTCCACACCCTAACAATCTTCCACTTGGAGATAAATTGTTGCACCTGTACCCATACCAGTACTCTGTCTAATCTACATCCCGGGTTGTATTCCTCTTCAAGCTCCCACTTGAAGACTACCCACCACACTCCTTGTGGTGTTAATCATGTGCTTGAATTTCTTCATCCTCAGCTTACCTTCTTTTGCCATTACTATACTCCCACTCAATCAGAAACCCCTGTGAGTAACCTGTAATCAACAAACCACTAACCAGATCTGGCCATCTGTTAGTCAAACTCGCTCTGAGAACATCCAACCTCACTTTGATACCATTTGATAGGACCTAAGTTCCCCAAAGCTCTGACACAACTTGTCAAATTTAAGATCACACATGATTACCTTTGTATAAGCAACTTAAACATGCAGAAATAACCAGAAGAACAAATAACTATCAATGAGAAAACACACAGAATATGAGAGGCAACACATAATTGTATTCAACTCATTACAAAGGAAATTACAATAAATAGATCACACTCTTCTTCCACCTCTATGAGGCTTCCTCCTCAAGGGATCCAAGTAATCTTCCCACCTGAGTAATCTTCTCTCATAGGTCACAACACACAGCTAACATAAGTTGTTGTTCACCTCATTGTACTGCCTGTACAATCGAGTACGAATCGGTACTCCAAGTAGATCTCACCATGATCCTGCCCCTGATGTATTGCTATCACCTTGATCTTGCTCCCCCCTGTCTATCCTGTTCTGACCCTCACATACACACATCCCTGTAGACCAACCTGATCTTACTTATCACATATAGATCCCCACCATGATCCTGTAACACCCTGCATATCAAACCTGATCTTACATACATGGATAATCCTACTTGACTCTACCATGGGAATAACTCTCTAAGTTCTACACTTGGGTTCTACAAGTTCTACACTTAACAATACATCCCATGAGTCTATTATATAGATCTCATGCATACATTAATTTAGACAAGCGGGTCAAAGACTCGAACTGGTCTTTATCATGCAAACTCTTCGTTCACTTAACTGACTGTTCGTCAATAGCAGTTCTAACCGCCATAGGTGACCGACATCGGTCCCTGCCTGACTAGAGGTGACCGATGTCGGCCGATCTCCTACCGATGCCAGTTTCCTCTGCGCTTCCCCTGACCTACGTCGGTTGTAGCCTACCGATGCCGGTGACTACATATGCTCAAAAACCTCCATGTTTGCCTTAAGGTGAATCTTTTAGCTCCACACCCTAACAAAAATGTCCCCTTAACCAGTTTTTAATGTTGAACTACCTCAGACCTACTCTCAACCCTTAGTTAACTATTCATCTAGTTAACTCACCCTTTAAAATACCTTTCTATAATTTGACACTCATTAACACACCTAGGACATTTTGTTAAACATTTTAAATATTAACTTAGGACCCATTTTAACACTTTTTAAACTTAAGAGTATGACCATCGATGGTCAAGCCTTCAGACTAGCAACATAAGAACTACCAGTTGTAGGTAAGGCATGCATAGGTAAAATGGAATCTTTCCCATGCAAACCTTATAACTTACCATCTCTTTAAATTAGCATATTTATCCCAGACTAACTTATCAATTTCCTTCCTCCTCACTTAGCAACTTTGTGCTATAAATTAAGGGCTCTTGGAAGAGAAAATGATCTAAAAATTGCATCTAGGATTTCTTATTTTCCTTGTGTAGGCATCCAAGATCATAAACTCTATCCACATGAATTTTTAAGGATGGAGTACTATTATGATGTCCAATTTCATTTATCTTGTCATTGGCTTCCACTTTGCATCATACAAGTATGTTTCTATTATTTTTAGCATTTCCTTTCTTCACTAAATCTTTCTATATTGATTAGATAACCTACACATTATCCCTTACCTTTATAACCCATAATTAACCTTTTTCCCACTTACCACTCTACCCCCAACTCCATTTCAATTCCCTATAATTTTCCATAGTCAATCATCATTGGTTACATCAAATATCACCAATTACCTAATTATCGCCAGTCATGAGAACTGTCACTAGTCAATCTAATCACCAATGGTCACTATTAAAGAAAATAATATATTGTTATTTTATCCCCTTTCGCACCTAATCAGGCCCAGTCTCTATTCTTATCATGTCTTAGACCATGTTCACATCCTCTAAACTTGACCTTGATCTACTTGTGCATGATATTGACCCATTGTGTTATACTTTTTCTGAATAGGTATGTTATTTATTTCTTGCATAAGCATTTATGTTCTTATCAATTTAGCATCTTTAATTTATATTAATAAAACATTAATCATTAGGGGAGTGGATTGATAGCCATCCAAGGGAGCTTTTGCTTCTTAAATATAACATGTTGTTAGGTAGTCTACCCTTCATACTCATCTAACAAATAAGTTATTTTAGTGTGGTCTTATTACAGGTAGTCCTTCCTCACCAAAAAGGAGTTCCCACTTTGTCTGGTCATCAACGAGTGAAATGTTTGACCAAATACACACCCCTCATCTATTGTTTCTCCCCTTTTTTATAAAAGTTAGAGATAGAGTTAGAAATAGTAGGAACACCTATGAATGGGTTCAACTATCTCATTCTTCTCTTCATATCTCAATCCTACATTCATACATACCAATACATCATTAGATTTTAAAACATGAGGCTTGATTGCCTCCTTGTCCTTCATCTTTTGTATTCTTCTCTTCTCCACTAATTGCTTGATTGTCTACTTGAGTGGTTTCTTTCTCATGACACATCCAAGATATGGGTTCAAAATCTCTTTCAGCTACTTTATCTTGGTCAGCATCTCATCCATTTATTACCTCATCTCTACCATCTCTCTCTCCATCTCACTATTCTTCTTGGTGTCTCCATGCACCATCTTCTCTTTGTGGTGGTTCTTCTCAACCTTGTTCTTTTTTATCTTTTCTATTTCTCTCCTCATATCAATTAATATGCCTATCAATTCTTTGGCCTCATCT
This sequence comes from Torreya grandis, assembly GCA_037957365.1. Taxonomy (NCBI): domain Eukaryota; kingdom Viridiplantae; phylum Streptophyta; class Pinopsida; order Cupressales; family Taxaceae; genus Torreya; species Torreya grandis. The sequence continues at coordinate 1,136,387 of JARHVA010004203.1, forward strand.
GGACCTATTCTCCTTTTTGAAAATATTTCTCTTACTTGCCACATCATGACCTCACTTGGGTCTCTCTTGTCCTACCTATAAGACTCTCTCAAGCTCACCAATGAGCTTCTTTCTTGAGCTTCTCAATATTTATTCTCTTTCTCTTCAAGCCTTCTTGGATTATGGGATATGCCACATATCTTCTCACTTCTTTCCAACTATTTCTACCTCTCACATACCTATAGCCTTGTCATTTTATCCTTGCATTCTTCATTAACTTCTTCATAATAACATCTTCTCAAAATAACATTCAACATATACTCAGCACTATGTATTCACAAACTAGCATAATCAAAATAAAAAATCAAACCTTACCTTAGAATAATCCTGCTCTGATACCAAATGATGTAGAGCTTGAAATTAACTTTCACTTCTCTTACACTTTACTTGCAATCTTTCCAAAGCTTTTTAGCCAACACTAGGCCTTTCTTGTCCAAATGGACCAAAACTCAGTTCCCTATTTATCTCAAGTTCTAAAAACACATAAAATATTCAAACATCTTATTTCAACCCTCTCAATCCTTTATCAACTCTTTTCTTAACATTTCCCTTATCACTTACAACTCCTGCCCTATTTCTCAAAGTGTCTAGTATCCTTTTTTTATAAAAATTTACATGTACAAAAATGTACAAAATCTAATCACATGACTACCCTAATTTCTAGGTACCATTTATGATCTTTTACCTTTATACAAATTTTCATCACCTTACTCATTCTCTAAACCATCTTACCAAGCTTCTTTTTTGTTCAAATTAGGTCTTTGAGGGCTATTTCACTTAATCTCACACATAGTCATCTATAAGTGTATGGACACGTACCCTTATGAGATAAAACCAATTTAATCTCTCAAAAAACATTCTTGTACACCTATCCACTAATTTTTAGAATTTTTCACTATATAATTTTTAAGCTTACTGCCAGTTTTTAGGGTTTCTAGGTTTTTAATAGGCTTAAGAGCTCTCAACTTCTCTTACTTGTTACTAGTAGGGTTTCAAAAACACATTTAGATAGTTTTTTAAGGATTTTTTAACCTTCCCACATATTTTCCAATCCTTTAATTTCCACCATTAAACCTTTTTTCCACTTTTATGGGCAATTCTCGGTTCCCCTATATTCTCAATCATAGAAAGCAAGGTCTGCAAAATCTCTCTTAAGGTATTTAGTTTCATTCATGGTTTTTCACAATTTACACAAGGTATATATAGGTTCTTATCAACTCTAATTCTTTCTTATGATCAAAAAATATCCACTATAATGACTTGGTAAACTCTTTGCATTACCCTAACCACTCATTATCTATGCATGTTATGAGTAAACAAGGTTTATAGTCTTGATGTAAAAATGGAACAACACATTCACTTGAAATGTTAAATACTATTAGAGTATACAATAAGTACTCATCACTTCATATGAAAATTCAAGTTTATCCCTTATACATCACTCTCTAAGGACAAATTTGTCCCATTCAATCATTATAGAAATGTAAAGGGTTTGCATGCAATCACTATAATTTTTCATTATATACAGGGTTTGTAGATCCTAGATCAATACTCCTCTATATTCATAAACACGTATTCATTATTTGGAATAATGTTAACCATGCTTATATTGTGGCAATATATGCTCAGTTTAGGAACCCACTAAACATCTCTATTATAAAACATAGAAAGTGAACACTATCATGTAAGTAGGGTTCACAAAATCCTTGAATATCTAAATCAAATAACATAACATGTGGATGAATAAGATCATATTCAGATGGTACTCTTGGGGACCTCACAATAACTTACAATTCTTTGCCTTAAAGTAATCTTTCTTCTCTCAATTATGATTTTCTATATGCACACTCAGAAACTCAGACTCAGACCTGCAGATTCATTTCCACATTAAAATAAAACATGGATAACACTTAGTTAATCATATGTTTATGAATGAATCATGAATAAAAAAGTAACGTGCTTTATACATAAACATCATTATTATTCCTTGGAAATTGTTGATCATTACAAAAGGACTCTTACAGTCTTATATATTATTTTATCATACCTCCATTCCTTTTTTTAACATGGTCTACCCTATTTCCTCCTCATCCTCCTATCTTCAAACCACACACATTATATATCCTTTCTATACTCAAACTAGACTCTAAAATAATATAAATAACTATTTCTTAATTCAATAAACTTTCAACATCCCCTAGACCTACGTAGGGTGGTAGACTGCCACCTTATATATTATCTAGCTTAGTACCACATTCTCATGAAAAATACATTCATACTATCCAAATAGGTCCATTAATATTCCCACATAAAACATTGTCCCCTTACATTACCTTGTAAACCTCAAAAACATCATTAGACTCTCATTACCCTTTTGAAAATTCAAATTACGCAAAAGGGTTGGAAACTAGTTTTTAGACTCAAATTCAAATTTAACTTATAATTCTTGACTCTTATCAACTTGACACCACACTTGAAACACTTAACCATCCTTGTGCATCAAAAGTGGGATAATTTTAATATTCCCCTACATCAATTATGGTTAATTTTGTCATTAATTAATTCATTATTATCAATTGGCTCATTATCTATGGTATTTGGTTCATCAAGATTAGCATTTGAACCTTGTCTACCATGAAGTTTTTACATTTGTATCTTGTGTTTATCTCTCATATATTCTAATTCCTCTAGTATTTTGTTCTTAAACATCTTCCTCTTCCTCTTTGAATGTGATCTGTCACCCATCAGAAGGGATAATTGACAACTTTTCCAAGGTGGGGTCAAGTACACATGTACTATAGATCTCATAAAAGTACACTGAGAATGTTTGTGGGAACATAATTCTTGATTTGGGTTAAATATAGTCATTGAGAAGTGAGGTTAGTCTAAAATAATCATAATGTGATCGCATTATATAACATGATTGCATTATTACATAACACAATCATGCTATGTGTTGTATAAGGTTCTAATCCATCCAATGCATTGAGAAGCTTATATTAACAATAATGCAATCACATTATTATTAATATAAGCTTTGGGGTTAGTAATTGGTAATTAGAACCAAGTGTTTCCTATATTAATAATAACGTGATTATGTTATTAAATAAAGTGATCTTGTTATACTTAATATAGATAAAGGATTATAGATTAGGGATTAAGCCATTAGTGCATAGGTTTATGGATTAGGGATTACAATTTATGTTTTAGGTTTTAAGGATTAGGGATTAGGGCATGTAGGGTTTTGGTTTAAGGGTGTATAAGGTCTAATCACTCCATGCCATGTGTGAATTATTTTTTACTATGAAGGATGTTAATTGGGACTAAATCAATTAGTAAATAGGGAAAGTTTTTGGTTTTTAACTTAGGGTATAATGTTTAAGGCTTAGGTTTAGGGTACATAGGGTCAATCACAAAGATAATTCCCAGTCTAAATGTTGTTAAAGCTAAAATGATTGGTTTAATGTTTAAAGAGTTTATATTTTTGGTTTAGAGAATAGGGATTAGGAACTTTAAGCATTAGTGCTTTGGGTACATGTTTTAGGGTATATAAGGTACAATCATGATGGTGTTTGGGGTAAATTAGAGCTGATAAACCCCAAAATCACATTTCATAATCATGTAATTAGATTCAAGGGGATCAAATAGCCCCAATTTAATTTAGATGCACAACTAGATTGGTACTCCAAAGGCTAAGTTTTGGACATAGGTTTAAAAAATGCATTTTATGACATCTCATGATGAAAATAGTTATATCATAAGGCATGTTTATTTGTGACATGTAATGAGCATTTGGGCATAGGGATTACAATTTATATTTTAAGGATTAGGGATTAGGGCATGGGGTTTAGGTTTAAGGATCTGTATATAATTTGTCTAATCACTCTGTCATTTGAACCTAATTCTTATTAAAAAGGATGTTAATTAGGACTAAATCGATTGGTAAATAGGGAAAGCATGGTTTACAATTTAGGGTATAATGTTTAGGTTTTATGGTTTAGGGCTTAGGTTTTAATGTATATATGGTTTAGGGTACAAAGAGTTAATCAAAAATATAATTAAGGACAAGTTGATTCACTTGGACCCATTTATGATTATAGAATGTGTTTTTGGGTTGTCATTATACCCTAGATGTCATCATCTAGATTGAGTGAATTAGTAAAATGGGGTCATCAGTCATGTGATTTAGGCCAAACATATCCTTGTGAACTTAATTTTTAGTATAAATGATGTTAATTTGGGCTAAAATGATTGGTTCAAAGTTTAAATAGTTTATATTTATGGTTTAGATTTTATGGATTATGAACTTTAAGTATTAGGCCTTAAGGTATAGGTTTTAGGGTATGTAAGGTATAATTGTGAAGGAAATTAGGGAAATTTTGAGGTCCTTAAACCTATATCTATGAGTAAAGAATATGATATTGATCTCAATTATCCCTCACATCATCACAGATTAAGCCAATTAAGTCAATTATGGTTTAATGAGTGATGCAATTTTGACCAATTTTATCCCTATGAACCTAATTCTTGTTATATATATAAAAGATGTTAATTGGGCCTAAATTTATTGGTTTAGGGTTTAGGGTCTTGTTGGGACCCCTATTATGTACTAAGTGTAGGGATGCACCACACTATTGAACCTTAATACAAGTCAACCCTCAAGATCATTGCATATCCCTTTCGTTACATTATGGTACCAAGCTAGAGAAGTCCTCATGAATCCTGTGCCGGATGATGGGTAGTTGAGGAGAGGCCAACTTACTTGAAGATGCTTCTGATAGATTTTATATGAGAAAACTTAAGATAGATGGATGCCAAAAGAGTGGTGTTGGGTGAATATTTTGTCAACCAGCTAACTAGTGAGCAAAATAAGTCTCTTCAACCACAGCATAGGGAGATTGGTCATCCAAAGCTGCAGGTTTACCACATCTAAAGGGGACAAATCTCTCCTCTCATCAAGGGGAGGTTCCCTATAGGTATAAATGCACTATATACTATATATATATAAGCTAAAAATAACACTCAGGGGCAGGATATACCATCCATCTCTCTTCTTTCAGAGATGATGCTCATAGATCAAAGGAGAAATCCTGGGTGATTAGTGAAGGTACTTCTCTTCTTTCAGAAGTAACATTCAACCAAGAGCCAGATCCCTTCCTAGATAGTAGAAATCCTGGTGAAATGATAGAAGGCACTTCTCTTCTTTTAGAAGTGCTTGTTCTTGTAAACAACAAGAATCTTTTAGGTAGGATAAGTAACTGGGAACAAAGTGCAAAGTAACCAGCAATCTAAGATGTAGCACAAAGTCTCCACCTTGACTACCCAAGAGTGAAATACGAATAACAATGGGGGCACAAATTCATCCCAAGGTCCTTTACACAAATATAGAAAATAAACACACACTAAAGACAACTATGACAGCACAAAGTCTTAAAGTAGTTGGCTTCAAGACACCTTCCTTATCACTTCCACTAGCTCTACTTGTTAAATTGCATAAAAAAGAATACTTTTATGAAATAGACATAAGAAAAATCTCCTAGAATGATACACACTATAACAACACAAATTCTAAAAGTAACTTGATTTCTGATTCAAACAAAGAAATATGATAAACAATTCTGAGCTCAAAGTCTCAGTGATGCCTTTCAATTTGGGCAGAGTTTTGCTTCTAGTAATGGGAAGATCTCCTTTGGAATAATGAAAGAGTTTTCATTATATAGAGGCCAAGGGATGCTTGGCACTTTGTCCCATGCAGTGACCCATACTACACATTAATGCCTTGGATGCATTTTTGATTCTGTCAGGGAGGGCCATGCTAGAGCAAGGCAGCTGCATTAACTATGGCATGTTGATTCATCTCTAGTGTCTACTCCCAAGCCTGAATCACTCATTCCATCTTTTGCTAGCTGCACAACTATCTACTCTACCTTTATTCCAAAGGTGACAATTTGGTTGTGCTTTCAATGTTTGTAGGCCCCAAATATCTACCTAGCAAACTGTTTCACCTACTAGAAATAACTCCTACTAAGTTTCCCTCTTTGTCTCTTCTTTCTTTTGGCCCTAGCCTTAGGGTCTTTGAATGCATTTGGGTCTACATTTTAAGCCTGGAAAGATCAATAGACACTTCATTGTAGCAAATTTGATGTTTGTGGGTCTTTTCTCTTTTGAAGGTTAATGGCTAGCCAATCGCCCTAAATTTGATGTTTGTGGGCCTATCATTCTTCTTAGCAACTCTTTTGTATCTTTCTTACTTGTTATGGCTACATTTTATTGTGACATGGGTGAGGACACATGGCAGCATTCATGGCTTTGAAATAAGCTTATAAGCTTTAAAACTTGTTAGAGGTTGGAAGCGCAGATGTAGACACATGGTAGCTTTTGCTGCACTAGGAAGGGACACATGGTGAGTTCCATTGCTTTGAAGTTGGTAGAGACTGTGTCTCAACTTGTGACACTTGATAGCTTCCGCTACACTTTGAGGCTTAACCCTTCCCAAAGGGAACCTACCCTTTGGGATCTTGAATAGGGTCCATTTCTGAGTTTCGAGTGTTCCCCACAAGGGTACCTATCCTTTTGGATGATCCAGGTGGCCTTCGGGCTTTGATTCTTTCAGAAGACTATTATCTCTTTTATTTCCTTAGGACAAAATGTTCAAAGAAATTCCTTTAGACAATTTATCTGAGGGAAACCTTTCCTTGGCTCTATGTCTCTACATTGGGAGTGTTCCATTATTTGACATGTGGTGCCTTCCACTACTTTTGACAAGTGACATGTGGCCTCTTTCATTAGAATAGGTGAAGACACATGGCATCATTTACCTAATTCATAGGAGCTCTTAGAAACTTTTGAGAGTCTCATGGAAGAAGACACATGGTAGCTTTTACCAAACTCTAGAAATAATCACAAAAATAGTTGAGGCTCATTTTTGGTATCATGCAAATGATGACACTTGTCAGCTTCTACCGATTCTCACTAGGGACACGTGGTAGTATCTGCCGCTCTTAGAAACAAAGTATAATGTGTTTCAGTAGATAACACTTGGCAACTTCTATTCATCTTTTTCTTTTGTGCACTCCTTGGTTGAACCATCTATTGAACCATTTGTTTGTTGCTTCTTTCCCTGACTGAGGCCACCTTTGAATTTTTGAACCCGTGATCTCATTGAACCTATGAAGCGATTCAAGGTTCAATGGTTCGGTCGGTTCATTCTTTTGATTTGGCTGAGTCTTTTTTGATATCTTTGAACCAAACACATTGAATCGTTTAGACGTTAAACCCATTGAACTGATGAACCAAAATGGTTCAAGGTTCAACAGTTCAACGGTTCAAGCCTTTGAAACTTGTTAACAGTTGAACTTTGAACTTTTGACAAATGCACTTAGATCTTGTTGATGATGTTGAACCTTTGAACCCATTAAACCCATTAAACCAAAATGGTTCAAGGTTCAATGGTTCAATGGTTCAATCCCTACTTAGATGCCTGCCGATGGACATTTTTGATCGAATAAAGGAGTTGAACCAATCTTGAAAATGACTAAGTGTTGGAAACTGGTTCTTTTGATTGGACTCACCTGTAGAAGCCTTTTCACCTATTGAACCTACTAATCTCTTTACTAAAAAAGCTTTAAAATGAGGAATTTGAAATATCAAAACAAATTTTGAGAAGGGAAGAGAGAAATTTTGGTCTTTTGAATCAAAATAGTTCACATGTTGTCCCAAAAATGAAAAGTCATTTTTTAGTGACAATAGCTGGCTCCAGTTGGGGAACTACCTTCAGTTGGAAACTTGAAACATAGCTGAGAGGAGTAGAAACCAGAATCTCCAGTGCCTTGAATTATGCCATTGGGTTATGGAGTCATGCTACCCAAAAAGAAAGGCTTTAAAAAATGAAAACAAAAAGAACAAAATAGAAACAACAGACTATATAAATATACATATGTATAGGGGAACTCATCCGATACTTCAAGAGTTGAAGTGCTTCAGATGTTGTCCATTGTGAGGCAGAGAAAAGAGAGTGCCATATTAATAGTTCAATAGGAAACTATTTTCACCATTGAGCTGATGAATAGTAAAAGTGCCCCTCCACAAGGAATCAAACTTTTCATGCATCCCCTTTGGTTCTCTTCTCTTGTCCCACAGCAAGACTTGATCTCCAATCTAGAGATCATAGTTCTTTGCTTTCTGGTTGAAGAGCTTCTTCACCAAACCTTGATGGGTGGCAATTTGGTCCACCACTATAGTTCTCTACTATTCTAGCTCAGTTAGGCACATGATCCTCTTGTCAAGGGTACTTTCATACGTTTGATCTTCAATTGCCTTAGCTAATTTCAATGTTGGCAATTCTAAGGTGATTGGTATCTCAGCATTGAAACCATAAATAAGTTGGAAAGGATATATACCAATTGCTCTCTTTGGTGTAATTTTATTGGCCCATAGTGCATCAACCAATGCTTTATGCCATGTCCTTTGGTTGTCATCCACCAGCTTCTTGATGGTAGTCACCAAGTTCTTATTTCTTGATTCAACATGCCCATTCCCTTGTAAAAAGTAATCAAAAGAGTGGGAGAGTGTAATCCATAGTAGAAATAGAGTTGAGTACTCTCTTCGGAAGTGAAACAAGCTACATTGTCAGTGACAATCTTGGTTGGGACCCTAAACCTAGAGATGATGTTCTCTTTGAGGAAATTGCATACTACTTCTGAAGTTGCATGTTTGGTTGGAACATCTTCCACCCATTTAGTGAAATAATCTATCATTGTGAGGACATAATCATGTCCAACACTTGAATATGGGTTTATAGCTCCAATAAAATCAATTTCCCATTGCTGGAATGGCTCCTCTATGACCACTGGCTTGAGAGGTAGGGTAGCTAACTTGGGTCTTCCTACAAACTGTTGGCATAGTTCACATTCCTAACCCACTTGTATGCATCCTGAAAGAGAGTTGGATAGTAATACCTAGCTCACAAAATTTTATGGGTAGTCACAGGAGCAAAAAAATGTCCCCCATAGGTTGAATTGTGGAAGGACTTCAGAAGTTGGCTTTGTTATTCCTTGTCCACATAGTGAAGGAAAACTCCATCAAGGCTCCTCTTGTATAGGTCATTGTACTAGAGGACAAAATTTGTAGCTTTCAGCTTGATGGTTCTCCTTTCTTTCTAAGATTTTTGAGTAGGACACTCATCATAAGTAAGGAAATGAGCAATACCTGAATACCATTCATTCGTGGTGGAGACAAAGAGGACTGTTGGTGTGTCTTCCACCTCTGATTCTTCATGCTCTGTTCCTTCTGGCTTGTTATCAACAATTAATTGGCATAGCCCCTTTCCATGCACCAGCTTTGTTGGCTTGATGACCAGATCAAACCCCTAGATATTTTCAGCCCAATTGCCTCTTTTTGTCCCAAACTCCTGATAAGTTAGTATGGATTTGACTGTGGTGTCAGGAACCAAGGCAATTATGTGTGAATTCAAGATGTAGAAGTGGAAATGCTTCACTACCTTCACCACTGCATAAGCATGCTTCTCCATGTTTGAGTACTTTAGGTCATGATCTTTGAGAGGATAGCTCATGAAAGAAATAGGGTATTCCATACCTTCTTTATTTTTTTGAACCAAAATTGCTGAAAGTGTGTGTTCTGAAGCATAACTGTATATGGTGAACTCTTTGTTATAGTTTGGACAAACCAAAATTGGAGCATGGACAATGACAGTCTTGATATCCTCAAATGTTTACTTACCTTCTTCAGTCTAGATGAAGGTGGTTTTTCCCTTCATCATGTTTAAAATGTGCCTAGTCTTCTTAGCAAACTTGGGGATGAACCTCCGTAAGAAATTCACCTTTCCAAAGAAAGAGTGAACAACAGTCTTACTTATGGCAAGGTAAGCTCTTGGATAGACTTGACTCTGTCTGAGTCAATCTTTATGCCTCCTTTAGATGCAATGTGTCTGAGAAGTTTCCCCTCTGTTACTCCAAAAATTGACTTCTTAGGGTTTAAGGAAATGCCATTTTGGTGGCAACATTCCATCACTTATTGCAAATGGCACACATGATCTGGGTGATGCTTAGAGAAGATGGCCAAGTCATCAAGATAAACTATAATGAACTTACCCATCTCATCCTTAAAGGTAAGGTCCATTTCTCTTTGGAAGGTGGTGCTAGCATTTATCAAGCTAAAAGGCATCCTTTGATATGCAAACGTACCCCAAGGTGTGGTGAAAATAGTCTTATGCTAGTCTACCTCACCAAATTCAACCTGATTATATCCTAAGAAGCCATCTAGCATTGATAACATCTCTGAACCCATCACTATTTGAAGCACTTGATCCATGATTGGTAAAGGATTATTATCCTTCAAGGATGCCTGATTCAAATTTCTAAAATCCACACAAAGGCGAATTTCACCATTCTTCTTCCTTACAGGCACTATGTTTGCAATCCATGTGGAATGATGGATTGGGAAAATGATCCTAGAATTTATCATTTTTTGTATCTCAGATAGAATAGTACCTACTATTTTTAGATTATAATGCCTATAATTTTGCTTGTAAGGTGTCAAATCAACCTTGAGAGGAATGTCATGTCAAATTTCATCAGGCCACAGTGGCTTCAGGTCATCATAGGAGTATGCTAGGACATCCATGTACTGGTTGAGAAAAGTGGTGAACTTGAACCTCTCCTTGAGAGTACAGCATTTCCCAATGATCACCATCTTGGGATCTCCCTTGGTTCCTAGATTTACTTGATCAAACTCCTGAGAGGAGCTTGAATTTGTTTGTTGCTATTTTATGAATCTATCATGCTTATCAAAAAGCTTCTCAAGGGAAACCAGGCCTTTGGGAATCTTGTTCCCTTTGAGTTGTAAGAACTCCTCACTTGCATCTATATTTGATTCAGGGGTTGGTTCACACTTTTGAGGCTCACTGCCTTCAAAATGCAGCTATTCAAAGCTATCTTTTTGCTCTAAGAAGGCAATGATTTGGTCATCATTGTTAAACATTTACCAATGACTGGTATTATCAGGTACACTTGGTCTAAAGACTAGCTCAATAGTGTACTTGTCTCCTTTGAAATCAAGGTGGGGGACCAAGAGAGTAGTTGAAACAGCCAGTGCATCCACCCAGTCATTAAATTCTCTAGGAATGGCAGAGATGTTGAAAGCATCAAAGCTTTCAATTTGGTCCCAGACTAGATTTTGGTAATGACAAAATCTTTCATTCTTAATTTGATACAGGTTTTTCACTTGACAAACCACTAGTTCGACATCTCCTTTGGCATGAAGGATCTTGATGCCTTTGTCTCGAGTAGCCCTCAATCTAAGCAATAAAGACTCATATTCAACTGTGTTATTAGTGTTGCTAAACTGCAACTTGTAGGATAAAGGAAAAAAATCTCCTTGAGGAGATATCAATAGAACTCCAGCTCTTGAACTAGTGGAGGAGTAGTTGCCATCAAATTCAAGAATCCATACCTCATTTGATATTGATTTTTCTTTGGATTTTTCTTCATTCAAAGGAGGAGATTCTTCTACACTTGCATTGCACTCTGCCAATTCTTTTGTTGTTCCAGTTGAATGCATTTCCAGGCTGTCACTCACAGGAGCTTCATCAGATACCTCATGAACTTCATCCTTGGATAGAAAGTAGTTACCCATGGCTGAAGACTCAAACAAAATTTGAGCTTCGAGTGCTGAGGTCCAGGTAACCACGTATCTCACTTCTTTTTTAGGGAGCAGCCTCTTCATAACACCTTTGACTGGAATCCTTGCCTTTGATAAATCCATGCTCAATTCACCACCAACATCCTTGCATAAATTCCACCCAAGAAGGATGCCATATGATGCTGGGACATCGGCTACCAAGACAATCATCTTTATTCTTTTGTCTAGGAACACTACAAACACAAATTAGGCATCTTTAATTTGTCTCAGTAGAGGTACTTTCTTATTCTCCATGGAGAAGCATCTACCAAACATCTTGGTCAATGTTAGGTCAAGGGATTCAACTAATTTAACAGGCATGACATTGTCTTAAGCTCCAGACTCAATGATGCAATTGTTCAACTATCATCTATTAATTAGGAATGAGACATATAAAGGTTCAGTCCTAATAAGAGCAGCAGGAGGGGTAATGACATGATTATTCTTAGTGGGTGCATACCTGGGGGAATCATGTGTCACTTTGGGAATTGCTTGTTCAATAGGGACGTTCTATTTTTTAACACATTGAACTAGTTTGTCTAATTGCTCAGGATGGGACTACAAAAATTTTAATTCAAACATTTGAATTTTGGTTTTATTTATATGGTAAATGATATCAAATGTTTGAAATGAACTAGGTATAGAGGATGGGAGTTAATTCTTTTGAGTTCTGGGAGGGGGAAAATTGGACTGCAAATTTGAAGTTGAAGGTGCAAAAATATTTGGGGTACTTACCTTTCTAGCAGTCACCAAGTCCTTTGGCTAGAAGGGTAGTGTGGTCCCACGCTTAGAATTGAAATTGATAGTTGAGGTTGCCCCTTTGTCTTTTCTTTCTTAGCTTTTTGAGCTGATTGATTCTTGGACTAGGTGAATACAGCATATGACCCCTCAGCTACATTGCCTTCACTTCTGGGTTCATCTTGATAGTTCAGGAAACCAATATGGGATTTGCCAGCTAATTCTTCTTCTTCCTCAGTGAAGAGATTAGCATCATCTTCAGGATACAACTCAGTCTGGAATGAGAAATCTGATTTAGCTTCAAGATATCCAACTGTTGAGTTGTTTAGAGGTGCTTCAATGGCAAGGTTCCTCTATGGAGGAGGAAGGCAATTTAACTATCTTTGATTCCATGCTATTTACTTTCTAAGAGATAACATCCCTTATGCTATTTACTTTCTAAGAGATAACACTTCATTTTCCAAATTTTACACCATTGGGTTAGTGGTGGTTGTAGATGAGTATTCAGAAGATGAAGAGGATTTACCTTTATTAGGGTCTCTCCTTATCTTTCCTACCAAGATAAGGTCATCTTCTACATGAGTTGATGAAGAAACACTTGAGATTCTGAGGTGTCAGCTAGGCGATCATGGGAATCTTGTGCCACAGCTTGTCAAACCTAGAAATGAAGTCCCTCAAGGTTCATGGGGATCCTTCTTCATCTATGTGAGTTGGGCTAGTAAGGCATGCGCATCTTTTGTAGGTTTGAACCTTGCTTTGAAATTGGCTTTAACTGTGTCCTAATCAGTTACTGACCTAGCCTACAAATGGTAGAACCAGTCTAAAGTAGCACCTTGTAGTGTTTCCACGAAGAGCCTGACTGCCACGTCTTCAAATTCCACCCCTATTACATCACAGGCTATGATAAAAGCTACAATGTGTTTATTAGGATGAACTTTCCCATCACCAAATAATTTGAGTAAATTCTTTCTTAAATTGTGTGGAAGCTCATGCAGAGGTGGAGTTAAATTCATTGGACCAAAAGAGTTACCCCAGGGGCCTTGAGCCATGATTTAATTATGTAAAAGTGGGATCATAAATTTGGGTGGAGTATGGATAGGCAAAGCTCTGCTAGCAGTAGAAAAAGAAGCTCTACCTTATGTTGGTGACTTGGTAGGGCTAGGAGGAAGACTCCTAGTTCGTTGAAGGTGAGGTTGTGGAGGAAATAAATCAAAATTACTCTGCTGCACCAACTCAAAAATAAGGTCAATAACACCTTGAGATTTTTAGCTTCTGGTATAACATGGAGTTATCAGATTGTAGAACAAAAATGGAAAAGATTAGGATCTGCTTCAGCTTGAAGCTAGAGACCTCAAACTGCGTGTTCTTCCCTAGCGGAGTCACCAAAAACTGTTGGGTGAATATTTTGTCAACCAACTAACTGGTGAGTAAAATAGGTCTCTTCAACCACAACATAAGGAAATTGGTCATCCAAAGTTGTAGCTTTACCACATCCAAAGGGGATAAATCTCTCCTCTCATCAAGGGGAGGTTCTCTATAGGTATAGGTGCTATATACTATATATATAAGCTAAAAATAACACTCAGAGGTAGGATATACCATCCATCTCTCTTCTTTTAGAGATGATGCTCATAGATTAAAGGAAAAATCATGGGCGATTGGTGAAGGTACTTCTCTTCTTTCAAAATTAACATTCATCTAAGAGCCAGATCCCTTCTTGGATAGTAGAAATCTTGGTGAAATGACAAAAGGCACTTCTCTTCTTTTAGAAGTGCTTGTTCTTACAAACAACAAGAATCTTTCAGGTAGGATAAGTAACTAGTAACAAAGTGCAGAGTAACTAGCAATCTAAGATGTAGCACAAAGTCTCCACCTTGACTGCCCAAGAGTGAAATATGAAGAACAATGGGGGCACAAAGTCATCCCAATGTCCTTTACATAGAAATAGAAAATAAACACACGCTAAAGACAACTATGATAGCACAAAGTCTGAAAGTAGTTGGCTTCAGAACACCTTCCTTATCACTTCTACTAGCTCTACTTGTTAAATTACATAAACAAGAATGCATTTAGGAAATAGACATAAGAACAATCTCCTAGAATGATACAAGGTATAATAGCACAAATTTTGAAATTAACTTGCTTTCTAATTTAAACAAAGAAATATGATAAATAATTCTGAGCTCAAAGTCTCAATGATGCCTTTCAATTTGGGCAAAGTTTTGCTTCTGATAATGGGAAGATCTCCTTTGTAACAATGAAAGAGTTTTCATTATATAGAGGCCAAGGGAGGCTTGGCACTTTGTCCCATGGAGTGACCCATACTGCACATTAATGCCTTAGATGCATTTTTGATTCTATCGAGGAGGGCCATGCTGGAGCAGGGCAGTTGCATTAACTGTGGCATGTTGATTCATCTCTAGTGTCTACTCTCGAGCCTAAATCACTCATTCCATCACCTGCTAGTCGTGTAACTATCTACTCTACCTTTATTCCAAAAAGGACAAATTGGATGCGCTTTCAATGTTTGCAGGCCCCAAATATCTACTCGGTGAACTGATTCACCTACTAGAAATAACTCCTACCGAGTTTCCCTCTTTGTCTCTTCTTTCTTTTGGACCCAGCCTTAGGGTCTTTTAATGCATTTAGGTCTACATTTTAAGCCTACAAAGATCAATAGACACTTCATTACAACAAATTTGATGTTCACGGGTCTTTCCTCTTTTGAAGGTTAATAGCTAGCCAATCGCCCTAAATTTGACATTTGTGGGCCTATCATTTTTCTTAGCAACTCCTTTGTATCTTTCTTACTTGCTATGGCTAATTTTTACTATGATGCAGGTGAGGACACGTGGTGGCATCCATAGCTTTGAAATAATCTTATAAGCTTTAAAACTTGTTAGAGGCTGAAAGCGTCGATGTAGACATGTGGTAGCTTATGCTGCACTGGGAAGGGACACATGGTGAGTTCCATTACTTTGAATTTGGTAGAGACTGGGTCTCAGCTTGTGACACTTGGTAGCTTCCACTACACTTTGAGGCTTGACCCTTCTCGAAGGGAACCTGCCCTTCAAGATCTTGAACAGGGTCCATTTTTGAGTGTCGAGTGTCCCCCACAAGGGTACCTATCCTTTTGGATCATCCAAGCGGCCTTCAAGATTTGATTCTTTTGGAAGACTATTGTCTCTTTTATTTTCTTTAGACAAAATGTCTGAAGAAATTCCTTCAGACAATTTGTCCAAGGGAAACCTTTTTTTGGCTCTGTGTCTCTATGTTGGGACTATTCCATTCTTTGATAGGTGGCACCTTCCCTGCTTTTAACAAGTGACACATGGCATCTTCCACTGCAATAAGCAAGGACACATGGCATCATCTACCTAATTCATAGGAGCTCTTAGAAACTTTTGAGAGTCTTACTAAAGAAGACACGTGGTGGCTTCCATTGAACTCTAGAAACACTCATAGAAATAGTCAGGGCTCATTTTTGGTATCACGTGGATGATGACACTTGTCAGCTTCCACTGATTCTCACTAGGGACACGTGGTAGTATCCGCCACTCTTAGAAATAAAGTATAATGTGTCTCAACAAATGACACTTGGTAGCTTCTATTTATCCTTTTCTTTTGCATGCTCCTTGGTTGAACCATTTTGTTTGTTTTTTCTTTCCCTAATTGAGGCCACCTTTGAATTTTTAAACCCGTGAACTCGTTGAACATATGAAGCGATTCAAGGTTCAACAGTTCAGTCAGTTCATTTTTGATATCTTTGAACCAAGTGTGTTAAACCATTTGGATGTTGAACCCATTGAACTGATGAACCAGAATGGTTCAAGGTTCAATAGTTCAACGGTTCAAGCCTTTGAAACTTGTTAAGTGCTCAGAGCCATAGAAACTTGAAACGGTTGAACTTTGAAATTTTGACAAATGCACTTAGCTCTTGCTGATGATGTTGAACCTTTGAACCCATTAAACTCATTTAACCAAAATGGTTCAAGGTTCAATGGTTTAATGGTTCAATCCTTGCTTAGATGCCTGTCGATGGACATTTTTGATCGAATCAAGGCGCTGAACCAATCCTGAAAATGACTAAGTGTTGGAAATTGGTTCTTTTGATTAGACTCGCTTGCAGAAGCCTTTGCCCCTATTGAACCTACTAATACCTTTATTGAAAAAGGTTGAAAAATGAGGAATTTGAAAGCTAAGAACAAATTTTGAGAAGGGAAGAGAGAAATTTTGGTCTTTTGAACCAAAATAGTTTACATGTTGTCCCAAAAATGAGAAGTCATTTTTTGGGGACAACAAGTGGAACATGTGGGAAAGTGACCTTTGGATATAACTTTAAATAATGTGCATGCACATTTTATTGGTACACTATAGTGGTGTCGGCACCCCCAAGATAGCTCATCACTCAACATGCACTCACTTGCATCCTACAGAGAACAATTCTCTTCTATAAAAGGAGAGTGGTCTTAGCTAGAGAAAGAAGGGAGAAAAGGAGATATAGTGAAGCTCTAGTGAAATAAGAATCTAGCCATAGATAGTTTATTTCTACATGCTAGTCATAAAATTTCATATGTATTGCCCAAGCTCACATGTAAGTTGTTGGGCATGAGTGGAGCTTAGTTGATCATGTAACATTGTATCTCTAAAAAATCTATTGTTTAAATTAATGAATATTTGATTACAAGGGAATTAGGTTACTATGTGTATGAACTACTTTCTATAATTTTGTTTGAGAAATGATGTCATGTAATAGACATAGATATTTAACCAAGTCACTAGTGGCACCGTCGCAACACTTCATGACTCCAACCACTTTGTAAATGCCATAGGGTGAACCAAAAGGCACTAAAACTCTAAGTCACCTGATGAGAGGGTCACTTAGAAATGAACCATCTATTCCCATGAGGAGTTTTACCCCTATTGAACCCCACTTTAGAAGACCTAGTGCCTAGAGAATAAATACCCATGGCATTAACTAAATTACCTAAAATTGAGGTTGTACCATGTTGTGACTACCCCAACACATACTCACTCCTTTCACTATTATGTTTTGAGTGAGTGTACAAGGCTTGAACCTTGTGTGGAATTTATGTTAGCACCATATCATGAATAAATTTTATATGTTAAACCCCTCTACCCTCATGCCTAGCCTACCTAGGTTTAAAATTGACTTGGTTTGATAGCTAGCATAGGGATAAGCATATAAACCCTTGAGGATGAATTTTACTACAACATTTTAGTTCTATTACTAGGATGTGTTGAATTTCATTGCTATAATAGTGAAATTTAATGATGCTCTGACTATCAATTGAAAATATTACGTGCTAGCTAGAGCAACTGAAAGATAGTTTCATGCAAAACCATCCTAATTATGGAGGGCAAGAGCCAAAAAAATGGGTGTAAACCAACTTATACAATTCCCTCTATGAAGTATTCTTTTGTGAGTTACTTGAGCATGTGTATCGATGGTTAGTTGATTTCATAGCCACTAAAATGCATAACTATAACCAGCACCTTGAGTGGACCAAAAAGTATCAAAAAAGGCTAGAAAACCTAGATGAGGTCTGAATGTGTGTTGTAAACAAGTGGTGGATCAACGCATTGAACAGATACATATTAAATTTTGTAGTGTCAACCTTCTCATGCCCTAAAGAATTAGATTACTATTTTCTTCATGAACCAATGGGAGAATTCATCAGAGGGCTTGATAATGAGTTGAAAAAGCTCTTTATGGATTACAACATAGAAATCATGAAAATAGAAGGCTAAAATCCTTGTGCATATGAGAAAGTACAAAAGGAGAGAAGGGGATGTATAGGTAGGTTGTAATGAAAGAGGGACAAAAATCTAACACTTAAGAGCTTTAGAGGTTGAACTATAGAAAGTGTTGGTGCAGGCTAATGGAGGATCTAGAATCTAGAAGTACTAAAAGGACCCATAATGAGAGGGGAGGGCATGGGGAAAGATCTCTTGAACTACAATTTTGTAAAGAAAGATAAGGAGAACTAAAGAATCTGGATCAATATTTGGGTGTAGGATGTAGTGAGTTCTTACAAGAAGTGGCACTTGAAGATGTGCCCAAAGCACCTACCCCCTTTAAACTAGAAGCATAAGCTCATACACTAGTTCCCTAACTAATAGACAAAAGAATGTTAACTGACCTAGTTATCGACCTAGACTTTGATAAGATCCAAAATTTGAGCCAATAATTTATAATTGAGTAGGTAATCCCCTATGAGGAATCAAGTAACAGAATGACAAACCTAACAAGTGCCACTCCAAGAGCCTTGAACACAGACATAATTATTCCCATGCAGAGGATGTTTGTGTTAGCTAAATAGTAGCCTACAAGAAGTGGTATAGTACCATAAGGAAGTGGGGGCATGCCATCAAATTCCATAGTATAGCCTACCCCATAGGGTCGATACTCAACCCTACCAATGGAAGCATCAAGGGATCACCCCTAATATCAACACAAGGAGGATAGGTGCACCAAAACCTTGAACCACCTCCCCAAAAGATCTACTATGAGATGGTCATGCACCTACCTAAGTATCATGGAGTTGAAAATGCCATAGATAATGTGCTAAAGTGTGAATTATAATCGCATGCTCAGGGTATCACTCATCCTGAGTGAAAATTAACCTAACTTATGGCCACTTTGCTAGATTGTGCCCATAAATGGTATCAAAATGTTAACCTAAACCAAGCTATGGTGAACTATGATGTATTGAAGGAGGCATTTCTAAAAGAATTTGACATCCTCAAGTTTGAGTAGTAGAGCATCATAGTGCTCAAAGAGATCAGCAAGGGGTTGACTGAGAGCATATGCTTGTATGATGCATAATTTAAAACTCTACTCTCAAAGCTCCCATACAATATTCACCCCTCCCAACATGTGCAATGGTTTGTTAGTTGTCTATTGGTAACTTTTAGACATGCATTATCCATGAAGACTTTCATAGAACCCTATGAAGTACTTAAAGCTGTGCTCTGAGCTAAAGTTGTATGTAGCATCGATACTAGATTCAATCCATTCATAGAGGCATATATTACTTTTATGGCCTCTTAATTACAAAAATTGACCATGAGGTAGGTGCATGACACTTGTAGTGGGTTTTGGTGCATCGACTGTGAGATAAAGGGGCATAATAATAATAACTTCCCACACAAAAATGTTCATATACTACTTCTAACTTATGAGGTTTGTCAAGGAATGCATGACTCTCAAAACAGTCCCCTATTATAGTGATCTAATCAGGTCAACACTATAATCTACTATAAAATGTGTGATGCTTACACATACTCCATAATGGAATATAGGGTGATTGATGAGATGTTCCAAAACATGGAAAGAGGAATGAGGTAGGCAACAACATTAGGTGGTAGGCACATAGGTTAAGGAAATCAAGGCTATGGCTAGAACAACATGGGCTATGGGAACCAAAGAGGTATGCATGGATGAGGAAGAGGACATGGTAGCAGAAGATTCCCACCATGATCATGTTATAAGTGTGGGTCAACCAAGCACTATTAGTGCAACTACCCCACACACCTGACATACAAGTATTATTGAGGGACACATACAGTTGAAGACTATCCAGATCTATACAATAAATTAACTCAAGGATGACTTGGTGTAGATAGAGGTGCTAAGATGATCAGGGATGAGTTTAATGGGGAAAGGTGGGCCCTTAAGCCCCAATAAGCTCACAAGGAACCACCCAAGGTATAGGCTATGACAAGAAGTAGGTTCACCACTCAGGCACCCTTTGGACAATGATAAGACCTATATTTAGAATATTATGGACCAAGCCACACTAAGCACATGACTCCATCGGGACCAAAAGTCATGCCATACCTAAACCCTACATGATAAAAGGATGTCTTACAATAATCCATGAACATGATACAAAACTTAAAGGGTGAACTTTAGTTGGCAAGAGATTTGGAGGGCAAGGCTACCATTTCATGCAAGAAGCAAGATCACAAGAAGGCCAAAGTATAGGAATTGATTGAGATCATGTACCTCCTATAAACTGAAGGGGTACTACCACTATTAAAGGACTTGTTTTAGAAGCATTTGGGAGAATAACTATTATAAGAGGCCACATCTCAAATGATAGAAATTATAGCACTACATATGGATCAGGTGCATGAAGTTAGGCATACTCAGAATGTTGAATATGACCAAGAACTATTCATAGATTCCACCATAAATAGATGGTCAATTTGAGATGTACTAGTGGACACAGGCACATAGGTCAACATCTTGACCAAAAATTCTTGGGAAAATATGGGGTGGCCACCCTTAAAACCATCCCCTCACATGTTTTTTTTGGCCAACAAAACTCATGTATTACCTATCAGAATCTTGAAGGGCACTATTGTAGACATCATGGGTGTTGAATTCCACACTGACTTTGAGATCATTGAGTTGGCTGAGAAGGATAACTATCCAATACTCTTAGTAATACCATGGTGTTATGCCAATAATGCATACATGTGCTTCAAGAAGTGTTATATGAATTTTGATAACGGTAAGGAAAGGGTGGTGATCCCCCTCTTAGATGATCAAGGACATCTATATGTATAAAGTGTTGACCTTAAGGATAAGATCAGCCACATTTATAATATCATGGTGTAGGGTGCTAAGAGACAACCCAAATGACCAAGGCATGCTCACATGGGAAGATATATGGTCAAATTTTGATATGACTAATATATCTTGTGAATGATGGGTTGAAGAGGCATATGAGGTCACTAGGTAGAGATGTTTCCTAGTGCATACAGCAGCACCAAGACTAGTCAGGATAGGGATGGTAAGAATCAAGCAACTTCAAGAGAAAAAAATGGGAAAGAAGGTCCTCCAGCTTAGTAAGGGGAAGCTTGTAGTGCTTCTAAAGTATGGAAGGAATCAACCCATCAAAAGGTATGTCTAAGATATTGAAGCTTGCATCCCAAAATAAATTGATCAAATTGGCACATTAGTATACACTTTGAAGAGCATTGTCGTCCATTGGTGGGTGATATAGAGACTTGGATTACGAACATGGTATAATCTAAAGGAATTAATATGCATAAGGTTCAACAAAATCAATGAATATCTATACATCCCCACTTACCATGGTGATTCAGACCCAATTACTCATGTGCACATATGCAAGGAAACCTGGATAGTCTATGGAAAAAATGAACCAAGAGGCCTATGGGTGCATGCCTTTTATAAGACCCTAAGGACATGGGTGAAAGTGTGGTATGTTTTAAACAAGACACATCATGAAAAAGGAAATTGGGAATTGCTCAAATAAAAGTCCATGCACACTTTTTCCTTCTCTTCATAAAACTTTGAGATATTAGATCCATTACAAGTCATCTACAGGGTAATGTTTGAGGACACTACAATCCTAAAAGAGCATATAAAGGAGATGTTTAGGGAGAAGGGACTAGATCTCCCCACATTCTTTGAAGAGAAGGAACTCAATAGTGACTCTAGTGACGAAGATGATGAGACTTGGAAAGAGCACAACTAGAAGACTCTAACATGAAGATATAAACTTGTGCGCCTCATGGACAATAGTCTCCTAGAGGATGGATACCCAATGCATCTTTGGGTTGAGACAATAGAGGGAAGTAGGTAGGTTGAGGAATCCTACCAAGTAAAGAATGAACCTTACCATGTACCACTGAAGACCACCAAAATAGAAATCAGTGTAGAATGTGAGCCCAAGATCACCACTATAGATGCTTACTAGTTAGTCAAAAATGGTGTAAATTTTTGACCTTCTAAGGGAATTCTAGGACCTCTTCCAATGTAACTATAATGACATGAAGGGCACCCACCCCTCACTTCAAAATATGAGAATAAAGTTGGTGGATGGTGTAAGGTTAGTTAATAAGCACCAATATCAGATGAACCCAAATCATTGTGCCAAAGTAAAAATAGAGATCAATGGGATGTTGGCAGTTAGCATTATCTACCCAATACAAAAATCTAAATGGGTAAGCCCCATGATCATTATCATCAATAAGGATGGCCATATATATATTTGTGTTAATTATAGAATGTTGAATACTGCCTATGTCAATGATCCATTTTTGACCCCATTCACCGATGAGTTCCTAGATGGATTCATAGGTTGCAAAATTTACACTTTCACTGATGGATTCTTAGGCTACCATCAAGTGCAAGTTGAGGAGGAGGATAAGCCCAAAACAACCTTTACAACTAAATGGGGTTATTTTGTATATAACATGATGCCCTTTGGGCTCAAGAATATGCCTACCATGTTCTCTAGGGTAGTGATCACTACATATAAGGATTTCATCCTTAATTTCCTCCAAGTGTATCTTGATGACTAGACTATATATGACCTTGTAAGGGACCACTATGATAATCTATACCTCATGTTTGAGAGGTGCAGATAGCTCTAAATTTCCTTGAAATTGAAAAAGTGCATCTTCATGACTCCCTTTGGGACATTTTTTGGGCACATTGTCTATAAAGATGGCTTGTTAGTTGATCTAGCAAAGATAGCCATCATAATCCAGCTCCAAACCCCTTCAACATAGAAATACATGCATGCCTTCCTAGGCCATTATGGCTATTATAGGAAGTTCAATCAAAGCTATGCTAAAATCATGGTGCCACTAGAGGAGATATTGCACAAGGATGAGCCATTCCATTCGGGTGAGGTACAAGAGGAGGCTTTTAATACCCTAAAATTAAAATTGGCCAGCATACCAATCCTCCAATTTATTGATTGGATAACTCCCGTCCATGTCCATGTTGATGCTTTGGGCTTCACCATTGGCACCATATTGGCAAAACTATGAGAAGGCAAGATAGACCACCCTATCTCCTTTACAAGCAAAATGCTAACATAGGCTAAGCAGAACTACATCATAATTGACTGCAAGGCTCTGAAAATGGTCTATGCCCTCCAAAAATTTAGTTAATATCTACTAGCAACCCCATTCACATTTTTCATATATCATGAGGCACTGAAGTACTTTATGAACAAGCATATCTTACATAGGTGCATATGTAAATGGGTTGTTATCTTCCAAGAATTCCAATTTTTGGTTATGGTTAAGCTTGAGAAATAGAACTTGGGGCTAGACTATTTGTCCTACATAAACTTTGGTGATGTAGCTATGTCAATTGAAGATGATATGCTAAATACGTAGGTATATAGGGTTCAACACATTCTTGAGGATCTAGTAGAGATAGCCACCTTCCTAACATCAGGGCTTATGTTAGAGACCATATCCACCAAGAAAAATAAATAACTTGTTGTCCATGCCTCCCCCTTCTAGCTCATTGAATGGGAGCTCTATAAACTAGGGAGAGATGAAATCCTATGCTACTATGTGTTAAAACATGAATGGGATTCCATCTTTTAAGAGATGTATGAGGGAATCATAGGAGGCCATTATGTTGGTGATATAATGGCATGTAAGGTATTGTACTCAAGGTTATGATGGCCAATCCTATTTTAAGACACCAATGAGTATGCCAAGACATGTGATGTATGCCAGTGCATAGTAAATCCCAATCACCAAGATGAGATTCCCCTCATTCCCATCCTAGCCTAGGAACCATTTGAGAAATGGGCCATTGACTTTGTTGGGCCAATCTCTTCTAAAACAAGGTGTACCTATCCTAGATACATTTTATTAGCCACAAACTATTTCACAAAGTGGGCTAAAGCCACATTAACCAAAGACTATACAATTACAATAACCACATACTTCTTATAAGAGAACATCATAAGCTAGTATGGGTGTCTATTGAGTTTGACTAGTGATAGGGGAACACATTTTATTAATGAGATGGTGTGCATCCTACTCACAAAATATATGGTGGTGCACCACAAGACTACCCCATATCATCCCTAGGCCAATAACATAGCTGAATCATTTAACAAGATCTTGGGCATGTACCTAACAAATATATGTGAAGTAGGTCACAAAGACTGGGATGATTGTGTCTCTATAGTACTTTAGGTGTATCACACCATTTACAAGCACCTGAACAAGGATACACCTTTCTAATTGGTGTTTGGCACTGAAGCAGTGTTACCTATGGAATTTTTAATGCCTTCCTTATGTATTACATGAATTAGCTACATAGATGACCAAGAATCTCTATGCATGACGTTGGAGGATTTAGAGTGCCTATATGAGATGTGCACCAAGGCTGTGTGGAGCTAATAGGTTGAGAAAGTGCACCAAAAATGGTAGCACAATAAGCACATCAAGCACAAGGAGCTAAATAAGGGAGAAATGGTGTTGCTCTATGACTCCAAGTACTTTAAGCACCCAAGAAAGTTGTAAATTTGATAGATGGTCCATTCATCATCCACCATATCTTGGAAACTAGTGCATGTAAGTTATGCATGTTGTTTGATGAAATACTTCTTGGGTATTTCAATGGCAATCGACTAAAGCCCTTTCGATAGTAGGTTGGTGCACGTGTTAGGGAACTTATGACTTCTTGGTCAATAGTTAGTTGGCATAGCACTAACCATAGTAAATTTTTGTGCTAGCCAAACAAAACCCCCCTTATATAGTGTATGATAGTAGTAAATAACACATAATGGCCATAATACCTTTGAAATTTGTAACTCATTCATAATGCTAATCGAGTGAGTTGATCACTTGTACCAAAAAGTGAATGAGGCTAGACATATAAATTATGGATACATGAATTTTACCTAGCATAACATGTATGTGCATGATAGAACAATGGCTAGGAGGGACATCTTTCAACCCACTATAAGAAATCTAAAGCAGGAGAAAATATTCAACTTGGTTGAGCACAAAATTAGACATTAAAGATGTTTACTTAATTAAGTGCAAACCAGATTTATAACACATGCTTTCCAAAAGCATGATAACATACCAAAAGAGGCCAAGCATTAGAGGGATAGCACAAAGAATTTTTATGGGGTAGGATAGGCTAAGGCAAGATGACATGCAAAAAAATCAAGATAGAGAAGTGCACTAAGGGAAGAGTACAGCTAGAAGTAAAACATAGGAGGCTGAATCACACACATGTGAGGTGCTACACCCAAGTTACCACAAGAAAGGTGAATGTCACACCAAAAAGATATGTAGAAGAAAATTCATCTAAAATAGCTGGCATCCACCCAAAAAGGAGTGAGAAGTGACCATTAAACTACTAGAAACATTTAATGTGGTGGTGGCAAAAAGATATGCATTTAAGGCATAGGGGATGGGGGATTTTTTATCATGTCAAATATTTCCATGGCTCCCAAGAAATTGAGGGACTGATGTCATCACACTAGCATTATTAATGGTGGCTAATAAATGTTGATTATAAATTGGGTAGTGAAAACCATGATTAAGTTACAAAGTTTTCACTAAATCTAAGTGTAGAGCAAATAGAAACCAGAGAGCCAAATCAAAGAAACACAATGCCTAAAAGAGAAGAGATGCATAGTGAGGTGTGTGAGCATAGTTAAATTAGTAAGCAAAAGGTAACACTATCACTAGGTTACCTTTAACAACCAACAAATCTCAAAAATAGATGCATAGATAGAAATCTTGTGACCAAAAACACGCCAATCACCATTAGAGGCTATGGTAAGTTACACCTTCCAAGGTTTAACACTAGTAGGTTTAAAATGGTGAAGAATCAAAAGGAACCATGCCCCTCATAGGTATAGATAGAGCCCAAGTTGGTTAGGATAGTTGAATAAGTAGCTACCATCAAGACAAATGTGCAGGTAGTAGAAGCAGTTAGCATCGTTATGGTAGAAATAAAGGCCCTGACCAAAATGTCTTATCAGCTATGTAGTTCACACTAGAGGTATCAATGGGGGAACTATGACACTCATTTTCACATGTTTTCTAGTTGAGGGAATACACCCATAGAATTTTAAGTCACTTTCATGACTTGGTGTAGGATTGGATGGTAAATACGGGGTGCTAGACCCCTTAAGGTGATGCCATATTTGATGTCTCAATCAGAGACAAGCTTAAAGCATTAGGTGTAACTCAACTCTATGATTTGACCTAATTTGGGAATCCTAAGGAGCTGTATAGTTCCTCCTCTCATGCATCCATGAGGACCATGTGTATTTCATAAGACAACACATGAGGATTTTAGTATGCTTAATAAGGAAAATCACTGGGTTGCCAAACACTAAGAGAGACATCCACTAGTTACTTGGGGATGATGAAGAGGTAGATCACATCACTAAGCTCCTAAAATGATTTAATGGGGGATACACATTCCCCATCAATAAGTACAAATACCTAGGCATGAGGGTAGTGGCATGCCTCATCAACTCCAAGCTATGTCTTAGAGGGTGATAGATAGATGTGTTCAAAGCCTATCTTTACTTGGTATACCACATGCCACAGGAATAGTAATTCAATGTAGCACATTTCATCACCACAGAGATAACAAAGAATGTGCTTGAATGTCATAGCATGAAAGAAACTTTTAGATGGGGCTCCATATTGATCATAATTATGATGGAGGAAATTAAGATCCCTGATGACTGTGAAAATAAGATATGGGTGTTTCTAGAACCCCATGAATCCTCAATGCACAAGTATACGGAATACACCTACCCAACCACCTTGGATGTCAAGTATAAAAATCATGTAATGCACTAGTGTGAGCAATACATTGATTCCTTCAGACTTGAATTGTGCATCCCTTAGAAGCTTCCAATGAGCATGTTTAGGATGGCTATTTTTGCCCTGATACAAAACTACTACATCATCTAGCTCATGCTAATGGATGGGAATAAGTATATTTGGATGAATCTTCCCTTTACCTTCTTAATTTATTACTCTTAATATGCACTCCTCTAGATCCCAAATGTGTAGAGTATAAATATCCCAGTCAGAGAGTTGGATGTAGAAATAAGGAGGTTACAGTTTAGGTTTTTTAGCATAGATAGAAGGGAAATCAAATATGAAGAGGATGCCTCAGATTTAATGGACATTGATCCCATGTAGGAATTTATTATCCTAGGATTTATCCATAGGCTCTACTATGAGATGAATCCTAAGAAAAAATTTCCAATGTCGGGGCCAGCGTTGAAAGTAGGAGAGACCCTCTAGTCCTAATCAAAGATGAAGGAACCCTTGTGCCCCCAAAAAATAAGAAGTCCCAAATGAAAAAAGGGGAGAGACATTGGAAGAAATTGAGGAGCACCTATTTCTTAAAATTTTGTTAGAATGAGAGGCATCTGCATTTGAGTCTTACCAAAAGTGCGTGCACTTCAGCCCCAAAACCACCTCTAGCCCAAAGGAATGAATGAAGGGGAAGGACCCATCTCCTACACCCAAATTAATTACATAAAAATAAGGAACTAATTAATTTGAGGAAAGAGGAAAGGTAACTATGATTACATCGGAAGATGTTGAGTCCTCCTCGAGTAAACTAACCCCTTCCCCACCACCTCAACTAGAGCCAAAAAAGCCCAGGCATAGGTTGAGGAGAATTGACTCCTATGAGGCCAAAATATAAAAGGTGAAAGCATTAAAGGATAAAAAAGAAGAAATTTTGAAGTTAGGATGGGTGATTTAGGTCATTAAAATGTTAGAGGCTAAAGAATGAAAAAGAGTAGAGGATTCCAAAACATAGGAGAAGAACAAGGAACCTGAGCAAGAAACCAACTCTAGCATGAAAATGGAAGAAGAAATATTGTGAAAATGGAAGGAATTAGGCCTAGATGAAGATCACATTGAGAAGGTGTTGAAATTTCATTATAAGTACAAGGATATTAAGGCTTGAGGCATGTCTTAGGTTGATAGTGATTGGTTAGAGGCTGAAGAGAAAAATGAAGAAAAAAACAATTGCACTATTAAAGTCATGCAAAAAAAGGCCAAGATAGAGAGGGATAAGAATAAATAGAGGAGAAGGCTATATAGGATGAGAGGGAATGCACGATGGAGGAAAGAAAGTAGGAGAAGGGTTCTACCAGTGTGGGATCTAGCAGAGAGAAATCACCAAAGAAATCACCCAGTACCACCACCAGTATAGTGGAAGAAGTTGCATAACTAGTGTGCCTTATTTCTAAGGTGGTACCTGAGGAAAATAAAGGTGATACTATTGCCTTAGAGCAACAAATGGAAGTAGGGATGCAGCAAAAGAAAGGTATGAAGGGGAAACATCCATAGAAGAACCCTTAAAAAGATAGTAGGATGACATTTCTCATATAGAAGAAGAAGAAAGAGAATAGGATAGGGATGGTACGGGGTCAAGCATTGACATAAGTAAATAAGATGAGCTTGGGGAAGATGATGAGTATGATCATAAAAATAGATAAAGGGAACATTAAGGGTTTAAAGAGGATGATGAATTCTATATGTTAGAGTTCATGCCTTTAAAAGTTGTTATGACCCTCACATGCCACCAAGTCTTTTGGGTGATGGATTTCTATATAGATGAGCTAGTTCCTTCTAAGGTAATCTATCATGCCATGAAACTAGAGGAGGGGCATGATTACCATATTTTGAACCCTAGGGACATTAACCTCGTGTGCTTAGCTTATTCACTCATCAATATGGACACCTTAGTGGCATGAAAGAACATCATCAATGATGTTCACACTAGTAGCTAGAAAAAGATCACCAAAGATAGAGAAGTATCTTGAGGAAACCAAACTCAAGATTTAGTAGATGATAGAGTACATGAAATTATTAGATCCATCCATCATATCTAATGTGGAAACCTCTAGGATGAAGGAGGTTGATTATGTCTATGCACTCATAGAGCACATGATCCCAAGGATGAAGCCAACACTAGAAGAGCAAGTAGACCCCTATGAGGCCTGATAAGAGGAGTTGCATTGAATATGGATATGGTCAAGGACATCTTGCTAAGCTAGAAGAGGGTGCCAAGGAAGTAGATGCCATTTTTTACAACTTTACCCACCAAGCTGAGGTCATCAATGTGCACTTCAAGAAGATAAAGGAGGATAAAGAGGCCTTACTCCAATAATATTTTATAGCTTCTAGGGATAAGTGCATGTAGATGATGACCAAGGTCAACTCCCTAAGTTCTTAGCTAAAGAGTCAAGAGTAGGAGTTGGAAGATGTATTATGTACCTTTTAAATGAAAGCTAGCGAGCAAGGTGAACTCTCAGATGGTAGGGTGAGAAGGGTAAAATAAAGGTTAGAATCATTTTGCAAAGAATTAGAAGGTGTGGACATATTGGCCTTATAATCCACATCCACCAAGATAGATGGCTCCATTGAAGAATTAAAGGGGACCAATGTAGGGTTTTGAAACTTTTAAAGAAGAGCTGAGATAAGGGCACCCAAGTTCTATGTGCCTAAGGCAATTAAAGTCTAGTCTGGGATGGACTAGTAATTTTGTATGGGGTAATGTTGGGCCCCATATTATGTACTAAGTGTAAGGACACACCAAAATATTGAACCTCAGTGCAAGATAACCATCAAGATTATCGCACATCCCTTTCTATATATTTTAGTGCCAAGCTAGAGAAGTCCCCATGAATCTTGTGCCATCTAGTGGGTAGTTGAGGAGAGGCGAACTTGCTCAGAGATGCTTCTAATAGATTTTTGCATGAGGAAGCTTAGGACATATGGATACCAAAAGAGTAGAGTAAGTGGGAAAGTGACCTTTGGAGAAAAATCCACATAGCATGCATGCACATTTGACCAGTACACCAAGTGGCACCAGCACTCCCAAGACAGCTCATCACTCAACACGTGTTCCCTTGTATCTTGTAGAGGACAACTCTCTTCTATAAAATGAGAGTGGTATTAGTTGGAGAAAGGAGGGAGAAAAAGAGATACAGTGAAGCTCTATAAAAATAAAAAAATAGTCATAGATAGTTTCTTTTTGCATAATAGTCATAAAATTTCATATGTATTACCCAAGCTCGCATGTGAGCCACTAGGCATGAGTGGAGCTTAGTTGATCATGTAACATTGTATCTTTAATAAATCTATTGTTTAAATTAATGAAGCTTTGATTACAAGGGAATTAGGTTACTTTGTGTATGAAATACTTTTTTAAGTTTATTTGAGAAATGATGTCGTGTAATAGACAAAGAGATTTAATTGAGTCATTAGTGGCATTGTTGTACCACTTCATGACTCTGACCACTTTGTAAATGCCATAGGGTGAACTAGAAGGCATTGAGAGTCCAAGGCACATGTCAATAGGATCACTTAGAAATGAACCATCTTCACCCATGAGGAGGTTTACCCCTATTTAACTCCACTTTTGAAGACCTAGTGCCTAGAGAATAACTACCCAAGGCATTGACTAAATCGCTTGAAACCCAGGTTGAACTATGTTGTGACTAACCCAACACATATCTGGTCCTTTCATTATTATGCTTTAGGTGGGTGCACAAGGCTTACACCTTATGTGGAATTGATGCCAATGCCATAGCATGAATAAATGTTGTGTTAGACCCCTTTACCCTTGCACCTATCCTCCTCAAGTCTAGAACTAACTTGGTTTGATAGCTAGCATAAGGATAAGCACAGAAACCCTTGAGGAGAAATTTTATTTCAATAGGTTTGAATTTAAATGGTTTAGGGTTTAGGGATTATGGCTTAGGTATTAATGCAAATGGTACAATGTTTCTAGGGTTAAATTTAAATGGTATAGGGTTTAGGTTTTAAGATATCAGATATAGGGTCCAATCACTAAGGTAATTAAAGAATGATTGAGCTTTTTGTTCACCTATTTATGATTTTATTACCTTCATGTTTATATTTCTGATAAAATTAGGGTCAATTATGCCATGTACATGTTATACAATCAATTTAGGCATAAATTTGAATTAGGAGCTCAATTTTTCCTAGATCACATAGGGAACTACATAAATTAACTAATTGGATCAATTCATGATAGAAGATTGATATTTTGATTTTTCCCTAAATCATATCTTATTATTGAAGGGGTTCAAATTGGCCTCAAATGCCTTCTCGATTAAAAGAATCAACTAGCTCGTCCTCTTTGATTAATTAGTTTGAAGGGGATCAAAATGGTCCCAATTTATTTCAAATTCATAAATAGATTGGTACTTCAAAGGCTAAGTTTTGGCCATAAGTTTAAAAAGTACATTTTATGACATCTTATGATAAAATCAGTTATTTCATAAGGCATGTATGTTTGTGGTATGTAGTGGGTATTAGGTCATAGGTCTTACAATTTATGTTTTAGGTATTAGGTTTTAGGTTTAAATACCTATATATTAATTTGTAATCTCTTTATGCCATGTTCAAACCTAATTCTTACTACAAAGGATGTTGATTGGGACTAAATTTAAATTGGTAAATAGGGAACGTTTATGGTTTACAATTTAGGGTATAGTGTCTAGGGTTTATGGTTTATGGATTATGTTTTAATTAATAAATGGTTTATGGTACACAAGGTCAATCACAAAGAAAATTAAGGATAATTTGAATCACTCGGACCCATTTGTGACTATATAATGTGTTTTTGGGTTGTCATTATACCATGGATGTCATCATATAGATTGATTGAATTAGTCAAATGGGGCAATCAGTCATGTGATTTAGGCCAAACTGAGCCCTTTGAACTTAATTCTTAGTCTAAACTATGTTAATTTGGGATAAAATGATTGGTTCAAGGTTTAAAGAGTTTATATTTATGGTTTAGATTTTAGGGAATAGGAAATTTAGGGATTAGGGCTTAGGGTATAGGTTTTAGGGTATATAAGGTATAATCATGATGGTGTTTGGAGTAAATTTGAGCTCCTTAAACCTAGATATATGAGTAAAGAATGTGAATTTAGGATCAATTATCCCCCACATCATCATAGATTGAGACTACGAAGTCAATTATGGTAATCAGTGATGTAATTTTAACCAAGTTCATCTATGTGAAACTAATTCTTACTATATATAAAGGATGTTAATCAGGGATAAATTGATCTTAAGGGCCTACAAAGCCTCAATGTATGGAGTTTCATCCACATGATATCAATTGGGGATCCAAGTGTTCACCATATTAAAAAAATAAGTATTTTTTCAATTTGATATGCAATTCAGTCCAAAGGAACCGTATACAAGGAATTACATTCATATATAATGGAAATTTTGGCTTACTTAGCCCTGATTGCATACCATATTGAACCAATCAAGTATTCAATTCTAGATGATACATAATTGGGGCCAATCGAGGCTTGGCCAAGGAATCGTGTCAATATAATTTTAGTTAAGGCCCTAATTACACACCTTATTTAAATAATTGAGTATTTGATTCAATATAATATGAAATCAAGACCAATTAAACCCTTTTTAAGGAATTACATCCATCTAAAAACAATTGGGATTTTGATTGTGTACCAAATTGAACTGAAAGAATATTTGGTTCAATATGATATGAAATTTAGTCTAAACAAGCCTTGTGTAAGAAATTTCATCCTTCTACTATCAACAGGGGATCTATTGGTCCCAAATACATAACATATTCAATCAACCAAGTATTTATTTTAGTTGAATATATAATTATGGCCAACCAAAGCTTGTACAATTAACTTAATACATTAATGTCAATTATAAATTTTTTATCCCTGGTTGTAAACTATATTTAGCTAATCATGTATTTGGTTTTATCTTATACATAATTGGGGCTAACTAAGCCCCATGAAAGTAATTTCATCCATATAATGTTGGTTGGGTTCTATTATCCCTGATTTCACACCATATTAAACCAATTGAGTATTTAGGTTCAATATGATATGCAATTGGGGCCAATCGATCCCCAAGAAAGAAATTACATCCATCTAATGTCATTTGGGGCTCTAATTACACCACATTAAATCAATTAATATTTTTTTCAATACTATACGTTATTGGGGACAACCAAGTCCTATGTAATTAATTGCTTCCACCTAATATCAATCGAGGCATTTTTCACCCCATGCAAGGAATTGTGTCCATCTAATGTCCATTGTGAACATTTTTCCCTAATTGCACATCATATTTAACCAATCAATTATTTTATTCAATATAACCTATAATTAAGAGTAATTATTCCCCATGTAAGGAATTCCTTTAATATAATTTCAATTAAGGCTTTGATAGCACACCATATTAAACTAATTGAATATTTAGTTCAATCTAATACACAATCGGGGTTAAATAAGCCCTGAAAAAAGAATTATGTCGATATGATGTCAATTTGGTCTCTAATTACACACCATTTTATAAAATACAAATTATTTAGTATATTTTGATACGTAATTGTGGCTAACCAATCTCCATCCAAGGAAATATGTCCATCTCATGTCAATTTAGGATCTATTGTCCCAATTACACACCATATTGGGATCAAAGGAACAATAAATTGATTCATAGGTTAATATATCTCCAATCATAATTCAATGTTATAAATTATTGACAATAACATTGGTCCCAAACAATAATCTTAATCAATAACTATTTGATCTTAAGACTATTAGGCCTAATGACTCCTATTAGATTTTTAGGATGTTGAGAATATATAATGCAATCACGTTATTAACATGATCACATTATTAATGTGATCACATTATTAATTAATGTGATCACATTGCTAACATAGTTAATAATATGATCACATTATTAATGTGATCATGGTATTTGAATTTGAATTCAATTCCTTTGCCTTTTGGCTCAGGAATGGCTTGGATTCTTGAGCCAAAGGTTTGGACTATCAATGTATAGTCAAGTTTTAAAAGGTATGATAAAAAAAAAATCAACTTAGATTTCCTAATACACTAATAATTTCAAAATCAAAATTCAAAAACTTAATACCATCATGATGATCACGCTCTCCTCTTTTCAAAAATATTATTTTTATAATTTTTGGACTAATTTAAGGTTTTAAACTATGTTGATTTCTAACTATGCCTTTTTTAGGCCACTACATGTTGCAAACATACATGCCTATACAGGTTCATGTAATTTGTATTTCATTGATACAAGTGAAAAAAAATTTGTATGGTAACAAACTAGGCCTAATCCTACACACATTTAAAAAATTGGCTTTCATTTTTTTGAGGTAGTTAGGTGCACCGCACAGATGACTATCCATTTTTTGTCAGTTTTTAGGATCTATTTACTTTAAAAAAATTATTAATTGAAAAAAATATTAAAAATATATGTGACAACATAGAGTATCTTATCTAAATTTTCCCCAAATGGTTTCAAATAATATTAAACTTTGCTCAAAAGATAGTGCACAGCATGGTTGTCTATCTACTATGTTTTTTAAAACAAATATAAGAGTTCTTAAAATTTTAGATGTTTGACCTAGTTATACTTAACCATTTTTTTTAAAAATAGTGTTTTATAAACTAGACTCGAAATGATACATTTTATGTTCTAACACCATCTTCAAATTTGGAGTGGAGATATCTCAAATTATCTATAGAAGTTCAGATTTTTGAAATTTCAAGAAAATCATGTCCACGGGTAGGCCACTTTTTGTCCCCCAAATTTATGAACTTACCCCTATATAGAACATAGGGGTAATTTATGACTTACTATATATTATTTAGATCACTCCATGTTCATAATACATGCAAGTTGCTACACTGAATTTATCAATAACACACACATATATATACTTCACTATGTTTGTAACATAGTAGTGCACTGTACAGTTTGTTGCACTTTAAATGGTTCACTATTTATTATACTTAGGTCGTTATAATGGTCTCATATTTTGCTACATAGACATTCATAATGTCTTTTCAATAATTTTAATCACAAATATTTATGTTATAAAGTTATATCCTTATATTATATAGCACATTTCATGTTATATTATTTAACATATTCCATATTATATAATTGGTGTATTCCCTATATTGATATGTTATAAATTATTTAAGACTTATATATAGTTTAATTAGTTTTATTTAAATTGTTTAGGAATGCTTTATAAGGTATAATATAAACTATTATGTTAATTAACATCCAATTTATTGTATGTTAATATGCTATATATAATTTTGTATAGCCAACATTTGGCAATTAAATATACAAGGTATGACAATTAATACCGAGGATATAAAACATTATGAATGTATAATGAATCAAACTGAGATTATAAAACATATCGAGGATATACATGATAGGCTATACAATTGGCATCCTTGGTGTAGATAGAAAATATCGATATGTATATTATGATCTAGTATATGATTTATCATATAATATGGTAATTTATACAAGATCTTGCATATATGCAATATCCAGGGCATAAGCCCGCTTATGCAGTCTTCTGTTTCATATATTGAATATCTATCTCATTATTTATACTTCACTATGTATAAATCTATCAATTTATTTGTTTTACAGATTTGTATCAATATATATATATATTTCTTTGCCATTAAAATGCGTTGTATATATAGTATACATAGCTCATACATATAAATAAATCATTGGTTTTTGGAAGTTAAAAATGTTATATATCTATACCGGTAATTTAAATATTCTTAGAAATATATGCATCACTATTTATAAATAGTTTGTTGCACATCCACCTTAGCTCACCCTCCTATATGGTTCACTAAAAATCAAGGTTTAGTTTGCTATGTACTCTATACAATTCATTGTGCATTACATATAGTTCACTATTATGTTTATAAATCTCACTATAGTTCTCTAAATGTATAAATTCCTTGCTTGTTAATAATATAGTATGTTGTATGTCACTATTCACTATACATAGTTTGATATTGTATTTTACTGTAATTGTATTTGGATTGGTAAACATGACTCTTAGAAGTAGAGAGATTGTTAAGATTGATTGGCACTTACCATAATTTAAATGTATAGCAAACATCATCATTGGTTCCAGAAATGAATAGCAGAAAAAGTGTATGTAAGCGCTTCATCTAGGTGAAATGTTTGCTTGTATTTTATATATATATATATATATATATATATATATATATATATATATATATATATATATATATATATATATATATATATATATATATATATATATATATTGTTTCACATATTTAACAATCTTGCCAAGCATTGCAGATAGAATATATATTTCACACAAAAATTTTGCCAATTTTCACATAATAAATTTAATAACTCCACCTACCTAGCAATGTGTCCAATGCTAAAGTGGCATGATCCAAACAAATTCACTTGGTCTAATTTCACTTATCCTCCACATGTTGTTATCTTCTTCTCTACTTTATCTCTCTCCTCTTCCTTTGTTCTTCTCTCTTCTATCTCCCTTCCTCTCCTATTGCACCCCATTTTTATCTTTTTTTTTCTTTCTTTTTGCATAAATTATGAGCTTTCTTTGAATCTTGTATTTTTTCTTTTTTTAAAATCTTACTATTCTTTTCTATCTGTGCTTCCCTATCCTCCTTCCTTTTTCATGCCTATGGCACTTTAAGTTTTTTCATTTTTAAGCTTGCCATTCTTTTCTTTTACTTTCTTTGTATTTTTGAGTTTTTATTTATCTTATTTCTTTTTCCTATTTATATATTTTCTAAGTATAATAAAATACAATTGCTTCATTTCATTACCAACTTTGAAATGCTAACATCAGAATTTTAATAGTATCTAGACTAATTTATTTTAATTATAACACAGATGTTATTTAATGCAATCACTTTATTGGTTTTATTTTCCATATGAGACTTTTCCAATTATTTATTTTTCTAATGACTTAATAATAATATGGCTTAATAATTATTCTACTAATATAAAGTCATTTAACTTCTATTCTCTAATTATATTAAGGTGTTAAGACATATAATGATATTACCGAATATCATAAAGATAACTATCTTATGTTCTCGGTATTACTAAAACATGTTAGTCTACATACGGTAGTACTAAACACTATTCACATAAATTTGCATATTTGACAACATTAACAATCATAAATATAATGACATGACATAAATACACAGTAACATTCATAATGTAATCACAAAAAATTAATTCACCTAAGCATAAAGTTAAATTAACACATACATATGAAATTATCTAAAGGTAGATAACATAAGAAATGTACTAACTCTAACCATTCAAACTATGTATTTTAATGTGTACTATATAATGTGGTGTGTGAATGAGTTTTATATGTTCCTTTATCATCCACCAACACTTCCATCTATGTCACCCTCTTTGATGATGCTCTCCCTCTATCATACTATGAGGGATGAATCTCTCTTGCATCCAACTCCTGACAAGAAGGTAGTTAGTCCATAACATCATGACATATATCATAAAATAATATTGAAATATTAAATCAACATGATCACAATATAAATAATATACAATACAGTTAAATGCATGGTAATTCAATCATGTAATCAAAGCAATATTCAATTATCCTATAATAGCATATGAATTACAACTTAGTTAATGATAATCAAATCAAATTACTAATTATAAATATCCACAGATAATCAATAAAGTTTGCTTAGCAAGGAATCGAGATGTAAAATAAGGCATTGTCATCTTTGTTGATACATTTTCTTATAGACTATTTTACCTTCCTTATAGAAGTACACAATTAATCTACATGTTTGTGTCTTCTTATCCTCCTATTCAGTTCTTTGTTCAATAGTACACAGTCAATTTGCATGACTGTGTATCCTTATCAACTAGTTTAGCTTTCATGTCTATAATACATAGTCGACCTAAATGACTGTGTATTCTTATTTATCTTTTGGGTTACAAAACACATTCGATTGATTCGAATCTATATCCTATTTTATGTCTTTGTCTTTGCATCATCATCATATTTCTTATACTTTTTCTCTCATCATGAATTTAAAATTGGTAGAACTGGCATGTGGGGTGTGACCTAAGCTACATGGCCCTACCTCTATCTTGTCACCCGAGGTCACCTATCATCGACCACATGGGGAAACCCAACTAGTTGATACATAGGAAACCTCTCATATATCTAAGCACTCAATAAAATAATAGGCCCCATGGTCTTCTTCCCTTTGGATAGCTTCTCATACATATCATGCATGAGCTAGACCTAGATAACAATCCCAAAGTCATACTGTGCTCCCTGATCTAAAATAGACTGACACAAGGCTATTGTGTATAGAAATATATAGCATCTATCTTGTGACACAACACTTATGATGTCACAAGTTTAATTATGGCCTTTTGGATGTCCATAATATCAATGATATATATATCAAACAAACTAACCCTCAATTTTGGGTATATCTTATTTAAGCACATCACCCACCAAGCTAATGCTCACCTCTCCTCCAAATCATATGGTGTACTTGTGATCACTGGTGTCCCTCCTATTGGTAGTCACAGCAATACATGGACATATTTTGCCTATATTTTTCCTACCAATCAATTTTCTATATTTAGCTCAATTTCAAATAAAAATATTCAAAAATTTAAAATTCACAATTGCTTATATGTGTTTCACTCATTATGATCACTATGCATCCTCCTCACCTTAGCTATCATCTCCTCACCATGATGGCTCTCTAGTCTCAAACTAGATCTCTCATAGCTCTATTTTCTCTGAATAGTAAAAATAACAAATGAATTATTTTTCACCCTATTTATATTTACCATTCAAAAATTATTTACTATTCAAATATTTACCAATAGATTTTATATTTTGATCATATCTTTATTCATACTAGTTCTTTTTTTGAATCATAAAATATTTTAAAATCCTAACATCATAAATAATCTTTTCACCTATTATATTTTTATATGTTATTTTCTCATGTGTGAGGGCAAAATTGTACTGAATTGGCTAAAAAGGCATAGTTGCATATTTATTTATGAGTATGCAGGGTAATGACAGGCCTTCAAGTCAGAAGATTCATATTATCATGCTTAAACATAGGTTTTATGTCTTTCTAAGCTATTTTTACAAGCCTCTCAATATGATGTATGAACCTTTCAAGTTACTACTTTGGGCCCAAAAGGTGACTATGCCTCTATGTCCCTCAAGAACTTTAATTGCATACCTATGAAGGATTGTTTAGAGATTGAGATCCTCTTGAACACCCCTAAGAGTTATTTTTGATGCTTTTTGGATCCTTCTTAGGCCATGGATAATCTAATCAGGTGACTAAAAGCAGGATAGAACATGACATCTTTGTGTATCATGAATACCTTTCAAGAAGATGATGTAATGAGGATGATTAACTTCAATACACCAAATGAAACATAATGACCACTAAAATGTTAGTAGAAGGAGTTCTCAAATATATACAAAGTTTCAAATAAGAGGGTAAATGGTAGTTCAAAATGGCTTGATGACAAAGAAAGACACTTGTCACTTTTAAGCAAGAAAAAAGGTAGTTTATAAGAAGGTGTTGAGTCATCTAATGAGATGAAGAGCCTTTCCTACACCAACTCTCTAGAAGATCATGATCACACCAATCAACACATATTGAAGGATTTTTTAAGACTACTCTCTAATATTTTTCTTTACTGTAACTTTTTTTCTCATGGAGTGACACTTGTAAATGGGCTCTTTTATGCCTCTTATTCTTTCTCTTTCTCTCAGTCTCTATATATACTACCTTGTTTGGGTTTGTAAGGATCCTTTGGCTAAGTATGGCAAATCCCTGCTCAACTAAACACTTGTTATTGCCTCTAATTTGAATGATAATGCTAGTTTAACCTTATTCAAGCTTGATCTTAGTGTATATCTATGATTGTGCACGATTGGTAGTGGTAGTATTCTAACTCCATCTATTTTATCCTCTCATTCTTACATATTTGAAAGTAGGTTGATGCTTTTTAGGTCACATGAAGTGTTGTAGTTGTTTGTGTGTAGAATTTGGTGTGTAAGATATTTTTCCTTTAGTGTCTCATATCAGACCTCTTGGTTATCACCTCTTAGTTCATGCATTTTCCAACACCTTCATGATGAAATATTGATGTGAAGAGATCCTAGCATTGAATTTGTGTGTTCTAATTAGTTTTGCTTTATTTAAATAGTGCATAGGTAGGTGGAGGAGACAAATTTTGTGTATCACCCCCTTAGTTAAGTTTCTTCCATGTTGTCCTCTCAATTTTTTTTGCAAGCTATTAGTGTAGTGTAGTGAGTCTAATTGATACATCAAGGGGATCTAGCCCTATAATCTAGAGGTCTAGTCTACTCAGAGG
Organism: Torreya grandis; assembly: GCA_037957365.1. Taxonomy (NCBI): domain Eukaryota; kingdom Viridiplantae; phylum Streptophyta; class Pinopsida; order Cupressales; family Taxaceae; genus Torreya; species Torreya grandis. The sequence continues at coordinate 1,177,007 of JARHVA010004203.1, forward strand.
TTACCCACAACCTAAGATAATCACATTATATATCTCAATTGAGAGGGATTGAAACACCCTCTCAACGGTTCAAATTTGGGCTATAACAATTTTGGCATACCCTATGGGACAAGATTTTCAATCAATTGAAGAGTTTTTGGTGTTGTTCTTTAATGCACCAACCTTTGGAGGCATTTCAAAAAATATCACTGATGACTCTAAATGTATTTAGTTGGTTTTATCAACTTGGGTATAATTTTAAGCAAGTGCTCTTCATTTTTTCCTTTATCATGAGGTTTCATGGCTAAGTTTGAGGTGGATTTATTTTTGACTCAAGTCAGTGAGTTATATCAATAGTATATTAACCCTTACCAGTAGCCTAATGAGTCATATCAGACCTATAATGAGCCACATCCATCTTATAATGATTGTACTTATATTTCACATGATTTTAGTTATCCACATGACCAACCTTGCTATCAGCCTCCTAGCAACCTAACTACCCCTCTAATCAACCTTGTCAAATTCATGTTGCTCCTAACTCATCCTTATTAAGACTCAAACAAATAATACAAGACAATGGAAGGATGATGACAAGGATTAAGAGATAATTAGAGCTTGTTTTAGTTTTCCCTATATATTCCATTAATGATACAAGATATTTCTTACAAAAATTTTGGAGTGGGTGGCTAGCTGATGAATAAGTAGACCATCCAACCCATGAAAAGCTAAAGATTAAAGAGTTGATATACTTAATGGAGGATAAGTTAATTATGTGGGAAAATAATAATATCCAATACATCTAAGATCCTTATTATACCTCTCCTACACCCAAGGTTACAACCTTAATTCCTTAAAAGAAGCCTTTGCCTATACAAGCTCCTCATATTCATCCTCAAGAGATTAAAACTTTCCCATCTTGGAAATCAATCCAAGAATGCATTCAAAATAAAGGAGTGTTTGTTGACAATTTTAAAGAGATTGAATACAAGGTAGATTATTTATCTATAAAAACCCCATCCATCCCTCCTCAAGAACCTAAATATTTTACATCATGGAAGTCTATCTAAGAAGGCAACTAACACAAACAAAAAATCCTTGTTGAGAACCATGAGAAACCTAAGACTTTCCCATCTTGGAAATAAATTCAAAAGATCATTAAAATTAAGAATGAAGTCTTTGTGGATAGATTTCAAATACAAAATATTTTAAATTTTGAGGGATTCATTGGTGAATGGAGGGAAGAGAAGGATAAACACATTGGTCATGCGATTTCAAAACTTGTTAGTGAGATTGAGTAGTTCCTCCTTAAAGAAGATAGTCAAATTATAGGTGTGGATCATTCCTAAGAAGGCTATGAGGAGGATGATTCAAGTCAATATGAGGAACAACTCACCATTGGAACACCTTTAGGTGAGGAAATAAGCATATCATCCTTTAAAAATGAATGGAGCGATTATTTTCCCAAGTGTGAACAAGGTATTAAGATGGTCATTATAATTGAGGTACAGTTTAGATACCTCTCAAGATGTCTCAATTGGTGAAGAGAGAGATACTATTGTTTGTAGCCATGCCAAATAAGAAAGCTCAGCTTTAGACTTGGATTAAGATCAAGACTAGCCTCTTGATGAGGTAAATCTAATTCTTCCTAGTCAAGAAGGTAAGCCTAATCTCTATGTTCAATCACATGTTCAATAATAAGGTAAGCTTTAAGAGTAAGACATACCAGTTGGATGAGAGGAAGGAGATCTTGGAGATATCTTTGATGACATGGCAATCAATCTCCTTTAGAATGATAGTCCTAAAGAATATGAAAAGGGGGTCCTTGACCAACTTTTAGCTATTATAAAACAAATGGACAACCTTCAAAAGGCTTCAAGTGGCCAAAAAGATGTATGTTTTGGTTTTAAGACTCGTAGTTTCATTGAAGATGAAGAAATCACTCCTTATTTCTAATAAGAGATTTTCAATGAGCATGAGATTAAAATAGTGGAAGCACTAGAATATGATCTTAATAATATGAAACAAAAATAAGATCCAATGGCATTTGACCTTGTTGAAGTAATATCTAGTAAACATGAAAAAGCTTCTCATGAAGTTGAGGTTCCTCCTAGTGAGCATAGAAGGAAGCCTAAAAATGGGGTTATATAAGTTTAAAAACATTTATAAGAAGACACTAATCAGAGTATGGCTCAAGAATATCATGTTGAAATATGGAAACAAGTTTTAGAACCCATAGATTAGTTTTAACATCTTGAAGAAGTTCTAGGACATAATGACTCTCTTCAAGTGGCCAAACACAATCAAGAGAAACCTATTGATGAGGTAGGTATGGTCTTGTTTAGGTCAACCATCCAAGTTGAGAATTAGTATGAATTTTTTCTTGACTCACATAGTCAACTCATATATAAGTTAATGAAGCAATAAGGTCTAATTGTTAGTCCTAGAGACCAGGAGTATGCCAACATCTCAAAATGTGGGTGTAAGTTCCCACTCCATGAGCAGTACCTATTTAGAATTCATTCAATATATGATAATCTAATTTCATGGTGCCATCGTTATTTTAAGAACTTCCAATTTAATTCTTGAGGAAGAATAGATGTTTATGTTAGTTGTGTATAGTATATTTTTAATACTTTATTTTCTATAAGTGTTTTATTAGCCTAGGTGTGTATGTTTTATCTTGTTTTATTTTAGTTAGTTATATGTGTTGTATTTTTTTAATTGTGTGTTGGGAGGTTTTTTTATTTTTCATCTTGTTCAAGTAGTATTTTGTCTCAATTTGAGGGAAAGTGACTTCATGTCTAATTGATAGACAAGGTAACTAGTCTTATATACTTAGCAAGTAAGCATCTCCAGGAGACTATCAAGATGTTAGCCAAATTTATTCTACCATTAGATAGGTTCAACTATAAATTTACCAATCAATCCCTACCCTTATTTATCACCTTTAAAATATTCTTCTAGGTCATGTTTAGCATATATTAAGGTAAGTTTGACAAGTTTAAGGTTATGGTTCTTTCTAACATTATGCTTATATAGTCATGTTTGTCTTAGTCAAGTGGATTCTAAGAGTGTCTTAGGTTTAAATGTATTTTTTATGGAATTTAACATGTTTCAAGTCACTTAATGTCCTTTCATGGTTTGTACAAGTTTCCAAAGAGATGTAAACTCCTCTTTTCTAAAGTTATAACCCATTTCAAGTGTTTTGTATGCATTTTATAATGTTTAAGAAGGAATAGTTTGAGAAATGATATGTAAATAGTATAAATAATATTATGTAACATCATGATACATCTATATAGGTTTTAAATACTCTATGGATAACTTATTCACAACTCCATCAAGGTTCCCCAAGTAGATATGGTAGTTTTAGTGATAGAAAGGGATCTTTTAAAGTGTGGTTGTAGCTTTCCCAAGGTGAAGTTGATATACAAACACCTAAATTACTTCCTCTATATTATTAAATCAAAAATCCATGATTTTTAGGTATTTATAGGTTCAAAAATCAATAAAACCTACTTATCTCTCTTATCAACCTCCTTAGCAGCCCCAAGAAGGTCAACAGTTTTCACTTGATGTGCAAAAGATAGAGAGAGTTGGATGGGATTAACTTGGGGTTTGATATGAGTCCTTATGATCTTAAAATCCATGGTCATAATTCTCAAATTTATTTTCCCTCCTCTATGAACAATCATTATTAATTTTAGGTAGTCTCAATGCACTCTTCATCCACACAAGGTCAGTTTTGGAATGTTCTAAGGAATATGTAAACTCATAAATGGAAATGAATGATTACATGAGATAATGAAATGTTATTTTATATCTCTCACACCATTTTAAACATTAGGTTGGAATATTTTAATTTAATAGAAAGAGTAACCCCCTTTTATGGTGAGTTGCAAGCAGAGAGAGAAGTTACAAGTTAGTTTTCACCATTTTTAATGTCTTATTAACGCAAATGATCTTTAAAAAAAGACCTAAATCATTGTCTAACTATTATTATCATAATATTCAAAATATTTTTAGTCATAAAATGACCTAAAATTGTGAATTCATAGAGAGTATCATGTATTCAAAATAGTTGTTGCAGGGGGCAGTCCAAGGCAGGCCCTATGGAGGTCATGGAGTGATAAACAAAAGTTTTAATGCATGGATAGACCTATCATGGTCTTCCAAAATCTTATCAATTCCTTTTATATCTTTATTAAAATTTAATTCATCCCAAAAATAATTGTTTTGAATTCATGGCATGCTTCTAATGAGAGTGTACAGTCACCTACAAGCTAGTTTTGAGAGAGTGGGCTAAAGGTGGCGAGGATGAGCTTGAGACCTAAGTGGTGAGAGTCTAAGAGATATGCATAGGTTTTAATAAAAAAATTTGAAATATTATATTTCATTATTTGATATTATCTTAAATAATATCAACCCCTTGATATAGGAATACTCAAGACCTATTGAAGACTAGAGAAGGCAATGTGACCTTATTTTCTAGCTAAGAGAAACCAATATCAGATTGGTTTCTCATTTATATAACAGCCCATATGTGCCTATTATATATAGTTATAAATATTTGTCTATTTAATACTTACTTGAGAAAGGAGGAAATTTATGAGAGTCATGAGTAGCTAGTCATGATAAGGATAGACATTGAAGATGGATTATGTACATCAAGACAATGACCAAGTAGGTTGACCAAGACCATTAACATGGATTAGGGCATTGAAAAAAAATCATAGATAAATAAGGGGCATTCCTCACATTGTGAATTTTAATTAATTGGATTCAAATGGCATAACATTATAAATATGGATAAAAATATGGTTAGATCAAGCATTAGTCAAGAAAACCAAGAAAAATACATAAAGAACTAAAAATCTAGGCCAACCTATTCAATGGGGTGTGAAAATGACAATTAAGAGAAAATGAAATAAATAAAACACAAGCTACCTTCCCAAGAGAATCCCACCATCCATATGCCGCTCAAAATGTGTTTTTCCCCTTGATTTGATGCTCAAGTCTTCAAAAATGGTGCAAGGCCAAGCTCCTCCACCATCTCAAGAACACCAACTAATATAGGCTCATGATATGAAAAAAATGTTATGCCTATCAATGAATCTATCCTATTTTAAATAAATCATTATCAAACTACACTCAAATGGCTTGTAGAGAGAACCATGCATTATAAGTTTACACAAATTAAGCTTAATCAAAGTAGTCTTGGCCCCCTTATTTATAGATTTTCTCAATTGGTCAGGATCAACCATGACCATCCATCTCAGTATGAATATGTGTGGAAATGAATTAATCCAATTATGTAAATAATATCCATAAATATCCTCATAAATATTTGGGAGGAAGGGGCATTAAAGAGGCATGGGAAACCATAATCTTGATATTTGTTATATTTATGGCTTATGGATACCACCCCATTGATCATGTCATTTGATGATTTATTTAATAAGAATAAATTTCCAATAAATAAATATTCAATAACTTCCATGGACTTATTACATAATCTCATAATTTGGTTTAATTTTCTTAAGCAGGATTAATCAATATTTAAGAAATTATCTAGAAATTGGTGCACTTCATTAATCAAACTGGTTAGAAAGTCATATTATTGGGTCATAATTTGACTGGAGAAGAATTGGAAGGTGAATTTAGTTATGTATGAACCATCATCCCATTTATGATGTTGTCGACACAAACTAACATATGCACATGTCATGTGCTTTTGAATTAGAAGAAAAGAGTGATCCAGAGCACCAAAATGCATTTTTGTCATTTTGATATGAAATGATTTGATCAAAGTTAATAATTACATAAAATGAATTGACCTATTTAGGTATATATTATTATCCTAAATAGGTACTTTTATATGACAATATCAAACCATTTATCATGTTTAAGTGATTTTGGCCTAAATTGTGCATTTTCACAATTTCAAGTAAGATTGACAATTTCAACACAATGGTGTTAAGAATTGGATGTCTACATTTTGCCCCCATTTGAGAAGGCATAGTGAGACATTCAATGAAGCAACATATTTTAAAATAAAAGAGTTTTCAAGAATAAATAGGAATTAAAATGACCCATGATGCCCCCTCAAAAGGACATACAAGGATGAAAGAGAAGGATGTACTCTCAAAAAGAGAAAGTGATATTAACCCATGGAATAGATTGAATCCAGATGAGTTAATGCTTGTATGCATTAATTCCATAAATGATCAAAATATAATTAGATTTATAATGGACCCAAGGATGAGGGTAATGGGAAGGATACAATCCAAAAATATAAGAGACACACTTTGAACACACCCAAAGCTAGGGTGCAATTTGCACACTTACAGAATGATCAATCCCAAGACAAGTTGCACACTAAAATATTGCCAAAATGAGGGAAATTTTCTACAAATCTTGGAGTTAGAAGAAAAATATAATCATGTCTCCAAATATATAATAAATAATAATGTGCTCCATTAGATCAAATTTGATCGATTAATAAATCAATTTTTCCCTAGTAGGGCTAATTTTGATCATTGATAAAGAATGGTTTACCCCTATAAGGATGATTTAGATTTATGACTAGATTAAATTTTGTGCCCCTATAAGGAAAATTGGTAAACAAAATCTCAAGGATATAAAATATTACATAGATTAAATATGAGTGGGTACAAACGTAGAGGTGATGGTCTAATGCCTAAAGAAGCCACAAGAAACTAAACATACAAGGATGCAAAAAGTGATGAGATGAAAATAATAATAAATATGGATGAGATAACTTTAGATACGTCATATATCTAAGACCTACATACATAATCTAGATAGACCTCAAGCTAATGTAGTTCACCCATATGTGGGAGAGAATTGAATGAGGAATGAATAAAACTGGGCAGTGTTCAATTAAACTTGTGATGTATGCCAAGAGATGCGCATCCTACATAGAGTTAGGTATGTGATAAGCCATTGGTACCTAGTTTCATTGGTGTTATTGAGATTTTTTGATTGGAGTTATATTGAGACTTGGATCCAAAGCACAAAGTGCTTGTTATAGCAAAATGAAATTAGGCATCCTAAGTATGAGGAACTTATAATGACATGGAATTTCAATTGTGATGAGATGGTTTAAATGTGAATACCTATAACTAAAGATAATGGTAAAAATTACCAAGACTAGATTTATATCTATTTGCATTTAAACAAAAAACAAGGACAAAGAAAAAGAATACATAAATTAACTAACTTAAATTTGAGAGATGAACAATCAAGACTTACGTAGGAACAAGAATGTATAAAAACAAAAGGGAATGACAAATCAATAATATGAGATCAAGATATAAATAATAAAGAACTATGTGGATTATCAATATGTTCCTAAAAAATAAAAGAATAAGACCAAATAGGAAAATAAAAGACCAAACAACAATCAAATAAACATGTACACAAAATAAAATGTTTTTGGAATTTTGGTATTTTATGAATGTTTTGGGAATTTTATAAGTATCTCAACTTAATTGATAATTAAGAGATACATAATGGTTTAAATTTCAAAATGGTGAGGTTACTTCAAAGAGTACTCATGAAATGATGAGATCATATCAACTTAAATTGCTTGCAAGACAGTGAGAGTGTATGAAAATGGGGAACTGAGTTGACCTCAACATGAATCAAGCAAAACTTACATAATCCCATTAGGACCTTTAGTCATAGTAGTTTCTCTAACACAAAGGTAATGAGAAACTAACCAAGTCATAACAAGTTTATAAATAAAGGCAAACAATAAGGCAAATGATAATAGTAATGACTAGGTGATGTAATAATACATGATAAAAGGCATTATACCTAATTTTCCCATAGGCAGTTATAATTAGGAAAAAACAACATAATTTTGATTTGCCTAAAGGTATTTATAATCAAGGATATCAAATAAAATATTGATTTTCCCATAGGAAGTTATAATCAATGATACCAGATAAGATGATAGATGAAAGATAACTTGCTAGATCAAATGTCACACTACTTCCATAGACTGTCATTCAACACAAAATTCTAAAACTATTGAAACTGGATCATAATCCCCTCATGAAAGGTGAAATAATAACCATAGGAACCAAGATCAAAATGAGGTAAGCATGATGGTTAAAAACAAGCCTTGGTTAATAGTAAAGTCATGGTATAATTAAAATGGTATAAGAAAAATGCTTATATAACACTTGGCTATAGTGGCAACAAAGTTTCCCCCAAGTGATAATTGGCTTACTTTTCTTAAAAAATGGTGAGAGTGTGTTAAAGGTTGATTTTAAAATGGTGAGAGTATTCAAACTTATAAATTACTCATAAAATGGTGAGAGTGTTGGGAAGGTGATCGAGTTGACCTCAATAGAAATTGAGCATTGCCTACATAGTCTCTAAGGACCTCAAATCAATGCAGTTCAAATAGCATGATAAATGAAACACAATGTTATAAAATGCCTAAAATGAAAGGGTTTATAAGGTTTCCCCTAAGAGACAAGGCAAGGAAAATATAATGGTAAATGGCAAATAAAAAATGGTCCTACTACTCCTACTGACATGGATATGCTCATTCTGACCAGCATGTGAGACAACCAAAATAATCAATCAAAAAAATGCTACCTAATACCTCATCTTAATATATATTCTATTAATAACTTTTAGTAGATTTAGACTTCAATGATGTAGATGTGATCCTCATTTGTCATTGATTATGTTTCCTTCAAACTTTGAGATAAGCTATCATTATATCCTCCATAAAGGAAAGTGTATCCAGGGATGGTAAATAATGTTAGGCACAAGATGAATGGTTTTGGCCCTAGAATTTTGACTAAGTGTTGTCCCATTTTGGGTGTAGAATTGACATGGCATGGTAGAACCATGATGCAGAAGGATAATGGCACAAAACTATTAGGTGTAGAAGCACCATGGCACGGAACCTAAGGGGAGCAAGAGGACAATGGAGAAAAGGGACCAGCATGAGAGGACCCAATTAGAAGAGAAAGAGTCATGAGAAACCCAAGGAAGTAGGAATTAGAACAAAATTATAAGACTAGGGGAGCACGTGGGAAGTGGGAGAAGTTGGAATAATGATTCAAATGAGTCACTCTAACCTTATTGATAAGAAGTGTTGTAATAGCCCATAAGAAGAGGAACACATGGAAATAAATAAATAGCATAGAGTGAGGATATAGGGGGTGTATAGGCTTAGATATTTAGGAAGAATTTATTGTTAATCACCATGAATCTTAGTCTATTAAGAGTTTTTTAGACAACTTTTCATGCCATTAATGATTGTAAACACTTGGTCAGGGTAAAATAAGTATAAATACCCCTGTTGTAAAGCATTGCAAGGATGATAAATGGATGGATGAATTCTTTAATGTATTTGTAGAGAATATTAAAGCTTAATATATGATAACATGTATCAATTTGTGTTACTATGAGTGAAAATAGGAAATATGTTTAAACTCTTTTGTGAAAGAAACGCAATCTTATTTTCTTTTCTAAGCACTCAATGCTAAATAAGAAGATGACTATAATCTACGCGATGATATTAATCAAATCTAAAATTCATAGGATTAAAGTAGTAAGTTTATGATTTTACATAATCTTAATTTAATTGATGAATATGAACATATTATCCAAGATATGATACAAAACCCATGAGAATTGGTTAATTGTCATGCACTTCAAGTGAGCATACAAGACCCAAAATATTGAATTAAAGGGCCAGTGCACTAGCACATTAGGTTAAACTTTAACACTAGAGCTAGACTTAACTAAAATTACCCCAACATTTTGGTTTCATTACTGGTACCTAAAGAACTTAAAGTATAGTCATGGAAAAATATTGATTGTATTATGTTGGAGAATATAGAATAATGGGTTACCAGTGTTGAAGATAATTTTGTAATTTCATATCTTGAGCCAGGAATCTCTGCATGGCAATGGGTGGAATAGAATCTCTATAGTCGATTATATGAAACCTTCTTTTTGGAGGTCCTAGTTTACTTACATTATTGGTTGATATCATATTCTCAAGGATGATCAAGGAATCTTGGAAGGAGGTAGTCTTAGACGCTAGAATGGCAAAGGGTTATAACATGACTGGGATCCCCATGGATATGAGCAATCAACTTTTAGTGGAAAATATTTATGAATAGCTACATTCTAGAGTACACTATTACCACCTATTCATGCCTTAAAAAATCCAAGTCCCAATTCCTTTAATAACCATGTGGTCATTATCTTGAGCTTTTTTTATTTTGAAATTAAGAAGCTATTTTTTGATCTTGGATTGGAAACTATACCAATGGAGGGATAAATTATATTGTGCATGAGTTGCACATTTGGAATGGGAGAATAAGGTTTGGTATAATATTGTGGGTTTAAAATGGTAGCTAGCCAATGTGCATTATGAAAATAGAAGTATGATGAAGCTCAACAAAGTATTATAGGAGTTAACTCAAAAAGTGTTTTTAGGAGCTTTAGGGAAGAAAAAACACATGAGTACCCCATCACTTTCAAGTTGCATTCTATGTCAATTATATCTTATGATGGAGAAACAATATGGATGGAAGGAGTCAAGGAACCAAGTTTAAACCAACCATGCTCCCCCAATATAGTACATACTCATGCCTTTGAGTTAGATGGAGTACACATTCAAAATTGGGATATAGATAGTTTGGAGTCAAAAGTAGAACTGATAAGGGATACTAAAACTGAACCTTTTGATGCTCATTTATATTTAACACTATCTTTCCCTCTTCAAGGGAATTCTATGACACAACTTGGGATGCCTGGTAAACCTAGTCTTCAAGGACAGAATGCAAGCCCCCACTTGGTTAACCAACCAGCTACCACACCCCATACCATGAGCACTATTGTTAGAGGTACTGGAGGAGGACTAAGAGGAGGCATAGGAGGAAGTGGACTTCCTCTTTAAGGGATAGGGGATAGACCTTCTCAATAACCACACATTTAAGAACCTCCACTAATGATAATTTACTGTGAGATGACACTATACTTACCTAAATATTGACAAGTAGAGAATGCATCAAAGCATGTCCATAAATGCAAACTAATTTGGATGGTGTGAGGCATCACCTCTTCTAAATTTAAGGCCACATAGTTTATAACTATGATTTTAGAGTACATGCACAAGTGGTACCATAAGTTCAACCCTCATCAAATAGTGATTGACTTATATCAGCTCAAAACAACCTTCCTATAGGAATTTGACATTCTTGAACTTGAGAAACAGAGCATAGAAATGATGAAGGACATAAATTAGGGACTTATTAAAAGTGTGCATGACTATTGTTGGTTGAATATTTTGTCGATCAGTGTATTGATAAACAAAAAAGGTCTGACCAGCCAAAGTAGGAAGATTGGTCATCCAAATGTGTAGGTTTACCACATCAAAAGGGGACTAATCTCTCCTCTCATCAAGGGGAGGTTCCCTATGGATATGCTATATATATATATAAATAGAAAATAATACTCAAGGGTAGGATAAACCATCCATCTCTCTTTTTTCAGAGATGATGTGTGCGGATCAAAGGAAAAACTCAAGGGAAATGATAGAAAGCACTCCTCTTCTTTCAGAAGTACTATTCAGCAAACCACAAGAATACTCCTGGTAGTAAATGCAAAGTGTAACCAAGGACGTAGTAACCAGCAAATCGAGATGCAGCACAAAGTCTCCACCTAAATTGCTCAAGAGCAAGATATGAAGGACAATGAGGGCACAAAGTCATCCTAAGGTCCTTTACACAAAAATGAAAAGAAAACACACTAAAGGAAATTATGGGGGCACAAATTCTCTCCACACTTGACTCTTCAGGACACCTACCTGACTACTTTCACTAATTCTGCTTGTTGAATTAAAGGAATAGAAAATATATCAAGGAAAAAGACATCACAGCACAAAGTCTAAAAAGTCACTTGCTTTCTTATTCCAATAACAAAATATGATCAAAAAATTGAGCTCAAAGTCTTAGAAATGCCTTTCAATTTGGGTAGAGTTTCGTTTTGATTGTCAAAAAGAGATCCTTTTACAATAACAAGAGAGTCACTTTTATAGCCACTTCAAGAAGGACTCGAGAACAGTAACACATCATGTTGCATTGAAATATATTAAGAAGATAGGCTGGAACTTAGGGGCATTTACCCATTTTCTTTTCTCAATGTAGAGAAACAAGTCACACTATTAAAAGTTTACATCTTTCAATGTCCACTTGGCGATCTGATCCTTATTCATCATTCCTCCTTTTCTAGTTAAGTAAATCAGGTCCTTGATTCAATTTGATGCTCTACTCCTTAGTCACTTCCTATTGGTCTTGGCCTTAAAGCAACGACTATTTTATGATCTTTTAAATTGATGTTCGTGCACCTGTCAATACACTTTCAATGGCTAGTTCACTGCTCTTGAATTTGACGTCTTCAGGCATGTCACCCCTTGGTCCTTCTTCAACTTTCCTATCTTGCACTTTCCTACAAAGATCCTACCCTTTCAAGCCTTTAGAAATGATCCACTTTGGGTCGAGAATAACCCCCCACAAGGGTATCTACCCTTTGGGTGGTCTTTGAATGGCCTTCGAGCTTCTTTCTTCCAGCAGGTTGCCAAGTTCTTCCTTTAGATTTCTTGTTTTACATCTTCCCAAAGGGAAGGTGACCCTTTAGCTTTAGGGAAGTGTCCTTCAATTTGGTAGTTGAGAGTCCCCCACAAGGCACCTGCCCTTTGGGGTCCTTCGGTGGCCTTTTCTTTGGAGTCCTTCAGAACATTTCCTGCGGACAATTCCCGTAGAGAATTCCTGCGAACAAAAAGTCCGCGAACATTTTCCTGCAGACAAAAAGTCTGCAAAAATTTTTTGATTGCTTTGTCTTTGGAAATTCCTTTAGGTTTTCTTCCTGTAGCCTTTCTGTATTCTTTCAGACTTTTTGTCTAAAGGAATTCCTTCGGACAAAAGTCTGAAAGAATTATGCCTTTGTATGCCTTAAACAAAATTATGAAAGAATTTACCTTAACTATTTCCTTGAAAATGACCCTTCCGAAGGGTGTTTTTGTTGACCAAGTGCCCTCTGCAAGGGCACTTGTCCTTTGGGATGCTTCTTTTAATTTTTGTGTTGCACCGCTCCTTTGAACTGAGCTGATGAACCAAGGCGATGAACCAACTATTGAACTGTTTGATTGAACCGTCTGATTGAACCAAAGCATTGAACCGTTTGGTTGAACCAAACATTGAACCACTTGGTTGAACCAAAATGGTTCAAGCTAATGAACCCTTTGATTGAACCAAGTCTTTTAACCAAGTGAATGACCCAAAGCATTGAACCGAGCAAGTGAACAATTGAGTGAACCAAACGTTGAACCACTTGGTTGAACCAAACGTTGAACCAAGCTTTGAACTAAAATGGTTCAAGCTGATGGTTCAAGCTGATGGTTCAATCTGATGAACCAATTAAATGAACTGAAGCATTGAACCAACTGTTGAACTAAGCTTTGGTTCAATGGTTCAAATGAAGCCTTTGAACCAACTGACGAACCATTTGCTTGAACCAAAGTGATGAACTTTGCCGATTGAACTTCACAGTTGTGTTGAGAGATTTTAAACCTATTGAACCAAATCCATTAAACCTATTTATAGAAGACTTTTGAACTTGACAATAGAAGTCTTTAAACATGGAAAAATGAACTTGCCTATAGAGTCCATAAAAAACAAGTTCGTAGTTTTCTCTAACCTTAAAAGAGTCCATAGAAATCAACTTGTGAAGCTCGTTGAACCTTGACCTGTAGAGTCCATAGATTTTCTTTTCCTGCTGAGTCCGTAGATTCAAGCCTGCAGAGTCTGTAGATTCTAGCCTACAGAGTCCATAGATTCTAGCCTACAGAGTCTGTAGATTTTTGAGAAGCTTGAAAAATGAGGAATTTGAATGCCCAAGACAAATTTTGAAAAGGGAAGAGACAATTTTGCTCTATAGGATCAAAATAGTTCAAATGTTGTCCCAAAAATGAGTGATGTTTTTGGGGGACAAAAACTATGATGGAAGGTTCAAAACAATGTTATCTAAACTATCATTTGAAATAAATGTTGTTCAGCATGCACAATGTTTTATGGTTATATTGTTACTACCCTTTTGATGAACCTTATCTCAAATAATGTTTACTAGCCCGTACAAGGATTTGGAAGCTACTCTTCATGCTAAGGTGGTTGGAAGAATTAACATTAGGATCAGTCCCTTTATAGAAGCATAAATAGCCTCCTTGACATCATAACTTGAGAATTTTATGGCTAATAATACACATAAAACATGTAGTGGTGTTTGGTGTATCGACTATCAAACTAAAGGGAATACACAGATCAATTATCCATGCAAGAACATTTACACAATACTTAAACAAAAATGTGAAATCTACCATAAATAACACAATGTCTATCCTCTTCTACAGTGAGATATGCACACTAAGGTGTCTAAATATTATAAGATTTATGATTCCTACACTCATGACACTAATGACTTCCATTTAATCAGTGACATCCATGAAGCTCAAGTGTGTGGCACGTGCCAAACCTCAGTAGAAAATACTCAAAACAATGATGGATATCATGGATTAAAAAGAGGGTGAGGATGAGGAGGTGGTCATTTTCCACCCAAGACCTATTACAAATGTGGGTCTCTAGACCATTATCAAAGGGATTGCCCAAATTACTCAATGTATGCTTTCTATAAAAAGGACCAGCAACTGGAATAGTGTCCTAACTTGTATGCAGATATCACCAAGGAGAAAAATGAAAAGGGCACTAAAATGATTTAAATTAATAAAACATAGTGGCATTCATGCCCAATTATCCCTATATTTAAACAAGTAAACATTACCACTCATAGTGGGTGATAAACCCAATTGACAGCTAATTAGATTGAGAATTTACAATATGAAGAACTACGAGCTAGAAAGTACCCTGATGTTCAATAGCAAAAGGATGTCCTCCAGGATATGATGGCACTCATATAATAACTTTAGGGAAATATTTAGTTCCTTAAAGATAAGGATGTAACGTAGTGCATTATTTTGTAAAAGGAAGCTAAACTTCAACCTATGGTGTGAGATGACTTCCAATAACTATGCAATCATATGATCGATGAGGATATTATTCCACGACTTAGTGTTTGGATTAAGAGTCAAGCATGAATACCAAATGAGGTTAACCTTCACATCACTATATAAAGTGAATACCATTGTTTAAATCATGTTTAATGATAAGATAATCCTAGTTCCTCTACTCTCATGAAAGATAGAGAAATATTGGTTAATGTTGCCATCAATGGATGGGTCATACGGGACAACTGGTAGAAACCAGCATAGAAGTCAATATCCTCACTAAGTATGTTTGGCATAAAATTACCAATCCAAGGTTATAAACTTCACCTCATGTTTTATTCATGGTAAATAAGACTCGTGTGTGCCTTATTAGAGTCCTCAAGAATGTAATGGTTGACATACTTGGAGTACCATTCAAAGTAGATTTTGAGGTTCTAGAGCTAGTTGAAGTTGTTGATTACCTAGCTCTATTGAGTATACCTTGGTACTATGAGAATAATGTAGACTTGAGATTCAATATTAGTTTTAAAAACACTAATCAACATGTTGTAATAACACTAGATCAAGCACAATGGCCCCATTATATAGAGCCTACCCATGTTGATGAAGATATAAACCATATCTATAACATAACTACAAGGAACAATGAGAAAATATATCCCACTCTAGATGTCATTATTCAATGGTCAGATACTCAGTCCATCTCTAACACTATGAGTAATGCATGTAACTATTAGGCTCATGGTGACTACAACCTCACTGGTAGAGTATACAATACCATTAAAGTTAAGAAAATGTGTCATGCCAGTTTAATAAATGACATTAGTTTATTTTTATTATCACTGGCCAAGTCATGATGGGACCCATCATAGAGAAACCACTTGAAATACTTGATGAGACTCCAATTTTTCACAAGCAGATGAAATTTCAAGACTTCATTGAATTCTTTAAATAATTTAAACACACTGATGAAGATTGTCTTTGATATTTGGTTCATCTCTTTAATGGCATAACTACACAATGGTGGAAAACCCATTGTGAATGACTCCTTCAGTGGGATTAAGTATGCTCAACCTCACACCACCATTTCCATCATGATAACAAAGTAAGGGGAGCAATCAACTACAGTGGAATAAAAGCCCTTGAGCCCCATATTAAAGCTTGTGAAACCATGTGGTGAAATTATGAATCCTACTTATAAAAATAATTATGGGTACATGAATTTTATGGGAATTTATGCACTTGGGAATGATCATGGTATGTTCATGAAGAGTGATACATGGGTAGCAATTTTTGGACTCTATTAAAGGAAAATATGAAGTCGGCACTATCTTATTCTTCACCAAGAATTTTATGCCTCGCCCTCTAAGCCATGTGTGAAGCAGTAATATGTGACCCATGTCCAATAGAAGAACATTTAAGGATTATCCATGAAGACCTTGAGGATCCCCTACACTTATTTCATGAACCATCAATATACCAAGGACCTACACTTGCACCAATCCTCGATCTGAATCGACATAAATAGATTCACTTGGGAAAATAAAAGATTGTCTTCCAAGTAGATGAACGAGAAGGATCCACTCCACTTGACCCACTGCCCAACCATCTAGATATTCCTATAGAAGTTATCACAAAAAATATTTAGGACACAAATATTGATATATAAAACCACTACCATGTGCCTATTTAGACTATTTAGCACAACATCGGCTTAAACCAAGAACCAAAGATGGCTACAATAAGAAAATATTGGACTAACAAAGAGATTACAAAAAAATTTGAATTGATAAAATAATATCAAGATGTCTTCCCAAAGAACTATAGTGAAATGAAGGGACTCCACCTGTCCTTAGGGAAGATGCACATCAAGCTAGTCGATAGTGCTCGACCAATGAAAAAATGCCCATATAGGATGAATCCTAATCTTTGGGCATGCATTAAAGAGGATATTGATAGTATGCTCTATAATAAAGTAATCACTATCATTATTGAATCTGAATGGGTTAGTCCCATGGTGATTAGTATTAAAAAGTATGGATGCATCTGTATTTTTTTAGACTATCAAGTACTCAATACATCTTACGTAACAGATCCCTTTCCAACACCATTCATTGAGGAAATCCTTGAAGGTGTTGTTGATTGTGAAGTGTACTCCTTTATATATAGATTCTTGGGGTATTATTAGGTCCAAATAAATAAATAAGGCCAACCCAAGATAACCTTTGTCACTGAATGGGGATCATTTGCCTATATTGTTATGCCCTTCAGGTTGAAGCGTTTTCACAAATAGAAGTTGAAGATTTTAAGGACTTCATCCATAAGTTCTTCCAAGTCTATTTGGATTACTAGATTATATATGGTTTGGTCAAGGACCATTGTGCTAACCTCAAACTTATGCTTGAGCATTTTCAGGTCTTACAAATCTCATTAAACTTAAAGAAGTGTTTGTTTGTGACATTTTTTGGTGTGTTCCTAGGGTATATTATTTGTAAGGAAGGACTCCTAGTAGACCCAATGAAGGTATCTATTATTCTTCACTTCCCAGTACCTAGGACTTAGTACAAGGTTTATACCTTTCTAGGCCACACAGGTTATTTTAAAAAGTTCATTCATGATTATGTAAATATTATTGTGCCCTTGAAGAACTTCTACAGTAGAATGAGAATTTTATATGGACTTGCTCTTGTAACGAGGCTTGTGAAACACTCAAATAAAAAAAATTCACTACTCCTATTATCCAATTCCCCAATTAGACAAATCCATTTCATGTCTATTTTGATGCATTTGGCATGGTCATTGGTGTGATTCTTGCACAACCAGGTGAAGGTCACCTAGATTACCCAATCTACTTTGCCATTAGGAAGCTCACACCATTCAAAATAAACTATACCACTACAGATCATGAGGCACTATCAATGGTTTATGCTTTGCAGAAGTTTAGACAATAAGTATTATCTGATCCTTTTGTATTTTCCATATATCATGAGGTTTTGAAGTTCCTTATCAATAAACCCATACTACATGGATGGATTTGTTATTGGATTGTTTTGTTCCAAGAATTCTAGTTTTTGGTAATGGTAAAATTTGGGAAAGCTAATTGTGGTCCTGACCACCTATCATAAATTAAGAGAAGAGAACCATCATGCACCATAGAGGATGACCTTCCAAATGTATAACTTTTTTGCATGACATGAGTTCCTAAATAGTTTGAAGACATTATGGCATTCTTGACCACTAGTTTTCACCTAATTGTCTTACCTCGCAAGTTAAGAAGCAACTTTAGGTTTGTACCACAAATTTTTAGCTTATAGCAGGTGATATTTACAAAATGCATGGTGATGAAGTTCTTTGACATTATGTGATGAAAAATTAGTGCCTTGAGGTACTTCATGAAGTTCTTGAAGGTATTATTGGTGAACACTATGTTGGAGAGGCTACCATGTAGAAGGTTCTGCTAACTAAATTATGATGGCCAACTCTCTTCCAATATGTTAAAGCATATGTTAAGCAATGTGACATCTATCAACAAAGAGGCAAGCCTAATTAGAGAGATGTTATGCCTCTACAACCCATCCCTTCTTAGGAACCCTTTAAAAAATAGGCTATTGATTTTTTTGGTCCCATCACTCTAGTAGGATGATGAATAGGTTCTTAGTACATCATTGTAGTAACTGACTATCTTATGCACTAGGCTAAAGCCACATTGATAAAAGATTATGTTATTATTATTGCTATGAGATTCATCTATAAAAATGTCATAACTCAGTTTGGATGGCCCCTAAGTTTCACAAGTGATCACGGAATGTATTTTTTAAGTGAGATAATTTGCATCTTGTTGGTTGAGTTCATGATCATGCACCACAAAATAACACCATATCATCCACAATATAATGGCACTACTAAAGCTTTCAACAAAATCCTAAGTACCACTTTGATAAATATCTATAACATTATCCAAATGGATTGGGATGATCAGGTATCTCTAGTTCTATGGGATTACCGAACAACCTACAAGCACCTAAACAAAAGCATGCCATTCAACTTGGTGTATGGCAAAGAAGTATTCCTTCTAATAGAGTTTTTGGTACCATCTTTGTGTATTGCATACATGAGATAACTATATGAAGGATTATCTTTAAAATCATGCCTATTACAACTTGTGAGTCTTGATTCCTCACTCATTGGATCTAGGATGTGGAAAAACACAAGCAAAAGGCATGACATGATCACCACATAAAGAACAAAACATTTTCTCCATGAATGAAGGTTTTTTTGTATGACTCTAAGTTTGAATACCACCCAAGAAAGATCCACATACATTGGGATGGACCTTTTATAATACATAGCATTATACCTACTGAAGTATGTCTATTACGAAGGATGGATGGTCAGTTCCTTCCTAGGGATTATAATGGAAGCTGACTTATGTCATATTTCACTTCAAACTCACTAAAATTTTTGTATTCAATAAGGCTTGTACCATTAGTTTAGGATTTACTACTTTTAATAAAAGTGTTACCTTTATTGCATGTAAATTTCCCTTTCTGTAATTTTGTTTAAGTTTTTTTTTTTCATGGAAGACCACAACATGTTTTAGTGTGGGGTAAGAAATTAAGTTTAAAAAGGCAAAATTGAAAAGTGTGAAAGTTACTTAGGTGTGTGAGTTGCATGGGCATGCAAGTTATTAAGGGTGCACAAGGCTCTAAGGCACACGAGTCATTTAAGTCATGAAGGGGTAAGGTTCTCACCATAATTTAGAAATTTAAAAGAGACACTTGTCTCCCACCTCATAGGACACATCTATCATCCACTTCAAAGAAAGGTGTGAGATGGGACGTGCCATTAATGCAGAAAGAATAGTTATGAAAATAAAATGTGCCAACAACATGATGAAACAATACCATTAATTCATTAAATGCAAAAATAAAGTATCCAAATGTGGTGACCTTTGAATATCTACATTAAATGCATCAAAGTGATGGGTGATAGAAAGGCATTAATGAGGGTAAACCCCTCTTAGATCCTATAAATACGCAAGTTAAACCTATTTCATACTTTACCTTGCATTTATTTTCAAATTAATAGAGCTGAAGATTAAAGTGACTACCAGAGCCAAAGATCAAGTGATTACCAAAGCCAAGATAATTAAATCATTTTTATATCCTTAAAAATCATGCAAATCATTAACAAGATTAAAAAGAGAGGTTTAACGTCTAGTTCATTGGTAAAATCTTTAATTTCAAGAGATGCAGGTTATAGGTCTACCATTAAAGGTTTCTTAAGCTCAAAATGCCGAAGCTATAATCTACAAACATGTATTCCTTTAAAAACATTATAAGGTTTCACGTTAACCTTCAGGATCCTTAAATGGTAATGCAAAATAAGAAAAAGGCCAAGAGACTTGAGACCTTGCCAATAATCCCTGAAGAGGAAGAGGTGAGAGAAAGAGGCAGGGTTCCAATTTAGGAAGAAACCCCATAAAAATAAGCATAGTTCCAAAAATAATAATTACTTATCACAAAAGGAGAAGAGGAATAGCACGTAGAAGGAAAGTATGGTATGCAAGGTGAAGCAAGCCCAGTCTTCTTCAGTGTAGAGAGCTCAAGCATGCCCTCCCCCATCTCTATTTATTAAAGAGATGCAATATCTGGATTTGATGTTTCACATGGATAACTAGTTCTCCAAGGTCTCTACCTGTACCATTTTTTACTATAATCAAAACCAACTTGGGAATGAGGTTGAGCTCCAAAATAATTATCAGGTGGAGACCACCAACACCAAAAACCAACTGGTGTATGACCTCATAATATTCAACCATCTAGATGCTGCAAGATTATTCTAGCTATTCAATTTACCCTGTTTTGGTAAGCCCATGGAGGTAGTTAAATTCTTCCTTTCGTACATCCATGAGGACTACATCTACTTCATTACACATAGCATGAATATCACCCTTGAAATAATCAATAGGATCACAAGACTAAGTGTAATTGATGACTTGGATGACACTAAGGAGATACAAAAGACTACCATAGCACTAATGTATCAAAAATAGGGGCATGTTATGCACATTAAGAACCTAAAATATCCTACCATCTAAGTTATGGCATAGATCATCTCAACAATATCATAGGGACCAATCATTAGTAAGAGGTGGACATGGCTCACATATACATTGCTCATCAAGTCTCACAAGGGTTAAAGTACAATTGGGACATATACTTCACCCAAAATATTGTTGAATAAATGGAAAGGGCTCATCAGGAGCCAAAGTATAGGTTTCCATGGGGGGTAATCATCCACTTATTGGTTTTTGATGAAATTGGGGTACCAAAATATAATTTTAGAGCACTAAAGTGGGTGTACCCTCCAACACATAGGTCCCCCACTAAGTGCTACAAGGTTTTCACTTGCCCTGGCCACATTACCTCATCATACAAGATCAAGATGAGGTATTGGTTTGATGGGATGAAGGTAGTGTTTGAGGATGAGTGGTGCATCCCAAAGGACCTAACCCTTTTGGTTATAGAACATGTATAGTTTGTTGTAAAGTAACACTTTTCCCTCACATTAATCTGAATGAATCCAGAATATCTCTCTTCATGGCTTAAGTTATTGTACACCTTCTTGGCATGATACTTCATAGACTCTATTAATCTAATATATGACATGTAGCCTATCATCTTATAAGATGAAAGGATCTATTTAAAGATTCACACTCTTTGTAAGCTATATGTTTATCTAGTCAAGAAGGCCTATGTAGAGAAGTTAGAGATAGATCTGACTGACATACAGGTCAATAAAACATTGGTCAAGAAGTAAGTTCATAAACTATTCTACATTTTTTACCCCAATAAAAACCCATAGGGTAGAGACCTTAAGTAGAAACTTCTTTCAGCACCACCTCTAAAGAAGAAGAAGATGTCGAATATGGGTGCTAGCATAAGTGGGTGCTAGGCCCCCCAGATTTGATAAAAGACTACAAAGGCATAGTCCTCCAAACCTTTGCAACCCCATCCCTTTATGTCACCTCCCCCTCACCCCTCACCTTCTCCATAATCATCCTCATCTCCTCCTCATAGTTCTTCATCTCCTCTACACTCTACACTTCTATGCTCTACACCTCCACACTCTTCACACCCCTACCCTTTATCTCTTTAGCCTAATCCCCCTCTTTCTCAACCACCTTCTCCACACCCACCTTCTCTACCTCCACCATCTCCCACAAGTATTACTACAAGATTTTCCCACTAGCAGCCCCCAAAGTAAGCACCCCAACAAGTAGTCCCTATGGTGCAGGTCCATACTTTGGGTTTGGATTCTAAGAAGACTACCTCCCATTTATAGGAGGAGAAAATTGCCTCTGATGATTTTTTGTTTGATGTTGAAACACAATACAATAAATAGGTATATTGTGAAGAAGAAAGTGAGATGGTCATTTATGACCATAAGGAGGTTGAGCTTAAATATGACCTTAATAAGGGGAAGGGATTGGTTGAGACTTAAGAGGGGCATGATGAAGGTACAACTACCAATATACATGAATGTTATTAGTTTAGCATTCAAGAAAAGATGCTTTATCTTTGGTTGTACTTCCTCCCGAAGGAGGCAACTCTAGAAATAATGAATCAAGTGTCTTTCTTACTTGATATGTACAATGAGGAGCATGAGTTTGAACTCCCACAAGATATCCTTTCCCTAGGCCTGGATGCTCCAGTGCTATCAAAATCATTGTGGGTAGATTCATAAAAGATCTCTCCTCTTCTTGTAAGCACCACATTTTTGAAGTTAAGCATCGAAATAATACACCAAAATATTTTTTTGGATTTTGATGTGCATACAGCTGAAAAGAAACATGCCAAAATTGTTGGCATGTACAATAAATAAGTTGTAGAGAAAAAAACATTTATTGAGGAAGTGGCCATATTAAAATAACATATCTAAGATGCTATTGAAGTAAAATTAAGGATTTTAAACCTTTGAAAAACAATTTCAAAAGGACACTCGGTGCTTGCATATGGCATAGCCCTTCACTAGGATGTTATAGGAAAGATGAGGATCCTAGTGGAATTACTACTCAAATGATGCAAGAAGTAACCTGCACCATAAGATGAGGGGTTAGAATTAGATGAATAGTTCACCATAGTTGTAGACATATACAAATGTGTCATAGAAAGATTTGGGAAGGTTATATTCATTTTAGATGGCATTTTTGTGTGGCTAGCATGCCCTAATAACATCTTGGAGGCTTGGATCTAAGCTGAAGAAGCATAGAGGTAGCAGTTGGTTGATGTTGCACTCTTAATAAAAGACCACATCAAGTGTGAAAAATCCTTTAGGGATGTAGATATGATGGAAGACTCCATCAATAAACATCATCAATAACTAAATTCAAATTTTGTAGCCCTCCAAGGATAGGTTGATAAGGATGTCTCTACACTCGAATACATCTAGAAAGAGGCCACTACATCCTTGGATGAATAGGTTAATAAGGTTGATGAGAACCCTAGCCAGCCCAAGGAGATAAATAAAATAAAAATAACCATATAAGAAATAAAGATAAAGGTTCTTAAGGCATTATCCCATTGGGATAATATGAAGAAGCAACTCAAGCAGTCAAGCCCTAAATTTTTTGAGGATGTTAGCATAGCTTATTCTAGGGTGGACTAAGAGCATAGTGTGGGGTGATGTTGGCCCTAAAATTTTGACTAAGATTTGTTCCATTTTGGGTGTAGAACTGATATGGTGTGAGAGAACCATGGCACAGAAGGATCATGGCATCAAACTATTAGGTGTAGAAGCACTATGGCATAGAACCTAAGGGGTGAAACAGGACAATGGAGAAAAGGTACCAATGTGAGAGGACCCAATTAGAAGAGAATGAGTCACAAGGGACCCAAGGATGTAGGACTTGGAACAGAAGTGAAAGATTGGGGGAGCATGTGGGAAGTGGGAGTAGTTGGAATAATGATTCAAATAGGTCACTCTGACCTTATTGATAGGAAGTGTTATACAAACCCACAAGAAAAGGAACACATGAAAATAAATATATGGCATAGAGTGAGTATGTAGGGGCATATAGGCCCAGATTGTTAGGAAGAACTGATTGTTAAGCACCATGACTCTCAGTCTATTAAGAGTTTGTTGGCCAACTCTTCATGCCATTAATGATTTTCAACACTTGTTCAGGGTAAAATAAGTATAAATACCCCTATTTTAAAGCATTACATGGATGATAGATGGATGGATGAATTATTTAATGTATTTTTAGTAAATATTTAAACTTAATATATGACAACATGTATCAATTTGTTTTACTATGAGTGATGATATGAACTATGATTAAACTCTTTATATCAAAGAAATTTGATCTTATTTTCTTTTCTAGGTACTAAATGCCAAATACGAAGATGACTATAATTTTCATGATGATATTAATCAAATCTATAACTCATAGGATTAAATTAGTAATTTTATGTTTTTATATAATCTCTATTTAATTAATGAATATGAACAAGTTATCCAAGCTGTGTTATAAAACCTATAGGAATCAGTCCACTATTGCATGCTTCGAGTGAGTACACAAGACCCAAAATCTTGTGTGAAAGGGCCAACATGCTAGCACATTGAGTTAGACTTCAGCACCAGAGATGGAAATAACTAAAATTAACCCAATAAATGGTATAAATGGGTAACAAAAATGTGGAATATAATGGAATATATAATGATTGGATAACAAATAAAGATCAAGATTTTTAGGCACACACATGTTGTTGATTATGTATTTGACATAATTTTCGTTGTGGTGGGGTTGAAGACGTATAAATATTCTCTCGATAAGACCATAAGATTTTTTAATTAATCAATCTTGAGAGTAGCTACCATCTGATTATGTTGTAGATTGGAAGCTATATTGATTTTTTCTTTGATAATGTCTTCATAAAATAGTGAGGAACCATTGTTCTCAGCTATTGGCACCTTGATGAGGTTTTTACCAATGAATTTGTCTTGATTATCCCATAGTGCCTCTGAGAAGGTTTCATGAAGAGATGTTAATATTTGATTTTTATTTTCTTTTAGTGCCTTAAAAAATGTTTCACCAAAAGCTATTGAGTTTGAACTTTGATCATCCCCTAGCACCTTCGAAAAGGTTTCATTAGGAGATTATTCTTATTTTTAATAAAAAATTTATGTGTCCCTCTGATATTCTGTACCTGATATGTCACCATGGATGTAGCTCAAAAAAGCATGATTCTATCAATCCCAATCAATGCTTGTGGGAGGTAGAATGTCAATATAATGGTTATGTTGGGTGGGGGAAATGGAATGATGAAAGGTAACACAATCCTTATAGAAGATACTACGAGAACCTGTGTCAATGTTGAAGTACTCATCCTCAAAAATAGTAGAAGGATCATAAATATAGTCAAATTTATCTACAAGACAAGTGTAACCAATGTTGTAACAACCATGACTGTACTCTGATTTTAAAGTTGAGTCCAAGTCAAGGGACTCTAAATCTGATGTCAATATTGATATTTATTCTAATTTTAATGCTAAATTTGATTTTGATTCAAAAATGGAACCTAACTCTACTTTTGATTTTTCATCTAATGTGGCTATTTCTATACTGATGTTTTATTTAATGCTTGGTATTGCATAAGTAATGGCATGTGAGAGCATAATGGGTTGTATAAAATTTGATTAATCTAGGAAAGGTTCAACATAGACTAGCTCATATAGGTGAAACCCATCAAAGAGAGGGAATCACTCAATGGATGATTTGATAGAAACTTCTATGTCAAAATGAGACTCCTCAATGAGTGAAAAAATATCAAGAGACAACTCTACAGAGATTAGCTTGTTAAGGAGATGAGTCTCTTTAAAAATAGTTAAAGTATGAATAGGTGATTCATCACAATTTGAGTCATCACAAATGGGTGTTTTAATAATAACATCATGGTTTTGGTTTATAATTGTTTACAAAATATCAACTTTGAACACATTTTGGTCCTCATAAGATGGTTCTTAAAGATGTAATGGTTTTTGTTGTGGCTCAAAGATCAGCACAAAATTTCTAAAGTGAGGAAGAATTGGCTCAAGGTGAACAATTGTGCATGGTTCAATAATGGGCTCTCCAAAAATTAGACTATTGAATAAGGGATCAACAATAACAGGTTCATCAAATGGAGGTTGCCTAATAATAGGCTCAATAGATACTGGTGAAGGAACAAGAATGGTAATAACTGGATGTTGTGTAGTCTAGTTGCTTGTGCAAACCAAAGGAGGAGGTCCTAAAAAGGTAACCTTCATGTGTTACAGAACTAGATTAATTATACAATCTGAAGGAGGATAGCCTAAAATGGTAACCTTCATGCATTACAGAGCTAGATTGCTTATGCAATCTAAAGGGGGATAACCTAGAATGCTGACCTTCAAGCGTGACATGTAAATTGAAGGAGTACATCCTAAAATGGTAACCTTCAAGTGTGATGCTCAAATCGAATGGGAAGGATGAGGATGATGAAAAAAAATTGGCATGGATTGGATTGATATTCAACAAATAGGCTCAAAGAGGGTGACATCCTCAAACAAGATGGAGTACTCATGTATGCTATAAAAATTCTCTACCTCATAATTAGGGCCATAAGAGACCCCAATGTGAGTATACCATAGTGTCATGTCTATAAGGTTATTCTTTATGTTTGCTTAAGATTTGGGAAATGTTTTGTAAATGTTTAAATAATTTATAGGTTTTTATATTTTCTAAATAAATGATAAGGTAGAAATGAGACTATAATAAAAAGGAGGTGGCATAGTACACACAATTAGAATAATGTGTTCATGAAATTACTCAACCTTGGGTAGGGATGAAATCAGATGAATTAGAAGAGGTTATGATAACTCAAAGAACTAAATGTAAACTAGTATACCAAACATAGGTTGAGAGATACGTCAATACCATAAAATCTAGTTCAACTTCGATGAGTTGTTACTAGGAAATTAGAAGAAAGCCCTTTGGATTAGCAACGTGACAATGTGAACCAAGAAACTCAAGATGTGAAAACATGCAAGAATTCTTAAGTATAAAACTAGAACCAAATGGGTATCACAATACCACCACATGGTAATAGGAGGTAGAATAAAATGTGTTCTATAAATTAAAGTGTGAATGATACACTAGATAACCTAAGTTCACAATGATCAAATGATGATGAGTCTATAATTGGCCTTGAATCCAAATGGGAAATTAAACCCAAGTTAACTCAAGTCAAGTGAAAATGGTAAAACTAATTAACACATTAACTTAAAACTCAGAAAGGTGCAATTTCAAATTTGAATTATCAATGGACTTAAAGATTTTTTAAAAGTGGTTTAGACTCAAATAGGCAGCATAATTATGTTATTTAGACAATATAAACATAATTTTTAAGATGAGAATTTGAACAAGACAAAGATGAGTTGGATTTAACCAGCGTAATGCCTCATTCAATAAATAGTGGACAAATGTGTTTGGTTATGGTGTTTTGTTTACAAACAAGTTTTTGACTCAAATCAATACCAAGTAAAGACTAAAAATACCAAATACAACTAAATAAATCATCCTAACCCTTAAACTGATAAGATTGACTTGTATTATTGAAATCCATCTATATATGTGCTCTTAGGAGGATTTTAATTGTTAATCCAAAAATAAAAGTGCATGAGTTGGTATGGTATTTTACCCCCCCTTCTCCCAAGATATTGTATGGTGGCATGGACCTTTGGGTTACTCACCCTACATCAATAATACTCCATGGCAAGTGGGGTTATCTAAAACTTACAATTTACAACCATCTAGATGGTCCTAAACATGACTAACACTAGAGCTATAAACACGTCAATTATATCCATGTCAATAAATTTGTGAAAAGGTCTTGTCCTTTTCAAAACCACTACATCCATCAATTTCTCAGTTTAGTGTGATGTCTTGATCGATCATACCATCTGATATGGATTGCCACTAATGGATTTTGCTTAACTACTCAAGCAAACATCCCATTGGGTCACCATTAATTTATATACCCCCTTATGGATAGGGGTTGAAGTCAATGCTAGGAGATAAAATCCCAGGTGAAAGCTTCCCTAAAGATCTTGTGAAAAGGCTATGAACTCCACTTCACAAGCTAAGTTACATGAAATAAAATGATCTAAGTGAAAATGCTTTAGAGGTTCTTTTTAGATCACCCAAACCATAGGGATTTTAGGGAGAGCCTAGACAACTTCCTTTTCATGCCTTAGACAAAGGCACAATCATAATGAAAAGTCATTTTTGGTCACCCAAGTTCCCTATAGGGGGTGGGGGGAGAGCATACACGTACTCTTCATTTTTCTTAAACAAACTAAAAGGCAATAGATGATTTGTATAAAACAACACACTTTTAAAAAAATTGCAATTTAAGTAAGTGTAAGTTTTAAGCACCAAATTGAAATGTTAAGTGAAATTCTTGGCCCCTTAGCCTTAGTTTACAAAAACTTTTAAAAACTTAAAAAATAATCAAATAAACCATCTATGTTCCTTTTAAACACCAAAGGGAAGGTTAAAGACTTAATTATGCTAAAAATTTGATCACTTTTCGATGCAGTCCTACATAAAAAGCTAGAGAGATTCCTTTAGCTTTGAATCACAATTGATAATCAAACAAGCAAGTTTGGAATTCTTTCTCTTGGGTTCTCTATTTTTTACACACAGAGACCAACATTCATCAATAGTGATTGATTTCAATTGCAGCAAAACTGATGCTGATTGAAAATGATTGATAACGATCACCTGTGAACCCTCAAGCAAAAAATATTTTGACAAAAAACTTTTGTTAGCCTAGGTTAAGAGAAAATCTTCAAAAGGAACTTCTGGATTAATGAATAAATGTTCAGATTAGAGACTTATAAACTCAAATTGACAACTACAACTTTGAATAAAGATCTAAAAATGCAAATTTTAGCCATGTTTTCCCTATAACCTGACCAATATTAGTTAGCCTTGACCAATGTTGATCACCCAGAACTAATGTCGATCACTGTTTGACCTATGTATTAATAAAACATCAAAAACCTATGAAAAAGAAGCTAAAAATTGATGTTAAAGTATTTTTAATGACTTTTAAGGAAATTTAAGATTATCAAAATGTCCTCCTTGCTTGAATGGTTTTTATGGTCCCATCGGGCATGCCAAGATGTAAATATGGATTAAAAATATGGTTAGATCAAGCATTAGTCAATAAAATAAATGCATAAAGAACTAATAATTCATGCCAACCTATTCATCAGGGTGTGAAAATGATAATTAAGAGCAAATAAAAGAAAACAAACATAAGCTACCTTCTCAAGAGTATCTTACCATCTATATACAGCTCAAAACATGTTTTTCCCCTTGATTTGATGCTTAAGTCTTCAACAATGGTGCAAGGCCAAGCTCCTCCACCATCTCAATAACACCAACTAATCTAGCCTCATGATATGACATCAATGATGTGCCTATCAATGAAGCTATCCTATTGGAAATAAATTATTATCAAATTATACTCAAATGGATTGTAAAGAGAATCCTGCATTATAAGTTTACATAAATTAAGCTTAATCAAAGTGGTTTTGGCCCCCATATTTTTAGATTTTATAAATTGATTAGGATCAACCATGACTATCCATATCAATATGAAGATGTGTAGCCATGAATTAATCCAATTATGTAAATAATATCCATAAATATCATCATAAATATTTGGGAGGAAGGGGCATTAAAGAGGCATGGAAGCCATAATCCTGATATTTGTTGCATTTATAGCTTATGGGTGCCACCCCATTGCTCATTTCATTTGATGATGCAGTTAATAGGAATCAATTTCCAATAAAGAAATATTCAATAATTTCCATGAAATTCTTACTTAAGCTCATAATTTGGTTTACTTTTCATAAGTAAGATTAATCAATATTTAAGCAATTCACTAGAAATTGGTGAACTTCATTAATCAAACTGGTTAGAAAGTCATATTACTAGGTTATAATTTGATAGGAAAAGAATTAGAAGGCAATGTTAGTTGTGTATGGATCGTTATCCCATTTATGATGTTGTTGACACAAAATAATTTATGCACATGTTGTGTGCTTTCAAATTATAAGAAAAGAGTGATCTAGAGCAAAAAAATGTATTTTTGTCATTTTGACTTGAAATGATTTTATCAAAGTTAATAATCACATAAAATTCATTATCCCATTTAGGGATGCATTAGCCAATATTGATACTTGTATATGACAAGCTCAAACCATTTAATGCATTTAAGTGATTTTGATCCAAATTATGTGTTTTCTCAAAATTTGAGTAAGATTAACAATTTCAACACAATGGCGTTAGGAATTAGATGTCTACAAACATCATGTAAAGAATGGAACCTTGACTAAAATCCTACCTATTATCATGTCATAGGCCCAAGTGAAAGAGACTAGGGTGTTGGTATTAGACAAAGATCCTATAAAGTCAAAAAATATTGAAGAAATTATAAAACCTCATTTGAAAACTAGGAGAGTTAAGAATAACTTAAATCACCTTATTCTAAGATCTCACCATACAATGAACCCAAACTATCACCTAAGGTCCTATCTTAGATGGATTTGAGGAAAGGTGTACTTGTATTAATAATGGATGAATAAATATCATGATGTGTTGAGAGATTTATGAGGTAAATAATATACTATTCATAACAATTTAATCATCCAATAGATGCAGTTTATCAATAAACTAGGCTCAAGAGATCCAGCAAGCATACACATGCTTGTGTGTGTAAAATAAAGATGATATTGAATGTGTGGTGTTTTATGGATGCCCAAGCATTTTCAAAAGGTTCAATATAATTTTTAATATCATTCTATCATCACTCAATAACATTAAAGTGCCAACAAAGAAGGTGGTTGGAAGCAATGAAGTGATCAAGAGGACTAATTAGTCCTGAAGGGTCTAAATGATAATATAGAGGCATGTGTATGAGAATTGCATAAGATTTCATGTTCTAGAAACATATTAATGATTTATGGGTCTTAATAAGATAATTTAATATATTCAAGGTGATTCTATAAGGTTTATAACAACTAATAAGGAAAAAAATGTATAGAAAAGCATATTAGGATCACTTGCATCAGTTCGTTATTGAACCCTACACATGAACTAATGGAGGTTACAATAGGTATATGGAGATAAATGGTAAATAAAAACATTGGGTTACATCATAATTGGTTTCATAGACCTCATTGAGGTTTCCAAAGCTCAAAATAAACATTGTTTCCCCTTTTATGCAAACTTATCTCTCTCTCAGGTTCATAGTTATAGACCTAGTCACCTCAGAGTCATTTTCATCATGTGTGAATGTCTAGGATTAGATGCATGGGATATCTATATTCCTTGGAGATATTAATAAGGTTATATAATTAATATTTTTGGCATTTTTTATTCATCAAGGCCCATAACTCTATGAATAATCATTAAGAGTTGAGGTGCCTTAAACCCTGCTTAAACCCTTCTAAGAGATAGATGAGAGAGATAGTGTCTCCAAACACTCAAAATGGGTTGAAAAATCCTTAAAATTATATGGTAAACTTTCATACCTATCTTACACATCTTACTAAGCCTAATTTTGAATTGTGTGAGGGAAAAATTGTATAGAATTGGCAACAAAGGCATAGTTGTAGACCTATTTGTGAGTGTGCATGGTAATGATAGGCTTTCAAGTCAAGAGATAAATATTGGAAATCCTAAAAAAAGGTTATATGTATTTCTATGCTCTTTTTACCTCAAAAGGTGATTGTGCCACTATGTCCCTTAAGAAGCTTGATTGCAGACCTATAAAGGATTATTGAGAGTTTGAGAGCCTCTTAAACACCACTAAGAGTGCTTGTTGATGCTTGTTTCAACCTCATTAGGCCATGGAAAATCCAATCAAGTGAATACAATTAGGATATAACATGACATCCTTATGTATCATGAAGACCATTGAAGAAGATGGTGTAATGAGGATGATTAGCTTCAAGACACCAAATGAAACATGAT
The DNA here is from genome assembly GCA_037957365.1 of Torreya grandis. NCBI lineage: Eukaryota > Viridiplantae > Streptophyta > Pinopsida > Cupressales > Taxaceae > Torreya > Torreya grandis. Next base: position 1,209,181 of record JARHVA010004203.1, read on the forward strand.
GACCACTATAATATCAGTATGAGGAGATCTCAAATGCATAAAAAGTGTAAATGAAGAAGGTATAGGGTAGTTAAAATTGAATTGATGAAAAATAAATCCACTTATCACTTTTAAGCAAGAAGGAAGGCAGTTTCCAAGAAGGTGTTGAGTCATCTAATGAGCTGAAGAGCCTTTCCTATGCCAACTCTCTAGAAGATCATGATCACACCAATCAACACATGTTTAAGGAGTTTTTAAGATTATTCTCTAACATTTTTCTTAATTATAACTTTTTTTCTCATGGAGTGACACTTTTCAATGGGATCCTTTATGCCTCTTGCTCTCTCAATCTCTCATTCTCTATATGTATAGCCTTGTTTAGCTTTGTAAGGATCCTTTGGCTAAGTATGGTGAAGCCCTGCTCAACTGAACACTTGTTCTTGCCTCTGATTTAGATGGCAATTCTAGTTTAACCTTCTTCAAACTTTTTATTAGTGTATATCTATGATTGTGCATGATTGATAGTGGTAGTATCATAACTCCCTCTCTTTTATACTCTTATTCTTACCTCTTTGCAATTATGTTGATGCTTTTTACGTCACATGAAGTGTTATAGTTGGTTGTGTGTAGAATTAGGCATGTAAGATATTTTATTTTAGTGTCTCATATTAGACCTCTTGGTTATCACCTCCTAGTTCATGCATTTTTCAATACCTTCATGATGAAATACTGATGTGAAGAGATCCTAGCATTAAAATTGTATGTTCTAATTAGTCTTACTTCATTTCAATAGTGCATAGGCATTAAAATTGATTATAACTTCACGTGGTAATTACTCTCTACCAAGAGAGAGATCTCATTTCATTGCTTCTACGTACAATCTTTTGCTCCTTCCTACTCCCCATGAAATACCCCAATATCATACATATAACAAATATAATGGAAATACCACAAATAAATAAAAATAGTTAACAAAAACTAACATGTGTACCCTCTCGAGTCCCCCTAAACTCTACAATATATTTACATTATGGGCATCTCATAATTCTAATCTAGCATCACTGGCAACATGTCATGGTCGTAATGCCAATGATGGTCTATGTTATTCATCATTTGTATTTAAATCTGACTAGGAAAGTGGCAAAAAAGGCTCATTAACAGTGTCTTATAATTGTACAAGTGGTGAAACCATGTTAATACCACTAGATGAAGTCCCATAATTACTTTTTATACCTCACCTTAATGCTGCTTTCAAATCCCCAACATCCTATACATATTTGATCTTCACATCAACAAATTGCTATATAGTGACATTGTATGTCTATAAAGTGTGGCCAGCTTCTCATCTCTTACACAAATATTACTAGATATTTTTTCACATATTAATTTAGAATTGCTTTCAATAACTATATTCTCTACATTTTATTCATAAAGAGTTGTAATACCATGAATAAGAGCTACCTGGTATGAATCATTCAATTTCATACCATCAATAATTGAAGCAGAATTAAAGATTATCACTTATTTCCTCATACCATAAATAATGTATGCATATTTTAAGCATGCATTGATTGTATCATATAAAACATTAATACACAATACATTTTTTGTCCATAATCTTATACAAAAAAGAAAACATTTAACAAACATAAACATCTTCAAGATTCATATAATCATCTGATGTTAATTAAAATAAGTTGGCACACCCTAATATTATTAGTGTAGAGTTTTACCCCTGCATTGGTTATTACTGCATGACAGGGACCCAATTCTTGTACTTGGGTATATAATCATCTCTAATGTGAATGAATTTATTGAGAGTTTTATGGTATGTGAGAATCATCTATAATCAAACATCCAAGATCGGTGACTTTAGATCAAACACACACAACTGTTGAAGCTAGAAACCAAAAGAGAGAAGAACTAAAATATGTATTTAGAATGAGGAATAGTACATATATTACATCATAATGGTGCCACACTAGGTTTATAAATTACAACTCACAAATCTCATAGTGTTATCTCTCATAGCTTACACAACACTTAGCACACTAGTATCTGAACACAATAAGCTATGAATAACTATCTCCCTCTATCCACACCAATCCATAAAGAATGCCTTGGAGGATAGGCCTATAAATAGGTTGGTTGAGTGCAGGATAACTCAGCTAGACAAGGTGATTGAATGAGCTCCTCCACTAGGGATGGAAAGAGCATTGGGGAAACACAATGGAAAAAGGAACCTGAGTGGACTAAGCACCTAGGGGACCAAGTGGGATGGATGACCCCATCCACTCATTATGTGACCCCATACACTCATAAGTGCATGATGAAATCATAGTGATGTCATCGCTCACCTAATAAAGACCTATTTAGCCTAAATATCCTCTTAAACAGGCTAAAGTAATAAAGTGTAGTAATAACCCATGTAAGGATAAAACTCTACACCAACACCCCTCCTTAAGTATAGCTTAGGTGGGAAAAATAATTGGGTCCCAACAACTAGGCTTGATTAGGTACCCAAGTATAAAACATCTCTCACAAAGTGGAGAAAGGGAGAACACCCAGTAGGAAGAAACTCCCCCCAAAAGAGAGAAAAGAAGAAGAGGAGATTAAAAGACCCCCTAGATGATGATGTTGAAGCAATCAGTACTCCAAGTATAGAGTGATGATCCCCAATATCCTATAAATTATGAAGGATGTGTGCCTCCATAAAGAAGAGAGAGAAGGTAAGTGAAAAATGTCATATGGTGAATGTTGTAGTAGGTCCCTCTACAACAAATTTTGTCTCTTCCTTTTGAAAGAAAGAAACCATGAGCTATCAAAATATAAAATTCCCACTCAAGTAGAATGCAAGTAAGAATCATGATTTAGATCTATGGAAAATACTCAAATGTCTCCCAGCTAATGCTTGAATGTGCCAAAGTCTGATCAAGTATCACAAGCATAATAGTAGAAGATGGAAATGAAGAAGCATACAATGAAGGGGATAAAATAGCTAGAGAAGAAGATGGACATAGAACACTCGCTAAAGATTGATAGTATTTTGACACTATTCTAGTCAAATATCAGGTGACTTATATTTTATATTTTAGCAATAGTATCATTGGAGAAGACCCTAGAATTTTTTGGGAAGCTATTTAGATAAGAGTGAATTACTACCAATAAGAGTAGTTAGTAGTTAGTAGCTCATCAAAAGAGATGAGTGTAAGCACCTGAAGATCAAGTTGATCATTGGCACATCTAGACTAATGTGGAGAAAGAGACCAATAGATTCCTAGGAGGAAATGTGAGCAATTGAGTGTCAAGTGAAAGAAAAGAAAGCAAGTAGTTGCTTCCTAGAGTTGGGCATGCATCTGCATGTTCTGGATATCCTTTCAATAGGCTATGGTGTCAAGCCTAATCAACTAATTGTTTGAGATAGATAAATCCCTCTTACCTTGAGGTAATTATATTGCTCATTGAAGAGCAAATGTAAGGTGATATAGTCTGCATGTGAGGTGGTGTATTCCTCAGAAGAAATGTAAAGTGGTCTATTCTATAGAGTAATTGAAGGTAGTGTATTCCATAATAGGCATCCAACATTAGTGATAGGAATTAAGGGGGAGTGTTGGAATTTTATAATTCCTTCCACTACCATTTGTTTTCATCACCAAATCCACTCAAATAAAACATGCACTAAAAGTGCATAGTCCACTTTGATTGTCTCCCACCATCAACTGACATCTACCACCATTCCATTAATGGTCTACCACAAGCAAGTGATGGCCACCATCCACTGAAAGTGTTTTGTTTGGTTTACTATATTTTCATGTAAGACCTTTATTTACATGAAGCATTTTTATTTCCTTAAGATGATTTTGAATGTACAGAGCATCTCAGTTGAAGCTGGTAAGCAAGCAGCAGCTTGTAGATTGGTAGCATGTTGTAGCATGTTTGTATCTAGCCTTTCGATAGGATATGATGTGATAAGGCCTTATGGTGCCTCACATTTAAAGTTGGTAAGAAATTCTTAGCTTGCATATGTTTTTAGTTATCCTTTTGGCTATTAGGATAAGGCCCTAAGTGGCCTCTAGTAGAAACTAGTTTTAAGAGAAAGACATGTAGAGCCTTGTCTAGGAAAGTTGAAGCTTCTCGTGTGTGGGTTAAGCCCACATTGAAATGTATTTGAGACAAGTTTAATATAGATTTTTTTTTTTATCATGTTTATTCTAACATGTGGTAAATATTTTTTTGTTATTAGATCAAGTAAGATTAAATAGTGTCACATAGACCCCAATCCAATAGTTTCACTTGCTCTGGTGAATAAGTTACTATCTCATTTTAAAGGCACATCTGAAAGTAGGGTACCATTTTAGAGGCTTGTAAGAGTGGATTATGATGTGTCATAATTGGAGGATCCATTTCTAACTAAAGAACAAGCCTACAAACATGATATTATTGCTAAATAGTGGTGCCACTAAAGAGTGGCGAATTTCTTACCTTGCCCATTAAGTTTCTTAATCATCTAATCTATAAGTAGAAACCATTCTCCTTTGTAGTTAGATAAGCATGAAGCTTGTGTGAAGCTTGTGTGAAGTTTGTATTCAAGTAACTAAGCTTTGTAAGCTTGTAAGCTAGAGAGTTATGCAAAGGCATTGAAGCTCTGTGTAACCAGTTCTTCTCCTAGGTATAGTATATTGGTGAAGCTCCTGGAAGGTTTCTCTAAAAGTGTATGGTATATTCTTGTTGATTGAATAATACATTAAGCTACTTTGGAGTGTGGGTTTTTTTTCTTGAAAGGGTTTTCCCCACCTACATCACTTTTTATGGTATGTTTTATTTTTGGTTATGTGTTTTTCTTATCATTTATGTAATATTTCAAATTGGTTTACTATTCTCCTCTCAAGGTTTAGTGTAAAGAAATTTTTTATGCTATCTTTATATTCCTTTCAGTGGTATGATAGCCTGGCTAGTTTTGGTTCTAGTTGTGGGTTTGTTAGATTTTTTGAACTAATCCAATTTGAGTGGGAGCTTGTGCAAGAGAAATTTGGAGTTATTTGTTGTAGGAATTTTGAGATGCCAAGCACATCAGGGAGAATGGAGGTTGAAACATTTTCAAAGAACAAGTCTCAAGGGAGATATGAATCTCCTGGAAATTCTAAGGTGAGATGATGGAATTGTGAAAAGCTTGGTCACTTTCAAATAGATTGTAAAAAAGAAAAGAAGTATGTTTATTATTTTGAATCCAAGAAGGAAGGTAGTGATGCTTTCATTATAGCCTTGGCAACCCACACAAATAATGATGCATGATTAATTGATTTAGGTGCATCTTATCATATGACCTCCAATATAAATTGGTTTTCTACGTATGAATAATTTGATGGAGATAAGGTGTACTTGGGTGATGATTATTTTCTAGCCATTGTTAGCCATGGTAGAGTTAAAATAATATTTCCAAATGGAAGGATTAAACACTTTTATGGTGTGTTGTCTATCCTAAGGCTAGCTTGTAAATTATTATCTGTGAGAAAACTAATAGATGTGGGTGTGCAAGTTACATTTTCTAAATCAGGTTGTAAGATGGTTTGAGGTGATTTGTTAAGACTAAATATAAGGCCACTTCAATAGATAAATATATTTCTATGTCAAAGGATGGTCATGGTTTTTGGTTACCTAAGGGTGCTCATTTTATGGAGTTAAAATTGCCTGTAGAGAATATTGTGTTATGGCACGAAAGACTTGGCCACATTGGTGAAAAAGGTCTTAGGGCCTTGAGGATTAAAAACTTTGTTGAAGTTTTGATTGACTGTAATCTTGAATTTAATTTCTATGAGCATTGTGTTTATGGTAAACATAACCATTTTCATTTTTACTCTAGTTCTCATAAATCTAATGGTGTTTTGGATCTTATTCATTCTAATGTATTTGGTCATGTTAATGTTCTTTTGATTTCGAAATCCTCATATCATGCTTAATTTATTTATGATTATAGTAGAAGGGCATGGGTTTATTTTATAAAGAGTAAATCTAAAGTTTTTAGTCATTTTAAAGAATTTAAAGCAATGGTTGAGTTGTAGACTAGAAAGAAAATTAAGTGTTTAAGAACTGACAATGGTGGTGAGTTTTGATCTAATGATTTTGATATATTCTATAAAGATTGTAATATACAAAGATAAAAGGTAACTCCATATTCTCCTCGATAGAATGGAGTTACAGAAATAATGAATAAGAATTTGATGGAAAAGGTTAGGAGTATGCTTAGTGGTGTTGGACTAGAATAAAGGTTTTGGGCTAAAGCTATAGCCACTACTTGATACTTGATTAACAGGTTTCCTACATCAAAACCTATTGATAAAATAAATATGGAAGCATGGTCTGGCTAAAATCCTTCTTTGAGACATCTTAGAGTTTTTGGTTGTGAGCCATATGCACATGTGCCAAAGGAGAGATGAACAAAGTTGGAAAACAAGGTTATGAAATGTATCTTCATCGGTTATAGTTATGGTGTGAAAGGATATAAAATTTTGGATACAATAGCATATAAGGTAATATATTATAGAAGTGTTATTTTTTTTAGACTAAGCCTTCTTCTATTACAAGGTAACCAGAGAAAATAAAATATAAATATGTGATTCAAGTTCCTCCTATGCCTAAAAAAGTTAAGTCAAGGCCATGAGAGAGACAAGAAATTAAGGAGAGATCATCAAGCTCTGAATCGTTGGAAGAGGAGTTAGATGAATAATAACCTCCACCTCAGCTTGTTTAAAGGTCTAAAATGTGTAGATAATAACTAAAAAGGTATTTCCTAATGATTGTAGACGTATATTTGCTTTGAGTACTAACATTAAAGAACTGAGATTTATATAATAAGCTTTGGGTATGAATGATGTAGAGTCCTGAAAGGTTACTATCGAGGAAGAGATGGCAGCTTTGAAGCAGAATGACATATGGAACCTTGTACCATTACTTGAAGTATGTAAGCCCATTGGATGCAAATGGGTGTTCAAGAAAAATATTGTTTCAGATGGCAATGTTGAAAAGTACAAAGCTTGGTTGGTTGCAAAAGGATACTCTCAAGTTGAGGGTGGTTACTATGGTGTGATTTTTCTCCTATTATTAAAATGACATCCATTAGATTCTTTATTTCTATTGTAGTAGCCCATGATTTAGAGATTCATCAAATGGATGTGAAGACTGTCTTCCTTCATGGTGATTTAGAAGAGGAGATTTATATGACACAGCCAAAGCACTACATGGTGAAAGATTTTAAATCCCAAATCTCATCAAAATTTGAGATGAAATTTATTGGTGCTAAAAGACACATTCTTGGGATGGACATTAAGAGAGATAGATAAAACAAAAATATATGGCTTGCCCAGAGTAAGTGTGTGATTTCTATTCTACAGAGATTTAACAGGCAAGATTGTAAACCATTATGTGTTCCTATTTCCATTGGAATGAAGTTATATAATGTACAATGTCCTACATCCCCATCAAAGATGGAAGACATGATCAGATTCCTTACTAGGGTGCAGTCAAAAGTTTGATGTATGTTTTGGTCTACACTAGACCAGACATTACCCAAGCAGTGGGAGTTCTTTCCTTTTATATGTCTAATCTTGGTAGAGTTCAATGAGATGTAGTTAGAAGGGCCCTTAGATATTTTTAGGGTACCTCAAAGTATTCCTTATTTTATCATAGTAACATGATTGGAGGCAGGCATCCTCATGACATTCTTGGTTATGTGGATTCAGATTGGGTAGGTGATGTTGATAGTAGAAGATCCACTAGTGCTTATGTGTTTAAATTGTTTGGTGGTATAATAATTTGGATGAGTAAGTGATAGGTTTTGGTCACTTTTTCCACTACAAAGGTAGAGTATATGGAAACCACTCATGCATGTAAGGAAGCCATTTGGCTTAAGAGACTATGTTCAGATATTGACTTGAAACAGGGTGCAGTGATAGTTTATTGTGATAGTTAGAGTGTTATTTTCATAGCAAATAACCTAACTTTTTATACCAAGACCAAACATATTAATGTAAAATATCATTTTGTGAGAGACATGGTTGAGGATGGTAGGGTGAAGCTGATAAAGGTAGAGACTTTGATTAATGTTATAGAATTCATTGACTAAGCATTTGAGAACAGAGAAGTTTAGATGGTGTTTGGAGTCTATGGGCCTCTTGGCCCCTAGTCATTAAGTTCATGTTGATATAGTTCCTTTGGGTCTTGTAAGGTATTTGACAAGTGGGAGAATGTTGGGAATTGGGGTATCTCAACCTTGATAGATTTGCACACTATTCATGAAGTATTATTCATGAGTACTATTCATAGATCACTATTCATGGTGACATGACAGTGGGGCCCATGATGCATCCCAAGATGTGGGCCCATTGTGGGTCCTAAGTGGTGGATCCTAGGTGATGTGGAGTAGTGATGTGGCTTATGATGAGTTCACATGGCCCATAGAAGAATCTACATGATGTAAGTGCATGTGAGTGGAAGTGGGGCTTACCACTCCACTAAGGAGACAAGTGATTGTCTTTTGTGATGCACATAAAAAAAATTTAGGTGAAAAATGAAAAAATAATGTATATGGGGAGAATTATAAGTGGCCTCATGATCTTTAGTGGAAGGAAAAGTCAAAATTTGATGGAGAGTCTCTTAGAAGCATGTGGAGTCACATGGGATAGTGGAAAACAAGTTACTATTTCATTTTGGAGGCACATGTGAGAGTGGGGCACCATTTTGGAGGATTTTAAGAGTGAAGGATGATGTGTCATAAGTGGAGGATCTATTTTTTACTAAATAACAAGCCTAAAAACATGATACTATTGATAAATAGTGGTGTCACTAAAGAGTGGCAAATTTCTTACCTTGCTCATGAAGTTATCTCTTCATTCTTCTCTCCTTATCATTATCTATTCTATATATATGAATTCTCTCCTTTGTATTTTTAAAGTTAATTGGAAGCTAAGATTATTTTTAAGCTTGTTAGATTGAGAATTTTGTAAAGGCACTAAAGTTCTATTACACTAATTTTTCTCTTGTGTATTGTATACTGGTGGTTTTCCTATGAAGGCTTGCTCTACAAGTGTGTTGTAATCTTGGTGATTGGATAATGCAAAGAGTTGTTTTGTAGTGTGGGGTTTTTTTCCCAAAAGGGTTTTCCCCGCATATGTCACTTGTTATGATATGTTGTAATTTTGGTTATGTGTTTCTCTCATCATTTCTATAATATTTCAAATTAGTTTGATATTCTCCTCTCAAGGTTTAGTGTAAAGGAATTATTTCCATTATCTTTATATTCCTTTCAAGTGGTATCAGAGAAATTGATGAGCATGGGTAGCTTAATCCTCCAATCCAATGAATATCAACATTAATCCTCTCATGAATTCTATAAATATAAGCAATAATCTTCTCACATAATAACACTAGACTTCTCATTAATCTTCAACAAAATTACAAAATCTTAATCAAGCTTGTTTTCTCAACTCATTACACACTTGAACACATTCCAAGGAGGCTTTCAAAGGCATCCACAAGCCTTTCCCAAAGTAAAATTGCCTCTCTTTTCCAAAGGAAAATACAAAGATATATAGAACATGGAGAAAGAAAGAATACAAAGCAAAAATGTCACTATTCATGGAGAATTTCATCCCACCTTCCACCATGAGGGTTAAAGACAATAAGTTAAGGTGGAATGACATGGAAATTCACTCCACTTATAGCACTTGAAGTCATTATAACTAAGTAAAAACCTCCCCACTTGAAAGTTGGCATCCCACATTAATTTAAGTCAAAAGTGAGTGGAAAAGTTACTTTTTTCATAGTAAACTTTGTCCCCCACCTTCATAATCCACTAAAGGTTAATGGAGCCTCCATTTTGATCATGATTTATTTGTCCTTACATGAAAATTTTGACCCATGATACATAGGCAAGCCAAAATAATGAAAAGTGACATTCAAGAATAGTGTCACTTGGTAATAGTGTCAAATAGTGACCACCATGACACCTCACCAAGTGTCTTGGTATCACTTGGTATCATTCAAGCAGTGAGGTGTCATTTTGGTAAGGTTCATGACATGATATTATGATGTGGCATATATCACTTGTTATGGTATGTTGTATTTCACGTATATCAATGAAGAAGAGAGCTAAAATAACATATCTTTAATGGAGGGTCTATACTTAAAATTAGATAAAGCATGATTTTAAATTAAGAAAACAATACAACACTATTCAACTAAAGGAGAATAATCTAGAGTAGACATGGCTACAATAATAGGAAAAATGTTGGTCAAATGGAAGCTTCTCTCCTATCATCATTCTCCTAAGGCCACATTATGGTCCTGTTGTCCATTTCATGTTGTCATACGACTAGATCAACCCTTAGATTATCATTTTATTTTTATTGTAACCATGTCTTATTGGTAAAAAATTGGTTATCCCACTGCTTATGGTCTCCTTGTAGATCTTGAGTCTCCTCAGCCTCATTTGGACTCGTGCTACTATCTACCCATGCCATTGATACTTGTTGATCTAGTTGCTCTAACTCAACCTACCACTTAGTCAAAAAGAGAAGGGAGACATAGTTGTGTAGATCTTCCCAGCATAAACATTTTTCAACCTCTTCAAAATGGTCATCCTATGTAACACATGGTTTTTGGAAAACCACAGGCTTCTAAAAGGCTGGTAGTAGTGGGGGACAAAATCTTGGTGGATGGATTTGGCAGTGGTATTTAATACGTAAGTAGGAGGACATTATTTTATAGGGGAAAAAATGAATGGTGGGGTCATATTTTTTATTAAAAACAATATAGAGTGTTTTTTACTTGTTTTTTATAAAAATGTTATAAAATAATTTATTACATTGGTAATTCACCTTGTATTTTTGCCCATCGAAGACGAAGGGTGAGGCCGGAGTTAGTAGGAGGCCAATTCCCCCTCACAAACAAAACCATTGTATTTCTTATTCAATGTCGGTTCCATTTCCTGGTTATAAGGTTGTGTTTCTTTTATTAGCTTTAGTGCATTTAAATTTGGTACAAATTTAATTAAAATAGACTATTAATGATGAGAATGCGATACTGTACTAACTTTTGATCGATAACTCATAATTGAGTACTATCTTCTTTAAAAGTTAATATTTTTTCAATTTTAATCTATTAGTTCTATATATATTATAATTTCACTAAAATTATAAAGTGCCATATTCAAGGGGGTATGGGCCTTACTAATTTCTTCAACATGCATTATGCACTGATTTCTCTCATTTATATGAACTCATTTTTGGCCTAGTTTAAAGTCCATTTCTAGAGCATGCACCATTGTTATCCCTCACTATAGCACTCATTGCTCATTTGGATACATTCTCATTTGTGTTCAATGTTTTATTCATGTACATGCTTTAGGGATTTATCATAGAGTATTTTATGTAATCTTACACTTTTTAGGTGCTTTCTCTTGGTTATGATGACTCCATTTGAGAGATACTTGTTGATAAGGAAGGTTGAGTATACTCCAGTGATTTTTCTTGGTAAGAATAATTATGCTTAATGGTAGTTGTACATGAAATGTTCACTCAAGGAATGAGAACTTATTCTATTTTTATATGGATAGATTCCTACTCCTATTAACCCAGGTCAATATGATGATTGGGTTAACTCTTGTGACTAGGTCTATGGTCACTTGTATGTTTCATGGGATTTACACTACCATATAGAGCACACAAAGTGTCCTTCCACTATTTGAATCACTCTACATATTCTTTTTGGGGATCCTATAGTGACTTATATCACTCCTCCACTTCCTATCATCTCTTTTGAGATAGTTTTACTTTCTCCTCCTACTTTTGTTTCTTATGATGACATATCTATGGTGGATAGTGATCTTCCTTTTTTTGAGCCCCCACTACAGGATGAGATCCTACCAGATCTCAGTTGTCCTATTGTATATTTTACTTCTATTCCTATGTCAATTGTTGTTCTTCTAAATCCTTCACAAACTTGGATTTTAGAGGACTTCACTGATTTTAGTGAGAGTACATACATGGAGAGTATTAATGACTCATATATTCCTACAGACATTCAACTTGCAAAATTGAGTGCTTCATTTACAAATGAGTCTTTAGTTTCAATGGTTGTTGAACCTTGCTCTCCTCTTCCCATGGACATTCTTTCAGTGAGTGTTCCATGTCTATCTTCTTCTCTGGTTATTATATCCCACTCATTGTATGCTTCTTCATTGTCATCTTATATTATTTAGCTTTTGATACTTGATCAAACTTTGGCACATTTGAGCATTAGCTAGGAGACATTTGAGTATTTTCTATAGATCTACATCATGATTTATACTTGAATTCCACTTGAGTGAGAATTTTTTAGTTTGACAACTCATGGTTGCTTTCTTTCAAATGGAAGAGAGAACATTTGTTGTAGAGGGACCTACTATAGAATTTTCCATGTGACATTCTATACTTACCTTCTCTCTCTTCTTTGTGGAGGCACACATCCTTCATAATTTATAAGATATTAGGAATCATCACTCTATACTTGGAGTATTGACTGCTTCAACATCATCATTTGGGGGTATTTTAATCTCCTCTTCTTATTTTCTCTCTTTTGGGGGGAGTTTTTTCCCACTAGGTTTTCTCTTTTTCTCCACTTTATGAGAGATGTTTTATACTTGGGTACCTAATCAAGCCTAGTTGCGAGACCCAATTCTTGTACCCACCTAAGCTATGCTTAAGGGGGTTTTGGTGTAGATTTTTACCCTTACATGGGTTATCACTACACTTTGTTACTTTAGCTTTCTAAGGAGTATATTGAGGTTAATTAGGTATTTATTAAGTGAGTGATGACATCACTATTCTGTCATCATGTAATTATGAGTGCATGGGGTCACACAATGAGTGGATGGGGTCATCCATCCCACTTGGTCCTTTGGGTGCCTAGTCCACTCAGGGTCTTTTTTCCTTCAAAATACTTAAAATTGAACACCTTGTGTTGATTTTAACTTTCTTTTCACTAAATACCTAATCATCTCTGATCCTTTCTAATCATCCTTAATTTTCCCTATTCACTATTCACTACTTTATTATCCCTAAATTAATTCAAAGTTAATTAACTAATATTTTTCTAATTAAAAATTCCATGGATATTATAAATTCATTATTTTCATAAATCTAAAAAATCAAAATTATCTTCACATGCCCAAAGGCTCTACCTATCCCCCGCCATTCTAAATTAATAATCCACATTTATTCCCATTATCCCCATTATCTAATTTAATAATCCACCTTTATTCTCATTGTCCTCCATGATCCAATTTAATAATCCATTTTTATTCTCATTATCTTCCATGATCTGATTTTCTCTAATTTAATAATCCACACACATCCAATTACTAATTTTATATCATATCTTTCTCTTAAATGAATTTTATATTCATTTGTGAGTCTCACATGTTCTCCACTCCAATTTTTAATTCAAGATTCCCATTATGAATTAAAATTTACCTTTTATTTCCATCCCTTGATCTTCATCTCAAGATTAATGGTTCGCATCCATTTCCAAATTCTATAAATTAGAGGTTCTTCCTCTAATTTAGTCAAGCTTCTTCATCCCAAAGTTATTCTTCAATTATATCTCCAAACTTCTTCATTCCAAAGTTATTCTACCATTATATCCCCAAGCTTCTTCATTACAGGTTTATTATGCTGATATTATAGGAGATTTCATACCATGACACTGCCCATTTTGCCCTTGTGTTAGAAGAGTGAGAAACTACATTTTGAAGAGCAAATCGAATTCAAATCACAATGGAGGAAGCTTCATTTTATGCTAAGGTATAATTTAGTTTTGTTTCTTTCATTTGTAGCTCTATCATAGGTTAAGTTAGTTTAGAATAAGATTTTATTTGATTTCTAAGCTTATTTGCTTTTCTAGATTTCCTTGATACATTTTGTCATGCCTGGTGGGACTTTCCCTCATCTTTATTTCATCTTATATTTATCATAGTTACATTTATAATTAGTTTACAATTAATTTTTATTATTTTCTCTTTCTATTTTAGAGTTAATTATTTCTTTTTAAGTATTATATTTGTAATTGTGGAATTGTGTATGCTCTTCCCTTGGCATCACATTGGTGATGATACTTGGGAATCAAAATCAATTTCATATTTTTTGTGTTATCCAAGTGGTGTTTGTCTATGTTCTATCATTGGTGTCACATTAGTGACGATACTTGAAAATCATAAACAAACCCTTACTTTTGGTTATCCAAGTGTTGTTTTCTCTTATTTTTATGGTTTGTTCTAACTTTATTACAGGTTTACTTTATAAAAAAAATCTCTAACAAATTATTAACAAACCGCTTGTTAGAGAAACTCCACAAAAGGGCTAAACAAAAATATATATTTCTTTTCTTTTTCTATTAACACTTTTGATTCAGTTTTTCAAGTTTTAGTAATTAGATCACATTTAGTTTGGAAATAATTATTTCTATTTAAGTATTTTTGTTTGCAATTGTGTAATTGTGTATGCTCTTCTCTTGGCATCACATTAGTGATGATACTTGGGAATCAAAAATAATTTTATAATTATTTGTGTGGTATTATGTATGCTCATTTTTAGTTTAGATTTAATTATTTCTTTTTAAGTATTTTACTTATAATTGTGGAATTGTGTATGATCTTCCCTTGGCATCACATTGGTGATGATACTTGGGAATAAAAAATGATTTCATAAATTTTATGTTACCCAAATAGTTTTTTGCATATTCTCTTTCCTTGACATCACATTAGTGATGATACTTAGAAATCAGAAACAAACACTTACTTTTTATTTTATTTTTTAGGGGCTCTACTAACCATGGAGTTCACCATCATGTAGTAGGCCAAACCCCATATATCAACAGAGTATATAAATCAAGATCCAACTATTTAAATTTTTTAAGTGGTTATATATTTTAAGCACACTGTGATGTGAGAGGATTTCATGCTCCAATTCTTAGGATTTCAATAGTTTTTTAGAAATATGATATCACCAATTGTCAACACATTGAAACCCCTATGGTTGTGTTATGCACTTTAGAAAAAGACCCAATAGTGTGTGTTCATTTTATCTATTTCTTCCATGGTTTTGGACCTCAATTTACCATAAGGTATCTTGGAGGAATCCCCTTAGACAATCATGTTTAAGATTTAAGCCTAAGGAAGCCTCTTTTGTCATTTGAATTTGATGCATCAATTAGTGGTTAGCTTTGAGAAGTTACCTTATACACACCCTTGAAACCAAACTCAATGGGCTATGGGAATAATAGAATCCTCTATGGTTATTGCCTTGAAATACTAGGATGTAGCTGAGAGCATAAATGAGTAAGTGATATCAAAAGGCCCAAATGTTGTTCACAACCCTTATCCTAGTTTTTTACTTTTTATGTGTAATTGCTTGACTGTTTGAATTAGGAATTTGTTTTTTGTTTCATTGTACTCTATCATGTGATGAATAAATCTTGAGTGAAAAAAAAAATATGATCATTTAGTTGTCAATCAAGTTTTAATGTGCTTTGGTCTTTTTTTAAAGTCTAGTGTCAAAAAAAAATTATCCTTTTTTGAGTCAAAGCCTTTCTTGTAAGCAATATCACCTGTCACTAGAGAAATGTATTTGTGGAGTTATCCTTCAATCAATCCAATCACAAATCCAAATCCAAATAACCCTAGTCTTAACCTAGTGTTTAATCCAATCAATTTTGATTCAAATGCATATTTGAATCAACATCAAATCAATCATCTAATAAATCCAAACCCAAGTTTTAATGTGCATTTAACCTTACCCATCAATAAATAATATCCAAACATCTAATAGTTGAATACAAACTTGAATAATTATTCAAGTTTAACAATAAATCATCCAATAAATCCAAATCTAAGCTTGAATGTGCATTCAAATTCACCCATCAATCAGTCAAATCCAAATTTGAATACGTATTCAAGTATACTCATCTACCAATTAAATCCAAATTTAAAATCTTATTCAAGTTTACCCATCAATATATCATATCCAAACATCAACCAATTAAATCAAAACATGGATAATTATTCAAGTTTCTCAACTAATCAATTAAATCCAAACCATAACCAATCCATTTCTAGCTTCAATGCATATTCATATTCACCCATAGGTCAGTGCTAAAATTTTAATTCAGGAATAAGACCAAATCCATTTTTAGGTTATAATAATTCTTTGAATTATGCTTCCAATTTCAACATAAATCTAACAAACCCATCCTTCCAAAACCTAGTTACTTCCTCAACATAATTCGTTACTAGTGGATCCCAAAACTTTTAAAAACATCATCCTACCACTAGTAATATTTTTTTTCAAGATCAATCAAATTTCCCATCCACTGGTTATAATTCCAACATCTCTCAATACACTAGCCAAGGGTTAGTTGATGCATAATATATCAAAATGAACCCACATGTATTTATATTCAACAATCATAATTCATGGGTATGTCAAGATGTCTTTCTTGAACCAAATCAATCTATCTCATTTCTAGATCAAAATCATAATATTTCATCCATTATCCACCAAATAACCATTTTTTATCAAATACCCATTTTTTATAAACATTCAATCTTGACTCAAACATCATCTAATCCACCCACTCATCTATTATCCTTCTCTTACCTTAGATGAAGTGAACATTATGACTGTACACATCACTATACAAGTGACCACTCATCTATTATCCCTTTTTTACCTTAGATGATGTGGACATTGTGACTATATAAATCACTATATGAGTGCCCAATCATCTATTATCCCTATCTTACCTTAGATGAGGTGAACATCATGACTGTATCTATCATTATATGAGTGCCCACTCATTTATTATCTCTCTTTCCTTAGATGATGTGAACATTGTGATTATCTCATCACTAACTAGGTGAATCCTCACCTTTTCTCCTCTCTCTATCAATCTCTCATCCTTTTGTGAGTATTATTATTGTCCATGTTATTGCCATTTTATGGGTTCATTTAGATATGAATCTCCTCTATCTATTTTTTTAATCCTTCCCTCATTCATTTTTCCTCTCCCCCTTTATGGGAGAACTACATATGGCCTAAATTCTATCCCTATTATCATGGGCATTCACACCATTTTCAATGGTAAGAGCATTTAGACAATGTAGACAATGTTCAAGAGCATGGGGCCCCTGGGGTCAGTTTAACGACTTTCTGCATCATATCCACGCTATGATTTCACTTGCTCTCATTTACATCTAAAATTGCATGGTTATCTATGAGTTTCCTCATCTATCATTTGATGATTTTGTCTACAACAAGTCTCAACCCTGGACTAGGTAGTTCGTCTTATCATTTGCTTCTATTTTTTAGTGTCAATTGATTTTGTTTTTATGTTCACCTATGTTTTGTTGTGATTATAATGAACTTGTCTTTGTTAAAGTTGTTTACTCTTGATTTTATTATCATATGTCTTGTGATTTATTAATTTTATCTTACACTAATCATTTTTGTTTGTATATAGTTTTTTTTTTCTTTTTGATTGTGTTCATCTTCTTTCCACCTTTTTTATCATGTTTTCAATCAAGATTCTTTTGTGTATTACACTATAGTGTGATTATGATTTTTCCATATCATGATACACTCTATTTTTCATAAATTATAATATTTTCAGTCTTTATGCATCAAACACATATATCCATCATGTTTATTTCATATCATTGGTGATTATTGTTTTATGCTAAATTAAAACCTAGGTTTCTCAACTCTTAATCGCTTGTTCATGTTGGAATTCCAAAGCAAGGAAAAACACAAACACAATGCAATTGTCTAACCATCCATACAATCTCCATCCGATTACACTTTCCAATTCATCATATCTCTATAACCTATCCCCTCCCATTCCAATATTTTATCCCTCCAACCCATCCTTTTCATATTTTGCAACAGTTTTTCTCCACAAATGTAGGACACAATTGATTGAAATGTTATCAATCTTCATCAACTGCTTGTGACTATCAATTCTATAAAATCTTCCTCTCAAATTGGAAAATTTATATTTTTTATTTTAAATCCCATAGCTTATCAAGATATATCATTCCCACCCCTACTCATGTGACCCCTGAGTCCTAAGCACCATCCAAGTGCGCAGCTTTTGAGCAAGAAATACTCTTTTTCCTATCTATTCCCTTATTTTTAGCTAGGGGCAAATCATTTTACACCAACTTTAATCTTGTAAGTATGACATTGATTTCTAGTGCTTTACTTTCTTGTTGACCTTCATTATCACAACTTCATCATTTATTTTCTCCTACCTCATGTAGACATCCAATTCATGACACCATTTGTGTTGAAATTGTCAATCTTACTTGAATTGCACTCAAATACACATTTTAGGTCAACATCCATAAAACACCCTAAATGGTTCAAACTTGTCACTTACAAGTGCCAATTTAGGTCAAATTATCCCTAAATAAGGCAATGTATTTTATGGTCTAGCTAACTTTAATCAGATCATTTTGAGTCAAAATGACAAATTTGCCATTTAGTGCTATAGATCACTCTTTTCTTCTAATTCATTGGTACACATCAGGTACCTTTGTTATTCAGTGTTGGAAATATCCTAAATGTGAATACAGCTCCAATGCATTTAACATCACCTTCCAATTCCTCTCCAATCAAATTATGACCCAATAATATGACTTTTTGACCATTTTGATTAATTGAGGGCCAATTTTCAAATAATTACACAAATGTTGATTAACCTTATTTAAGGATAATTAATCCAAATAAAGATATTAAGTGGATTTTACATGAGATTTTTTGAATATTTCTTTTGAAAATTGATTCCCATTAACTTCATCATTAAGTGACATCATTTCTTGGGAAGACATCCCTAGGCCATATATGCCACAAATATCAGGATTATGGGTCACCCATGTGTAGTTAATGCCTCCAATGCCTCCTTAATTCCCCTTCTTTCAAGGTCATGATGAAGATAATTATGGATTTAATTCCAAATATTAGGATTATCCATGGCCACACATCTCAATCTTGAGATGGATGGTCATGGTTGATCCTGACCAACCTCAAAAATCTATAATTAAAGAGGCCATGGATGTAAATTTCAAGATATTTTGGTGCAAAGTTACTATACTTAAATATATTCAAAAAGATTTAATATTTTAAATTTATAATGTTAAATTGTTTCCATAATGTTTTGTATTTGATCATAGATTTTGCTTGCAAGCTTCATTGATAAGCTAGTTTAGTGATTTGGAATCTTGAGCCTAGGTTTTATGGAGTCTTCTTGAGGCATTAGAGGAGCTTACCACCATTTTTGACAAAGACAAGGATCCTTCATCAAAGGAGAACATGTTTTTGATCCACATGGATATGGTGAATCCATTTGGGTAATATGGTGTTGCTTTCTTTCATTTGTTTCTTAGTATCCTTTGTAATTCTCATAAGAATAAATAGGCTTGGTTAGTTAGTTATTTATGCATGTTTCATTATTTATGGACTAATTCTTGACTAACATACTTTTTAATCCTCTCTATATCTTTGCAAACCTGATGGGACAAGACGTATCTCACACCTAAAGAATGTTACTTTGTAACTCTAAAATATCCATTTGGACCCTTAAAACTCATGTAAATTGATTTTCTAGCTTTATTTTGCCATTTTTGTTTGCCACAGTTTTACACAGTAATTGACATCGACAAGTAATATTGACATCAATTACCTATCTTAACCAATGTTGGTTAGTAAAACTGACATTGATTAGATCACGGTTAGCCAAAATAATTGTCATCAGTTGTAATAATCAACATCGGTCACTGTGTTTTTCTTCAAACATAGACCCAAGAGTTATTTTTCCAAAGTTCATTGTTTCAAGCTAAAAAAAGCTTCAAAGCTAAACGACATGCTAACCTTTTTCTATAGGACCAAGCTTGAAATTTGATAAAAACATGATTAAATCACCTTTTGCATGCTTAAAAATCAATTAAAAACTTTATTTTTGTGTTTAACAAAGAATTTAGATGTTTTGGTGAATATTTTCAAAGTTTGCAACTAAGCCCAAGGGGTCAAATGAACACCACCAAATATTCTTTTTGGGCTTAAAATTGAACACACTTATCAATTCTTGTTTGCAATAGTTGTTTACTTAGGTTTTATTTGGCAAAAAGAGGAATATTATGTGTATGTTCTTCCATTTGTCCCTTTTATGGAACCCTTGGAATCAAAAGTGTCATTCCTATTGCAAATAGCCTAGTCCAAGGCTTAGAAATAATGTCTCCTAAAGCACTCACCAAGGTTTAGGTGATCTTGAAAATGACCCTAAAGTCTTTTTATTTTATGCTTTCTTTATTTTCATGCAAACTTGGCTTGCAAGGAGACAGCATTACCTCCCTGAGTTCTTTAGGGAAGCTTTGACATAGGGTTTCACCTCCTGGCATTGACTTCATTTGACTCCTTTAGAGTTGCACATGGGATGTATCTGCATTTGGACATTGCACTACACTGAGCAAATAGTAGGATGTAGTGGTTGTAAAAAGGACTAGACCTTTTTAAAACTAGCCAATGTCATGATCACCTAATTTTTGTGCTTGTATTTTGCATCATTTGATGTGAAAGTCATTTTGCAATTGATTCCCTTAGAATGATCAAAACTTTGCTAGTTTAGTAGACCCCACTTTACCATACCTTGTCAATTTAGACTTAAGACATTTGTTTTTTGTCATTAGCTTACTTGGTCTTGATTTGTGTCTAAAAGTACTTGTTAACTCAATGAACTTAACCAAAACACATTATCCTCAATATTATTTAGCAAGGGAGGTGTTACACTATCCAAATGAAAAATTCATCTTTTCCTTATTCAAATTATTATCTAAAGCTTTGTGTCATGTCATCCACTTTGGCACAGTCATGCTACCTAATTGAGTCTAGATCTTTTACCCAATTTGTTTAAATCCTCCATTTATAATCCACATTTGAAATTGAACTTTTTTGAGTTCTAAGGGTTTGTGTGTCAAGGTGGGTTTGCCATTTTCACACTAAGCTTATTTTAACTTGGGTTCAATTTCCATTTGGATTGAAGGTCATTTATTAACACTCAAAATCACATTATCATCTTGGTGGACTCAAGTCATCGTACTTATTGCTCATGTTTTGAGTCCTAGAACATATTTTATCCTACTAGAATCATGTGGTGACGTTATGCTTCCTATTTGGTCCTAGATTTATACATAGTGATTCATGTATGTTTTTACATCTTGAGTTACTTAATTCATTTTGTCTTCTTCATAATCCAGAGAGCTTTCCTCTAAATGTTTAGGGTCAATTTCTCAAAGTTGAAGCTAGATTTTACGGTGTGGGTATATCACAAAGATCAAAGCTTTTGTGTATTAGTTTTCACCTTGGGTCTTTGAGTTACCTTATTCTCTTTGTGTGTGGTTTCAAACCACCCTCCCTTATAGTCTCATTGGTACCTTGGTTGTTTTTCTAAGAGACAACCAAAGCATACTTTGTTTGGTTGCTGAATAATTGGTCCAAATTTAGTCAAATAAACAAAGTATCTCTTTTTAGACATGACTCAAAGGTTCACTCCTAGTGGGGCCTCTTATGGCCTTAGTTATGAAGATGAGAAATTTTATGATGGTCAAGATAACCCCTTTATTTTTTATAATATCCCCACAATAATAGGATCTAAAGATGATTATGATGGATATCAAACCCAAGAAGAGAAAGATGAAGCCCTTCTTAGATTGATAGAATCAGGTGCTAGACTACCTTCTAATTTTCCTATAAAACAATTGCATGCCTTAGTTAGAGAAGGAGAACAATGACAACAAGAGCAAGATTTTGCATAAATGAACATACCTTCTTCCTCTAACAAAGGAAAAGAAATACAAATAGATTCAAAACCCATAAATCTAGAACTTCTAGCTAAGATCAAGACAATAAGTCAATGATATGCAAATCAACTTGTCACAAACTTAACTGACTCCCTAGTTGCCGGTTCAATTCATAATAATGTTTCACAAGAACAAGGAAATGTGGTCAAAAGTATGTAATAAATATTGGATGAAGACATTACCATAGTATATCAAGATAATCTAAATGAATATTTAAAGTCACAAGAGACCTTACAAAGTGTTCCATTTGATATGGAACATACATTCTTCAATCATAAAGAACCTCTTGTTACTTTACAAACTCAAAAACCCAAACATTCATTTCAAATTGAGGAAAACCCTCAAGACAATTTGGCTAGTTTTTTTCAACTAACCAAATATTGGTAAATAAACATAGACATTTCCAAAATCAATAAAGTGTAAAATAGCCAGATTCAAGGAATGTTTTACAATCCAAGAATCAATGGCCTATGTTCTCAACTCAAGTAGAAAATCAGAACCAAATCATGGATCAAAATGTATACACTCCCTATAGAACTACACAAAACTAGGGGCAAATTCCACCCCAATAGCATCTTATCTAATCCATAAATGCACCAAACATGCAAGAATGGAATTCTATGAAGGAAATTGTCCAAAGATTGGAGATGAATAATAGGGTCAAAAAGTACAATTTTGATGAGATATTCCCATATCCATTTGACTTATCTATTCTCTAAAACCCCTTTCCACCTCATTTTGAGGCACCCAAATTTTAAAAATATAAAATAAAAGGAGATCCATGTGATCACATATATGCATTCTTCATCTTGTGTCAAGAGGTTGCTTATAGTAACCAGTACTTACTATGACTATTTCCATAAAGTTCGGTGGGATAAGCTCTTGATTGGATATTTAAACTACCCAAGGGATCAATTATGAATTGGAATGACTTATCAAAAAAGTTTGTTAACCATTTCTCATATAACATATAACATGAATTGACTGTTGTTGACATATGCAAAGCTAAGCAGCATGATGGTGAAATTTTTGCTACATATTTGCAAAGTTGGAGATCATTACAGGCCACTTTCAACATAATTTACCAGATAAATAGTTCATTGATATATTTGCACAAAATTTGCATCCTAAAGTTGTGCATAATATATGGTTAGCTTGTGATAACTCATTTGAAGAAACTATTGAAAAAGGAGTGCAGATTGAGAAATCTCTTATTGTTAAAGGCCTTGTTAATATTTTTATGCAAGTTCAAGTGTCTAATCAGACTAAATCATTGGTTCCTATAGCTATGCAGGATAAACCTAAGGGCTTTATCAAAAATAAGAACATGGTTGGAAATAGGGTGATATAAACAAGACATGTACAAATGGTACAGGTTATGCCTCCTCCAAATGTATATTTAACTCCCTCAAATCCACTACCTACTTTAAAAAGACAACCTCCATGAAGGACATTTCATCAAAATTTTAGAGTCTTTATCAAGTTAGGAGAATTAGTTGAAATAATGTTACAAAAGCTTATTATAGCTAATTTAATTATATGGCCAGTATCCAAGGCCATTTCCTCAAGATCATCCAAAACTAGACTAGTAAAAAGAGAATGAATAGTGTAACTTTCATCATGTTCCTAGTCATAGTGCATATCCTTGCATTCAATTAATATTATTGAGGAATTTATTAAAAGTGGTGAACTAGAAATTAAGTTGGCCCCTAATCAAGACACAAATCAGGATATGAGAATCTACAAAGAACCCTTTCCTTCACATAATCCACCTCCATCAAGGAACAATCAAAATGGTCATAATCAAGGACAGAGGTAGAATCAAAACCAACAACAAGGTTAGAATCATAATGAGTATAATCAAGATCATAATGCCCACACTAATAATGTGGTTTATAGCAATGTACCTTATGACTATAATAACACTGTGGGATGCATTTTTGCAGCCCACATTGCCACTATTACTATGAAGCTATGTGGCCAATCTCATATTCCTTTCAATATGAGATCCATCATTATAGGGTCATCACCCTCTCCCCCTATTAATACTGTTAGGTTGTGGAGTTAAAAGCTTCACTGATGCAAACATGGAGGAGGTGCTGAGTGTCACAATAACCAGCGTCGGTCAAGCCAACCGACGTCAGTCAGGGGTAGACAAGAAGCTGTCGACATCGGTCATATATCAGCCAACATCGGTCATCTCCAGACAGACAGGGACTGACGTTGGTCACCTGTGTAGTTTCAGAATTACTAGTTTCACAAACAGTTTGTTAAATGAATTGGTTATTTGCATGTAAAGACTAATTTTAGTCTTAGAGCTGTGTTTCTAATTATTGTAATTAGAAGTCTAATTATTGTTTGTATGGGATCTATATAATAGACTCATGGGTTGTATTGTAAAGTGTGCTAGATAAAGAGAGCAAGGTTAGCTCCTTCAGAGGGAAGAGAGCAAGGTTAGCTCCTCATAGTGCCACAGTGCCAAGTGTGTATGATCAGGTAGATCTATGAGAGAGCAAGATCTGGTAGAAGATCCACAGGGGTGTTGGTGTGAAGGATCAAAGAAGGGATCCTCAGTGGGGAGAATCATAAGGACTTGGTGAGGTAAGGACAAGGGTTATTCCAGGTGTGTAAGATCTAGGTCGGTAGGTGTGCAAGGCTAGGTTGATCTGCGATATAGCAAGATCAGGTGAGATCTACATGGTAAGTAAAGTCGGTTAATCTGGAGGTGTGTGTGTGTGCGAGATCTAGGTTTGTAGGTGTGCAAAACTAGGTTGATTTATAGGTGGCATCAAGATCAGGGAGATCAGAAACATAACAGGTATCAAGATCATGTGAGATCTACTTAGAGTACGTGGTATACTCAGACTTGAAGTACGTGAATTACTTGGTGGACTAGCAGTATTGTTATTGACTGGTGGACTAGTAGTATTGTTACTGACTGGTGGAGGTGAACAACAACTCTATGTTTGAGTTGTTTGTTGTGACTGTAATTGAGAGAGAGAAATTTTAAAGGAGATTATTGTATGCCCTAGAGGTGTGGGAGCCCTAGAGGTGTGGGAATAAGAGTGTGGCATCTTCTTTATTGTAATTCTTTCTATAAGAGTATTAATACAACTGGGTATTATCTCTCATATTTTGTGTTATTTCTGATTTCTAGTTACTTGTTACTTCTAGTTAAATTTCATGTTTAGTTGCTTATACAAAGGTAATCAATTGTGCTCATAATCCTGACAAAGTGGGATTAGAGCAGTTTGTTGTTCTAGATTCCTGACAAGTGGTATCAAAGCGAGGTTGCAGGGAGCAGGTTTGTGTTTGATTACAAGTCACTCTCAGGGGTTTTTGATTGAGTGAGAGTATAGCAATGGCAGAAGAAAGTAAGCTAAGAATGGAGGAATTTAAAAGCAAGAATGATCAATTATAGAGTTATGGAAATAAAGAGCAGGTAAAGAAAGATTGTTAGTTGGTTGAAGATCAGCATGAAGGAAATGAAGAAGCAGATGTTGCAGGGATTGTTGCACAGGATGCTCTTGTATGTTCCTTGGATAAAGTAGAATCTTGGTTTATAGATTATATTGCCTCTTTTCATGCAGCCCCAAATAGAGTATTTTTCCATGTTAAGGTCCATGGAGACTTTGGAAAGATTTATTTGAGGGTTGGTGAGCCTTGTCAAAGTATTGGCAAAGGGGAAGTGTGGCTGAAATTACAGACGGCCAACACATGGGTGTTGAAGGATGTCATGTAGGTCCCAGTTCTGAAGAGGAGGCTAATTTCTTCAGGAAATTTCGGTGATGAGGGATGCACAGTAACTCTCACAGTGGATGCACTTGAATTAGCATGTGGTAAGAAAGTAGGTATTCTTTATCTATCTACTTGTATTACTGATTCTCTTTCTGTTGCAAAGATGTGGCTTTGTAGGCTTGGTCACATGAGTAAGAAGGAGATGCATGTTCTTAAGAGGAAGTCAGATGTGTTTGACAAACTTAAGAATTGGAAAGCCTTGGTTTTCATGGAGGAGATGATGGATAGAGAGCAGCTGAGTGGGCTGAATAACTCTGAGCAAGGCAGTTTGGATAGGGTTTTGATCCAAGGTGAGCTCGCGAGTAAAAATTTATCACTCACAGGAAAACATAGTTATCAGTGTCGGTCAGGTGGAATCAACATCAAACAGGTAGGTACCGACGTCGATCATATGCAAACCAGAGTTAGTGGTGTCAGGCAGGTGGCTACCGATGTCAGTCAGGGAACTGACATCAGTGACCAGGTGGACACTGACGTCGGTCAGGGAACCAGCATCGGCAATCAAGTGGATTTGACATTGATCGAGTGCAGACTAGGGAATGGATTTTGGGCAAATAGTAAGCTATCAAGGAGTCTCAAATGCCCATATAGAGGATTGAAAGGGTAAATAAGCCTCAAATTCATCATTCCCCTTCTTTATACTTGTTACTCACTACAGAGTAGGTAGGATCTAGGAAATAGTGGGAGCATGGCATGAATTCTTTGGAAGAGAACCAAATGGGAGATTTGGTAGAGTTGTTAGTCGTGATAAAAGCACTGAAAGATGAATGGATTCCTTGGTTAAAGAAGAGAGAGAATGGACATGTGAGATAGAAGGCTAGGTCATATGGTCTTGAGGAAGCTCCAAGATAGTGGTACAGGTTTGACAGGTGTATGACAAAGCATGGCTTTAGTCAGTGTCAATGTAATCATTGTGTTTACTTTACCAGGTTGGATAGTGGTCGTGACATGATCCTATTACTGTATGTAGTGGGTTCACACATGCAAGGTTTTGTTGAGCTAAAGGAAAAGTTAGTTTAGTGGTATGTCAGGAAAGATTTAAGAGGAGCAAAATTCTTTGGCATGAGTTTTTCTAGAGACATGGAAGGTCACAGGTTGATTTTGTCTCCAGATGATTGTGTGAATAAGGTAGTGGTGAGGTTTGATATACAGGATGCAGAACTAGTTAGCACACCTATGGATGGACAATTCACATAACAGTGTCCCAATTCACATGATGAGGTTAAGTACATGTGTACTAGACCTATTTTTGCCCCAATAGTGGGTGTTGTCAGCAAGTTTGTAGCCAATCTGGGAAAGAAGCACTAGAAAGCAGTTCAATGGATTCTCAGGTATCTTAGAGGGACCAGCAGTAGGGATTCATGTTATGCAGGGTTAGGGACTTCTCTACATGGGTATGTAGATTTATATATGGCAGGTTACTTGGATGATAGGCGGAGCACCACAAGATGTGTGGTGGTCGGTCTTCAAGATTGAGCTTGAAGAGGGATATAAGCTAGGAAACAAATTAGATGATGTACAGGTATAAGTACAGGTGTAGCTGTTTATCTCCAAGTGGGATATTGTTAGGTTGTGGAGCTAAAATCTTCAACTGTTTGCACACACATGAAGAGGATGCTGAAGAACCAGAGCCACCGGCATCGACAGTATGACCGACGTCGATCAGATGCAAATATGGAGGAGGTGTTGAGTGTCATAGTAACTGGCATTAGTCAGGCCAATCGACATTAGTTAAGGGTAGACAAGAAACTGTTAGGGTGTGGAGCTAAAAGCTTCAAACTTTTGCACACACAAGAAGAGGATGCTGAAGAACCAGAAGAATCAGTGTCGGCAGCATGACCGACGTCAGTCACAGACAATGGAGAAGGAAATCGGCGATGGCAGAGAGTTGGCCGACGTCGGCAGCACCAGACAAGCAGGGACCGGCGTCGGTCACCTGTGCGGTCCAGAATTGTTTATTGCATGAACAGTTAGTTAGTTGAACCGAGTGTTTGCATGTTAAGGGGCTAATTTAAGTCGCGAGCTGTGTGTCTAATTTTAGTAGTTAGATTTCTATTTTTGTAACCATGGGATTCTATTTAAAGACCCATGAGGCATGTATTGTAATTATCAAATTGATCAAGTAAGAGCATTGAAGCAAGAAAGGTCAAGGAGATCTACAGGTGTAAGGTCAAGGAGATCAGCTGAAGCATTCAAGGAGGGATAGCAACTCAGGTTGTAGAGTCGGGTTTTGTGTTGAGCAAGAGAGAGAGGGAAGAAGGTCTTGAGGTGTGGCAAGCCTTTGAGGTGGAGGGAGAAGTGGCATCTTCCTTATTGTATTTTCTTCTAGTATTATCTAATACAAGCATGTGTATTGTCTCTCAAATTCTTTGTTGTCTCATGTTTCTATTTACTTAATTATTCTGGTATAATTCTGTGTTTAATTGCTCATATATAAGTAATCAATTGTGCTTCCGTTGGATAAGGGGTCTCCTAACAGTTGGTATCAGAGCTACGGTTTGCAGGAAGTAGGTTATTGTTTTTTATTACAGGTCATTCACAGGGTTTTCTGATTGAGTGGGAGTTCAGCAATGGCAGAAGAAAGTAAGCTACGAATGGAGAAGTTTAACGACAAGAATTATCAACACTGGAGGATGCAAATTGAGGACTATCTGTATAAGAAGGATCTGTACTTACCATTGGGTGGGGTTGCATTCAAACCCACAGATATGAAGGATGAAGAATGGAACGTTCTTGATCGGAAGGCTCTCGGTTCCATAAGGTTGAGCCTTGCATCGTCTGTGATTTTCAGCTTATCACAGTGCAAGACAATGGAAGAGTTGATAAAGTCCTTGGCAAATTTATACGAAAAGCCCTCGGATTCTAATAAGGTATACCTTATGAAGCAGCTATTTACTTTGCAAATGTAGGAAGGTGGTTTGGTACATACTCATCTCAGTGATTTCCATGGTTTGGTAAACCAATTAGCTTCAGTCAATATTGTTTTTGATGATGAGGTAAAGGCTCTCTTGATTTTATGTTCTTTGCCTGAAAGTTGGGACAGTTTGTTATGGCAGTAAGTAATTCTGCATCTGCTTCTAAAATCTTAAAATTTGATGATGTTGTGAGTGTGATCTTGAATGAGGAAATATGCAGGAGAAGCACAGGTGAATCATCAGGGAATGCTCTAAGTGCGGAAAGCAGGGGAAGGCAAAGGGAGAAGATTGAGCAAGGGAAATCAAGGTCGGGAAGGAGATTCGAGTCTAAAGGTATTACCTGTTGGTTTTATGGAAAGAAAGGACATACAAAGGAGTGTTGGTTGAGAGATAAAGAGAATCAACTTGTAGGTATTGAAGAAGCAAAGGATGCAAATATTGTGGTACAGGATGCTCTCATACTTTCTTTGGATAGTCAGGTAGGATCATGGATTTTAGATTCTGGTTCATCTTTTCATGCATCCCCAAACAGAGATTTGTTTCATGAGTATGAACAGGGAGACTTTGGAGTGCTCTATTTAGGGGATGGTACGCTTTGTCAGATAGTTGGCAAAGGGAAAGTGCAGCTGAGATTGCAAATTGACAACACATGGGTGTTGAAGGAGGTCATGCATGTTCCAATTCTGAAGCAGAGTTTGATTTCTGTAGGAAGGTTGGGTGATGAGGGATGCACAATAACCCTCATAGCGGACACTTGGAAGGTTACCAAGGGAGCACTTATTTTAGCAAGAGGTAAGAAAGTAGGTACTCTTTATCTATCTACTTGTATTACTAATTCTACTTCTGGTGTAGATTCGAAGATGTGGTCTAATAGGCTAGGTCACATGAATAGGAAGGGAATGGAAGTTCTTGACTCAAAAGGTATGTGTTCAAATTCAGAAAGCATAGATAGAATTCATTGCAGGAAAAGGAAATTTGAGGCTTTTGACAAGAACAGGGAAGTCTTGGTGTTTTTGGAGGAGATGAAGGCCAGAGAACAGTTACAGGCACTGAATAAATCTGAGCAGGGCAGTATGGACAGATATTTGATCCAAGATGAGCTCACAGATGAAGAATTCATCGCTCACAGGAACACATAGGCACCGATGTCAGTTACTTGGAACCGACGTCGGTCAGTCAGACACCGACATCAGTCTTGTGCAAACCAGCAGGGTCGGTAGGTCGGGTAGGATAAGTCTGACATCGGTCATCAGGACCGACATCAACAGGGGGGACACCGGCGTCGGCCAAGGGTAACGACGTCAGTAGTCAGGGTCAGTGCAGGGAATCGACATCGGTCGGGAGCAGATTGGGAGATGGTCAAGATCGGTCACTGGAACGGATGATGGGTGGACAGTTAGTTGTTAAGGAGTCTCAAACACCCATACAGAGGTCAGAAAAGGTATGTGAACCTCATATTCATTGTTCACCTTCTTTATATTGCTTACTGATAGTCATGAACTAGGAAGATGGAAGAAGCAATGCAGGTAGAATCTAGAAACAGTGGGAGCTTGACATGGATGAAGAGTGTGAGTCCTTGGAGTAGAGCTAAACAGGTACTTGTTGGTAGAGTTGTCAGCTGGATAGAGGGATGGATTCCTATTTTAGAGAAGAGAGTGGATGGACATCTGAGACAAAAGGCTATGGTATATGGTCTTGAGTTAGCTGCAAGACAATGGAGGTTTGACCATTGTATTTTATCTTTACCAGGTTGGATAATATTAGCTACATTATCCTGTTACTATTTTGTGTTACTTTTTGCAGGGTTGCATATACAGGGAGTTTTCTGAGCTAAGGGTAGAGTTGGTTCAGAAATATGTCATGAAGAATTTGGGAGCAGCAAAATTCTTATGGCATAAGTGACAGGTATAGCATCACAGGTTTGCGTGGTCGTTGGTCTTCAAGAGTGACTTTGAAGAGGGATATAGAGCCAAAGGAACAAAATAGATGGTGTACAGGTACAGGTATAGTAGCAGCTATTTATCTCCAAGTGGGAGATTGTTAGGGTGTGGAGCTAAAAGCTTCAACTGTTTGCACACACAAGAAGAAGATGCTGAAGAACTAGAAGAACCGGCATCGGCAGCATGACCGACGTCGATCACAGACAGTGGAGAAGGAAACCGGCGATGGCAGAGAGTCGGCCGACGTCGACAGCACCAGACAAGCAGGGACCGGCATCGGTCGCCTGTGCGGTCCAGAACTATTTGTTGCACGAACAGTTAGTTAGTTAAACCGAGTGTTTACATGTTAAGGGGCTAATTTAAGTTGCGAGCTATGTGTCTAATTTTAGTAGTTAGATTTCTATTTTTGTAACCATGAGATTCTATTTAAAGACCCATGAGGCATGTATTGTAATTATCAAATTGATCAAGTAAGAGCATTGAAGCAAGCAAGGTCAAGGAGATCTACAGGTGTAAGGTCAAGGAGATCAGCTGAAGCATTCAAGGAGGGATAGAAACTCAGGTTGTAGAGTTGGGTTTTGTGTTAAGCAAGAGAGAGAGGGAAGAAGGTCTTGAGGTGTGGCAAGCCTTTGAGGTGGAGGGAGAAGTGGCATCTTCCTTACTGTATTTTCTTCTAGTATTATCTAATACAAGCGTGTGTATTGTCTCTCAAATTCTTTGTTGTCTCATGTTTCTAGTTACTTAATTATTCTGGTATAATTCTATGTTTAATTGCTCATATATAAGTAATCAATTGTGCTTTCGTTGGATAAGGGGTCTCCTAATAGAAACTGCCAACATTGGTCATATATTGGCTGACATTGGTCATTTCCAGACAGACAGGGACCGACGTCAGTCGCCTGTGTGGTTCCAAACCTGCTAGTTTCATGAACAGTTTGTTAAACGAACCAGTTGTTTGCATGTAAAGACTAATTTTAGTCTTGGAGTTGCATTTCTCATTATTGTAATTAGAATTCTAATTATTGTTTGTATGGGATATATATAATAGACTCATGGGCTGTATTGTAAAGTGTGCTAGATAGAGAGAGCAAGGTTAGCTCCTTCAGAGGGAAGAGAGCAAGGTTAGCTCCTCATAGTGCCACAGTGCCAAATGTGTATGATCAGGTAGATTTGTGGGAGAGCAAGATCTGGTAGAAGATCCACAGGGGTGTTGGTGTGAAGGATTAAATAAGGGATCCTCAGTGGAGAAATTATAAGGACTTGGTGAGGCAAGGACAAGGGTTCTTCCAGATGTGTAAGATCTAGGTCGGTAGGTGTGCAAGGCTAGGTTGATCCACGGTATATCAAGATCAGGTGAGATCTACATGGTAAGTAAGGTCGATTGATCTACAGGTGTGTGTGTGTGTGTGTGTGTGAGATCTAGGTTTGCAGGTGTGTAAAACCAAGTTGATCTACAAGTGGCAGCAAGATCAGGGAGATCAGCAACACAACAGGTAGCAAGATCAGGTGAGATCTACTTGGAGTACGTGGTGTACTTGGACTTGAAGTATGTGGAGTACTTGGTGGATTGGCATTATTGTTACTGACTGGTGGACTGGCATTATTGTTACTGACTAGTGGAGGTGAACAATAACTCTGTGTTTGAGTTGTTTGTTGTGACCATAATTGAGAGAGAGAACTTTTTAAAGAGATTATTGTACGCCCTAGAGGTGTGGTAGCCCAAGAGGTGTGGGAAGAAGAGTGTGTCATCTTCTTTATTGTAATTCCTTCTAGAAGAGTATTAATACAATTGGGTATTGTCTCTCATATTCTGTGTTGTTTTTGATTTCTAGTTACTTGTTACTTTTGGTTAAATTTTGTGTTTAGTTGCTTATACAAAGGTAATCAATTGTGATCCTAATCTTGACAAAGTGGTATCAGAGCAAATTGCTATTATAGATTCCTGACAAATACCATATCAGGTTCTCATCATCATGTCGCTACTTTATTTACATGGGTTACTAATCTTGAACAATAGTACCTTTCTTATAAAGGCTCCTCACTAACCAAAAATTATAGCAATATGATTAGTTGTCCATGAGTCACCATCCAAGGCCCTTTGCCTCCCTTTTCTAATTATAATAACTCCTTGCCACCTCTAGGTTGTGCATTCACAACTAGATGCCTATGAGTTACCATTTAGGGCCCTTCACCCACTTCTTTCCATAAACCCAATGAAAACATTGTGCCAATAATTCCAAATCCAAATACTATCCTAACAAAGGCTAAACTATTTCAATCCATAATTCAAAGGCCTTATAGTCTAACAGATCAATTAGATAAAACCCCTACACAAATTTCCATATTATAACTCTTGCAGACATATGATGTTCATAGAACCATTTTCAACAAACTTTTACATGAGTTTATTATTCCCAATTATATAAACCTTAATCAATTCCAGAACCTAGTTGGACAGTTGTCTTCATTTTGGCAAATCACATTTGATCAAAAGGACATGTCCACCCTCAACCTAAACCACAATAACACACTATACATTTAGATAATCATTATGGATCACAAGATCAAGTGGGTTATTATAGATAATGGTTCAGGGTTAAACATCATACCTCTTAAATTGGTACGATGACTGGGTTACATGGATAAAGACATTTAGTATTACAATCAAGGCTTATGAAAATGTCGAGAGGGAGTCATTTGGTATAATTTGGTTGCCAGTCATGGTTGGGTCTATTTCTCATCACACATTATTCCATATTATGGATATTGAGCTTCCTTATAACATACTTCTTGGTCATCCTTGGATACATGAAGTACAGGTAATTCCATCCACTCTTCACCAATGCCTTAATTTTCCCCATGATGGGATCAAGGTTATTATTCCCATTGATCAACATCCATCCCAATACATAAACATCTTGAAGCAATATTTCATAATTATAACTATTTCCCAGGTTCTAAATTCATTACAAAGAAGAACAAAGCCATCATTTATCATCCATCTAATTATATAGACCCTGGAGATCTAGCCTCCACTTTGGTTGATCTATTTCCTATAGCTCTAGCCAAATAGGTTATTATTAAAGAAGTTGGCATTTCCATGTACCATCTAAAGGATGTCCTCCATATTAAAAAATTACCAAAATCCCCTAAAACATTTGGTAAGCCTAAAACTTGCTAGACTCCTAACAGACCTAATCATATTTGGCAACCAAAGAAGAAGAAACCAAAACCTCCTATGATTTTTGTACCTATAATTACACCAAATAAAGATCGAGAGGCTTTTACTGAGGGAGATTAGTTATATTCTAAAGGCCTCACTAATTATTTTCAAAACCCAAAGTATCCTATCCCTAATAGGATAATGGATCATCTTGACTATACAAGGAAAGGCCTTGGCCCACAAGTGCAAGGAATTTTAGAACCCTTATCAACTGGAGTCATCAATTGAAATCATGGTCTTGGATTTCAACCACCAAAGGATAACCTCATAACATTTGGTAGTGAATCTTCTGAAATGACTAGTAATGAGACTCCTAGTAGTGACATAATGTCTTATTATAGCTTTTTTGATGAGATGTTGATTCAAATTTGTTTGATTAAAGTGCCATATTGACCATAATACCTATTAGAGCTTTCTATCTTGAAGAAAAAATCCATCCTATTAGAGGTTCCCATCCTGAAGCGAAAACCCATCCTAGTGGTGCTTCCCTTCCTGAAATAGGATATTATATCTTTAACATTGGTGTTTCTCATCTTAAAGCAAACTCTCATTGTAACCTAGGCCTTTACCATCCTAAACTAATAGATTGGAATCAGAAAAAATCATTCATATGCCTCGATGAGTTTCAAAATAAAGAATCAATTGCAGAATACATGAGCCTATGAGATGCATTCCCCATTGGTGATCATAAGTAGGGTTTTGATTTTTCATTAATTCTTTTGCCTACTTTGGAGAGTAGGCAAACTTTCTTGGTCATAATAAAGAATAAACATTGAGATCTTTAGGTGAAAACCTCTTTGAGGCACTTGTTGATCAAGGAAAAAGTAAATAAAAAAAATAAGCCTTTGAGTGAAAACCACTCCCAGGTGGGAAAGTTTGCTCATCCCCTCAGGAAATAGAAAGTCCATCTAGCCCAAGTTCCATAGCTAGTAAAATAATCTCTTTATAATAACATCAAATATTTTAGCATCTTGCTCTTGAGTTTCCAAAGGTTTTTACCAATTGGCCTTTACCTGAGAAGGTAGATTCTAATTCTTCATATTATCTAGATCTTTGGGAAGAATAATAAGAAGATGAAGCAGAGGATCATGACCATACATTACCTATAATTCCAGAATATGGATCCACACTCCTTACGGATAGTATAACAAAAGTGAATTTGGGAACCCATGAAGATCCTAAAAATGTTTATCTTGGAGCTTCCCTTATTGAAATAGAATGTGAACATATTATATCCATTCTTAAGGATTATATA
Source organism: Torreya grandis (assembly GCA_037957365.1). Taxonomy (NCBI): domain Eukaryota; kingdom Viridiplantae; phylum Streptophyta; class Pinopsida; order Cupressales; family Taxaceae; genus Torreya; species Torreya grandis. The sequence continues at coordinate 1,244,231 of JARHVA010004203.1, forward strand.
GACATCTTTTCATGGGCATACTTTGACATGCTAGGCTTAGACCCAGATTTAGTTGTGCATCATCTTGTTGTTCACCCTAATGCTAAACTAGTTAAGTAAAAGTTGAGAAAGATGCATCCACGCATTGCCCTTTTGGTTAAGGCCAAGTTAGAAAAGTTGTTAGGAGCTAATTTTATCAGACCACTAGATTAATTTGAATGGATTTCTAACATAGTGCCAGTAAATAAAAAGACCCCAGGTATACATGTTTGTACTAATTTTCATGATATCAATAAAGCATGCCCCAAAGATAACTTTCCTCTGCCTAAAATCGGCATGATTGTCAACTCAACTGTTGGGTATGAGATTTTATCCTTAATGGATGGATTTTTTGGCTATAATCAGATCAAGATAGCCCTTGAAGATTAGCCTAAGACCATGTTCACCACTCCATGGGAGACATTATATTACCAAGTCATGTCATTTGGTTTGAAGAATGTTGGAGCCACATATCAATGTGCAATCACTATCATCTTCCATGACATGATGCATGACATTGTCCAAGACTATGTTGATGATATACTAGAAAAATAAAGAATAAGAGCTAGACACCCTGACATTCGATGAAGAATATTTGAGAGGATTCATGCATATAAAGTCCACTTAAATCCTAAGAAATGTGTCTTTGGAGTCACATCAGGAAAATTACTAGGGTTCATTGTATCATAATGAGGGATCAAATTAAACCCTACAAACGTCAACACTATTATGGAAATGCCTCCACCAAATAATCTTAAATAGTTGTGAGGTCTACAAGGAAAGGTCCAATCTATACATAGGTTCATTTCTCAATTGGTAGATAAGTGCCACCCATTTACCTATCTCTCAAATAAAGGGGTAACATTTTAGTGGGATGAATATTTTCAAATAGAATTTTTAAAATAAAAACATACTTGGCCAATCCACCAGTCTTATGACCTCCAACACAAGGAAAGCCACTGCTTCTTTATATATCAGCCACAGAACATGCACTGGGGGCACTTCTAGCTCAACATGATGATCATGGTAAGGAGCACATGGTTTATTATTTAAGCCACACATTGGTAGCCTATGAACATAATTATATGCCTACTGAGAAGGCATGTTTAGCTATGGTGTTTACCACTTAGAAATTATAACATTATATGCTAAATAACAAAACTATTGTTATCACCAAGGTAGACCCTCTCAAGTTCCTCTTATCTAAAGTAGCTCTTCAAGGATGCATGGCTAAATGGATTATGTTCCTTAGTGAGTTTGATATTGAATACCAGAATTGAAAGGCAATCAAAGGATAGGTTCTTACAGACTAACTTACAGAAGCCCCTATTACGGCCACTCAACCTCTCAACTTTGACCTTCCAGATGATTTTATCATGACGATAGAATAAGCATCATAAGAACATGAACAATGGATGCTTTATTTTGATGGATCCTTCACATCTTGAGGATCTAGATCTAGCATATTGTTCATCATGCCATAGGGGGATTTGATCCCCAAAACATTCCATATATAATTTTAGTGTACAAACAATATAGCCAAATATGAGGAATTAGTTGTTGGGCTCTGTTTTACCATATAATAAGACATTCAAAGTTTAAAGGTCTACAGATATTTACAACTAATCATAAATTATATAATTAATCGGTATCAAACAAGAGATGATAAGATTATTCATTACAAATAAATTGTCAATGACCTCAAAACACATTTTAAATATCTATAGTTTGAGCAAGTTCCATGAATCAACGATAGATCTACCGATGCCATGGCAATAATTGGTTCTATGATTCAAATGCATGATAGTGCTAAAGAGTATCAATTCCTAATTTAAAACATTCTTCAACTAGCACATATTGTATCAGATTCAAAGAGGATATGCACCATTGATCTTAATCTCTCACCTAAGCTACCATGGTACCAAGATTTTTATAACTATTTCCATAGTCATGTATTTCCCACCAACCTTTCCAATAACTAACAAAAAATATTCTTTCATTGTTTAATATGATATATCTTCCTTGGAAACATGCTTTATCAAAAAGGCTATAATGGAATGCTTCTTCATTGTTTATCTTTGGGAGAATCCAAGCTAGCACTAAAGGAGGTTCATGAAGGAATGTGTGGGACCCATACCAATGGTGTAGTCCTAGCAAATAAACTTCTTAGAATAGGATATTATTGGCCCAAAATAGAGACATATGCTTGTAATTATGTAAATAAATGTGTTCCTTTTTAGAAGCATGGAAACTTGATACGTGCACCTTCCTTACCATTGTAGTCAATTACAACACCATCACCATTCTCAACATGGGGTCTCGATCTCATTGGGAAAATTAACCCAACATCTTCAGATAGTAATAAGCACATTTTGACTACAACTGAGTACTTTACCAAGTGGATTGAGTCTATTCCTCTCACTTATATTACCAAGAAATAAATAGCCAAATTCATTCATTACCATATTATCTGTCGATATGGCATCCTAGCCCGTATTATATCTGATAATGGCAGATCCTTTGTGAACCAAGATGTGAAATATCTTTGTGAAAAATTTAAGATCAAGTACAATAAATCCACTCCATATAACCCACAAGGTAATGGATAAGTTTAGGCATCAAACAAAACCATTCTATCCATCTTAAAAAAGATTATCAATGATGTTAGCCGTAATTGGCACTTACAACTCTTTCCTGCCCTCTGGGCTTATCGAACCAATCATCGCACCCCAACTAGAGCTATTCCATACTCCCTTGTTTTTAGCATTGAAGCTATCATCTTGGTTGAGATTGAAATCCCATCATTAAGAATATCACTGAAGCACATTGAATATGATGAAGACTATAGAGCCTCACGGCTGCAAGAACTAGAACTTCTTGATGGTAAGTGTTTGGTTGCCCTAGAAAACTTGTAGGCCTATCAGAACATATTGTGGAAAAGATAAAAAAAATGCACTCTCCCTCAAGAATTTGAGATTGGTGACTTAGTTTTGAAATAGAACCATAAGAACATGAATGTTGAACCCAAAAAGAAAGGCAAGTTTCAGCCTAATTAGTTAGGCCCATATATTGTCACAGCAAACTATGGATCAGGAGCATATCGATTGGATAAACCTAATAATGAATAACTTTTAGAGCCCATGAACATCATACACCTTAAGATATTCTACTCATGAATAGCTTTGAACCATTATCTATAAGACCCTAGACTTGGAGGCAACTTCTGTTGTAATTTTATCCCACCCTTTTATCTTACCTTGAACACATTATTCATCCCATTATAGATTGCTCTCTTTGGGAAGCACATCTTTGTTATGTCTAAGGCATGTTATAATCTTGAACACTTTTTATCCCTTGACCAATATGATCTTGACTATGTCTGATGAACATTATGAGCATGTTCAGCAGTAGTTCTACAAATCAGTTCAACAAGGAGAGTCTTGTATAGTTTTAGGCAAGTGAATAGCTACATCTTCTTAATTCAAGTATGTTCTACTCTTTCTTTTTTTATCAAGAACATCTCTCTTACTGATTTATGAGCATGGGTCATTACAATCAGCTTAGCTATCTTATTGAAACCTCTACTCTCAAGACATGCATTTCCTTGACTGGATGGTCCCACCTTGTGTATATTTTATCCCAAAAGCACCAAAAACATTATAAATACTTTGAAAATACCAAAAACATCAAAACATGATCCATAAAATAATAAAAACATTGTCTCATGTTTCTATATAGTTGTACATTCCCATTCCACCGTGCCACACTCTTGTCATTTTGAAAGCATAAAAACATCATTTTTGTTTCATCTTATCCCATGTACTTACCATTTTTCAAGATCATTCTTTCTCATCTCATCATCTTTTCATTTACCAAACCATTCTCATTTGTTCATTGTATCTTCCATTTCTTCTATAACATTAATCATGTTGGTTTGATCATCATTTTTCTTCTATCCCATTTCCTGAGAGAACTACATTTGGCCTAAACTTCATGTTGGAACATGCATCCATGGAACTATTTAGGTAGCATCAACTTGTCTTATACATTTAGAGTCATCTCAACCTACGCCTTCTTTTCTTCTCTTCCCCTATTTCTTATGTCATTGTTCCTCTTTAATTAGGGAATAATTTTTGTGTCATTGTTCTTATGATGTGGTAGAAAGTAATGCCTCTACCGCATATGCATGAACATTTGTCTTTAAACTGCACTAACTTGGTTTTTATTTATGTGTGTTTATTTGTGTTTTGTTGTGTTTTTGTACCTCTTTTTTTATTTCTTCTCCTTCTCTCTTTTTATTACTTCTTGTCTCATCTTGGTCTTGTGTTTCCTTGATTGTTTTTTACTTATCTCTTTTGTGTTTCAAAACATCTTGATGATTTACATGGATCTTGATTATTTATATCTTGAACCTATGTTATTACATTGTTCTTGGACCATTTTTTTATTTGATTGTTGTTAGTGTCTTGTTTTTCTGTTTAATTTTGCATTTCTCTTTTATGTTCAAGAATGTCTTGATGGTCCACATGGATCTTGATTATTCATATCTTGGTTTCATTGCATTAATATGTTCTTGACTTTTGTTTTTAAACATTTTGTTCCTACTTAAGATTATATCTTGATTTCAAGTTAGGTTCATTTATGTTTATCTTCTTTTTTGTTTTTGCTTTTTTGTTTAAATGTAAATTGATGTAACTCTGGTTTTGGTCATTATTTTACCATTATCCCTAGTTATAGGTATTCATATTTGAACTGGCTCAATGCAATTGGAATCTTATGTCATTCTAGGTTATTCATACTTATCATGCCTAATTTATTTTTATATAGTAATCACTTTGTGCTCAAGTCTCAAAGTCTTAACATCAACATCAGCTCTAATGAATGATTCTCAATAACACTTTACAAAACCTAGGCTCATGATATGGAATTAGGCTTCTAGGTAGCATGCATTTTAGGCTTATTTCTCTATGCTTAGACATGCATCTCTTTGCATACATTATTATTCTAATCAATTCTTGGTCATTTTTCATTATTCCTCATTCCATTCTCTCCCAAACTTGGGTGAACTACATTGGCCTAAAGTTCATGTTGGAACATGAATCCATGGAACTATGTAAACAGCGCTCAATTTCTATTGAGGTCAGCTTGTCTATCTCCATTATTATTTTCATCTCTCTCATCACTTTTTGCATTCTCATATGCTTGGTTTTATATGGCTTTCTAAGCCATTACACCATCGCATGTACATTTACACCCACTCACTTTACCCTCTTTTTCAATTATATCCTTGAGCTATTTTGCTTGACAAATTTCCCATGCTAGGGCACAACATCTAAACCATGTCTAAATAAAATCAGCTCTACAAGGGAAAATCATTATTTATTCTTTATCAATGATCAAGGTTTTCCCTACTGGGGCAAAACTATTTTATCACGATCAAATCTGCTCTACTAGAGTACTTCTTATTATATTTTATTTAGAGACCCCATTCTAGTGGTGCTTCCCTTATTGAAGTATAACGTTCTCTCTTTTCCTCTAATTCCAATATCTCCACATTAAATCCCATGATGGTAATATTTTAGTGTACAACTTGTCTCAATATTGATCAATGCCATAAGCACGCAGTGTGTACTCTTAAATTGGGTGCATTTCCAGTTTGTCCCTTACATTTATAGATTGTATCTTTCCCATCCCCCCATTTATAGGGCCTATTATACTCCTCATTGTATTTTTATCATTGATGATAATCAAGTGTGTAAGCATTAGCTCATTTGGATATGATCTATTCCATAGGTTAATCTCTCACTTTCTCTCTCTTTTCAAGAGTCCATCCTTTTCTTCCATCCTAGTATGTCCTCTCGAGGGGGCATCATGGGTCTATTACAATTTATTTTTGAAAAATTTTTTATTTAAAAATATGTTGCTTCACCTAAATGTCTCGCTATGCCTTCTCAAACAGGGGCAAAATGTATACATCTAATTCCTAACACCATTTGTGTTAAAATTGTCAATCTTACTCGAATTGCACTCAAATGCACATTTTAGGTCAAAATCCATAAAACGCCCTAAATGTTTTTAACTTGTCACTTAAAACTGTTAGTTTAGGTCAAAGTATCCCTAAATAGGGAAATGCATTTTATGGGCTAGCTAATTTTGATCCGATCATTTTGAGTCAAAATGACAAATTCACCATTTAGTGCTCTGGATCACTCTTTTTTTTCTAATTCATTAGTACATGTCATGTACCTTTGTTATTTGCTATTAGTAACATCCTAAATGGGAATACATATCCAACACATCTAACATCACCTTCCAGTTCCTCTCTAGTCAAATTATGACCCAGTAATATGACTTTCTGACCATTTTGATTAACTGAGGGCCAATTTTCAAATAATTGCACAAATGTTGATTAACCTTGTTTAAAGATAATTAATCCAAATCAAGAGCTTAAGTGAATTTTACATGAGAGTTTTTGAATATTTATTTTTGAAAATTGATTCCTATTAATTGCATCATTAGGTGACATCATTTCTTAGAAAGACATCCCTAGGCCATAAATGCCACAAATATCAAGATTATGGGTCACCCATGCGTAGTTAATGCCTCCCATGCCTCTTCAATTCCCCTTATTCCAAGGTCATGATGAATATAATTATGTATTTAATTCCAAATATTAGGATTATCCATCACCACACATCTCAATTTTGAGATGGATGGTCATGGTTGATCCTGACCAATCTCAAAAATATATAAATAGAGAGGCCATGGATGTCAATTTCAAGATATTTTGGTCCAAAGTTATTATGCTTAAATATCTTTAAAAATATTGAATATTACAAATTTATAATGTTAAATTTTTTCCACAAGGTTTTGCATTTGATCATAGATTTTGCTTGCAAGCTTCATTGATAGGATAGTTTAATGATTTGAAATCATGAGCCTAGGTTTTATAGAGTGTTATTGAGGCATTGGAAGAGCTTCACAACATTTTTGACAAATAAAAGGATGCTTGATCAAGGGAGAACATGTTTATGAGCCACATGGGTATGGTGAATCCATTTGGGAAGGAAATATGGTATTGCTTTCTTTCATTTATTTCTTGTTATCCTTTGTAATTCCCATAGGAATAGATAGGCTTGGTTAGTTCTTTATGCATGTTTCATTATTTATGTACTAATGCTTGACTAACTTGATTTGTAATCCTCTCTACACCTCATTTTGAGTGTCAATCCACTTTAATACATGAACACTCGAGGTGGCATCATCATGGGTCCCTCATTTTCCATTCCAATCATTATCTTATTCCATACTCCCTCACCTATCAATGCTTAACAATTGAAATAGTGGTGGAATAGAGCTCACATGGGTTAATGAGATGCATGATAAGGCATCTTGGTAGAGGGGGATGGTTTTAGGTGGGTGTCATCCCACAATTATTTGTGGTGGATTGGATTCCATATGTACATCCATTGGTATATGGATGAGATATTGGAGGAGGATGGTTTCAGGACCAGTATGCAAATGCTGGAAGAGGAGGAAAAGGAAGTGAAAATTCTTTGGGTACACATGGTGTATTGAAAGGGGATGTCAAGGTCATTTTGAATCATGAATAATATGGTAGTTATACCACTCACGTCTCTATGTGATCTATTGATCACATTAATTACTTTAGATGTCTAATGCAGGAGCATTTAAGGGATTAAGCATTATTGCATCACCCAAAAACAAAGTGGTGTGTTTTATTCTTTTTTTAGGATAATTGATATGGATTCTCATGAGCTTCATATTATTTTCATAATAATTGGCATGGATTCTCATGAGAAAGTAGAATCTTAGGGAGGAGAGGATTTGTGTTATTTTATTTTTCAAGTATGAAGGTGAAGATGGAGGGAAAAAATGGAGTAATTCCACTAGAGAAAGAGTGGATGAAGAAGCTAAAGACCTGGGATAGGTTGTTGGAGTTGTTGATTGAAAGATATGAATATTATTACAATGATGAAGAGAATTTGATGTGGTAGATGATGGACTCCCTAAAATTTAAGGTGGCTTCATTAAAGAGAGAGATAGCTACATTGAAGGAAAAAAATGGTATGTTGATATTCAATAATGGGTTTCTCATAAGCCTCTTCTTCTTTTCTGATTTTAAAATCAGATTTTTTGTCCTCCATGACAACATTCTTCTCCTATATCTCATTACCCTTAATGGTAATTTTCTCCTTTATTTTTTCTTCTCTCTTATGAAAATCTCCATAGTTGCACTCTTGATAATTCTATGTGGTTATTTCCTTCCTCAATGTGGACACCTTTGACTTTAGGGAGTCTATTATCTCTCATACCATCTCTTCTTCTTCTTCATTCTCACACTCCTAGAATCTTTCCAGTAACAACTCCAAAGAATTTCTCCAAGTCTTCAAATTATTCATCCATTATTTAATTGGTATAATTATTCCACTCTTCTTCTCCATCTTCACATGCATAGCTATAAAATTACACAAACAACATGATATTCTCACACTCTCAACAAGATCCTCTCTATAGGAATCTTACTCTCATAAATTCTTCTCTCCACAGGTATCAAAACTTGATTTAATACCACTTGATGTGGCTCTTATACCACTTGATGTGGCTCTAATACCAATTGATGTGAACATGGAGTACTAGTATAATATTCATTATTCAAAAACCCAAAAATGGCAGTTCATTAGACTACAATATGTTGGTGTAGACTTTTACCCTTGCATGGGTTATTACTACACTTAGTTACTTTAGCTTGATTATAAGGATATTTAGGATAATTAGGTATTTATTAGGTGATTGATGACATCACCATGATGTCATCATGAACTTATGAGTACATGGGGTCACACAGTGAGTGGATGGGGTCATCTATCCCACTTGGTCCCTTGGGTGCCTAGTCCACTCAGGTTAATTTTCCCACTATGTTCCCCCAGTGCTCTCTCCACCCATAAAAGAGGAGCCCATCCACTCACCTTATCTGGTTGAGTCATCTTACACTCAACTACCTTATTTATAAGCCTATCCTCCAAGCCATTCTAGGTGGATTGTGGTGGATTGTGGATTGTTGTGGACTGAATTATTGCTCATTCTAAGCCATTTCTGGCTTGAGCATTCAATGAGGCTTGTGGATATACATGGACCTTATTCCATTTATGTAGTGTAATCTTAAGCCTTGTGCTATTATACTACTTAGCTAGGAGTTATGTAAGTTGTGAGCGATAGCACTATGAGCTTAGTGAATTGTAAGCTTTGAGCCATTGTAATACATTCCATCTCCACCTAATTTTGAATACATCTATTATAATTTTGTTCTCTTATGATTTATGGCTTCAATAGTTGTGTGTGTTTGCTCTATAGTCATCAATATTGAACATATAATTTTGAACAATTCTCACATGGTATCAAAGCTTCAGGGTTGGTAAATGAATACCAATTTCTTTCTATTTCTAATAAGAAATCTTGAGTAGTTTTATCTTTTTTATTCTCTATTATTTGGCTTACAAATTGGTATTTTCTTGCTTCTTAGTAGCTAAAGAGCTTATGCAGCATTTTATATTTGTTTTTAAATCCTATATCAATCCTTGAGGTTTTATGAAATTTCAAGGTGGTTTTTTATTAAAAATATCAAAAACATTGAGATTTGTTAAAATCCCTCGGTCATCCAAAATGACCAAAAAAAAATTTAGAGGTGTTTTTTTTTGTGCAAGTTTAGTGCTATGTAGGTCTTGTTGGCACTAAAGTAAGATTTAAAGGATCATATAGCATTTTAAAAAGCCTACATGCTACTACTTGGTATGTTTTCCTACCATCAAGGCTGGTAGTTCATTGACATATGTTAACATCAAGACTGCATCTACGACAAGGAAGAGAAAGCAAGTAGAGATTAGATGATGGATTGGTCCTTCACATTGCCTAAATAGCTCATTATATTATACAACCTACATTTATCTTTGTTTTATGTATGTTCTCTATTCTCATTAAGACTTGATTAGTGTCAAAACCATCTACGTCCCTCTCTATTCTTCTCATAGCCTAGCTATATACTTAGGCTGCCATTAGAGCTTCCATGTTTGTATGTCATCAGCCCTGCCACCATCCTCCTTCATCACCTAAATATTTTTTTGTCTCGATGCCTTAAAAACCACTTTCTATGTTTCCCTCTCACCATCTTTTGATTGACATCTTCAACCTAGTTTGATGCCATACTATTCCATGTCCTCTGCAAACAAACTAGATTATTCCAGCCACCACTGGTCAAACAACCACTACCCATTTCAATAGCCTCCTTGCCTTGCAATGTTGGATGTATTCATGGATCCACTTCCTCTGAGCATCATCATTTAATCTAGTCTACATGTTAAGGCCTTTCCTCATGGCCTTACATCATTTCCACTTGTCATCCACTATTTAGCTTTTCCAAAAAAAATTGTCCATGGTTTTACTGTTTGAATAAAAAAAAATTAAATCAAAAAAAAATAGTGGGATTGCTTTATAAATGAGAGATGATATCATGTGGATAATTTTTATTAATATTGGTGGGACACCATATTATACATGGGGGACATAATCATAGTGGAAGAGTTATTGTGTTTAGTGGGAGGATAATCAACATGCACATATTTTTATTGTTTTTAAATTTAAAAATAATACATTGTAAAGGATAATTTCATTGGTTTTAATTTTTCCTTGTATTTTTGTCTATCAAAGATGAAGGGTGAGGCCCAAGTTGGTAGGAGACCAATTCCACCTAACAAACAAAACTGGTGTATTCCTCATTCTGTGTCAATTCCATCGCCTGGTTATAAGGCTATGTTTCTTTTATCAGCTTTAGTGCATTTAAATTAGGTGCAAATTTAATTAAAATGGACTATTAATGATGAGAATGTGATATTATAATAAATTTTGATCTGTAACTTATAATTGAGTACCATATTCTTTAAAAGTTAATATTTTTTCATTCTTAATCTATTGGTTCCATATATATTGTAATTACACTAAAATTATAAAGTGTCATATTCAGGAAGGGTATGGGCCCTACTACTTTCTCATAATGTGTATTGTGCACTAATTTCTCTCATTTACATGGACTCATTTTCAATTGATTCTAAAGTCCATCTATAGAGCATGCACCATTTTTATCCCTCACTCTAGCACTGATTGCTCATTTAGATGCATTCTTGGTTGTGTCTAACATATTATTCATGAGTGTGCTTCAAGGATTCATTGCAAATTATTGTGTGCAATATTACACTTCCTAGGTGTCTTCTCTCAGTCATGATGACTCCACTTGAAAGATACCAAAAGAAGAAGGTTGAGTTTATAACATTGGTTCTTCTTGGTAAGATTAATTATGCTTCATGGTGGTTGTACATGGAATACTCACTCAAGGAACATGAACTTATCCCATTCTCATATGGATAGATTCTTGATCCTATTAACCTAGGTCAATATGATGACTGGGACAACTCTCATGACTGTGTCTATGGTCACTTATTGTTTAATGTTTCATGGGATCTACACCACCACATGGAGCACATAGAGTGTCACTCCACTATTTGGAGCACTATAAAACATCTTTTTAGGATCTTATTGTGACTTATATCACTCCACTTCTTATCAACTCTTTTGATATAGTTGTAATATTGCCTCCTACTTTTGTTTCTTGTGATGACATATCCATGGTGGACATTTTTCTTCCTTCTATCAATCCACCTATATGGGATGAGATTCTATCAGACGTCAATTATCTTATTGTAGATTTTACTTTCATTCTTATGTTGATTATTGTTCTTCCAAAGCCTTCACAAACTTGAATTTTGGAGGACTTCATTGATTTCAATGAGAGTACACACATTGAGAGTATTCATGACTCATATGTTCATGTGGGCTTCATCTTATAGATCTGAGTGCTTCATTTGTAGACCAATCTTTAGTTTTGATGGTTATTGAGCCTTACTCTCCTTTTTTCCATGGACATTCTTTCAGTGAATGTTCCATGTCTATCTTCTTCTCTTTCTATTTTATCCCCTTCATTGTATGCTTCTTTATTGTTATCTTCTACTATTAGGCTTGTGATACTTGATCAGACTTTGGCACATTCAAGCATTAGCTGGGAGACATTTAAGCATTTTTTTAGAGATCTACATCATGATTCTACTTATATTCCACTTGAGTGGGAATTCTATAGTTTGACAGCTCATGGTTTTTTTCTTTTGAAAGGAAGAGATAGCATTCGTTATAGAGGGACCTACTACAGCATTCACTATGCAACATTTTTCATTTACCTTTTCTCTCTTCTTTATGGAGGCATACATCCTTCATACTCTGTAGGATATTGGGGATCATCACTTTGTACTTGGAGTGTTGATTGCTTCAACATCATCTTTTGGGGGGTCTTTTATTATCCTCTTCTTTTCTTTCTTTTAGGGGGGGAGTTTTTTCCCACTAGGTTTTCTCCTTTTATTCTAATTTATGAGAGATTAAATTGTACTTGGGTACCTAATTAGACATAATTATCAGGGCCTAATTCTTGTACCCACCTAAGCTATGCTTAAGGTGGGGTGTTTGTGTAGATTTTTACCCTTTCATGATTTATTTCTACACTTTATTACTTTAACTTGCTTAGGAGGATATTTAGGCTAATTAAGTCTTTATTAGGTGAGTGATGACATCACCATGATGTCATCATGTACTTATGAGTGTATGGGGTCACATAGTCAATGTATGTGTTCATCCATCCCACTTGGTTCTATGGGTGCCTCTTCCACTCAGGGTCCTTTTCCTACTGTGTTCCCTTAGTGCTCTCTCTACCCATAGTGGAGGAGCCAATCCACTCACCTTGTCTAGTTGAGTCATCTTGTACTCAACCAGCCTATTTATAAGCCTATCCTCTAAGGAATTCTATTTGGATTGATGTGGATAGAAGGAGCTAGTTAGTCATATCTTATTGTGTTAGTATACTAGTGTGCTAAGCGTTGTGTAAGCTATGAGCGATAGCACTGTGATCTTAATGAGTTTTAAGTTATAAGCCTAGTGTGGCACTATTATGATGTAAGTTGTTTATTATTCCTCATTCTAAATACATATAACAGTTTTGCTCTCTTTTAATTTTTGGCTTCAATAGTTGTGTGTGTTTGCTCTATAGTCACCGGTCTTGAACATCCAATTTTGGATAATTCCCACATGGTATTACAGCTTCAGCGTTAGTAAATGAATACCAATTTCTTTCTTTTATTGTTAATAAGAAATTTTGATTAGTTTTTTGTTTTGTATTCTCCATTGTTTGGCTTACAAATTGGTATTTGTTTGCTTCTTGGTAGCTAAGGAGCTTGTATGGCATTTGTTATTTGTTTGTAAAGCCTATATCAATCCTTGAGGGTTTATGAAATTTTGAGGTTATTTTGAATTTAAAATCTCAAAAACTTTGGGATTTGTTAAAATATCTCAATCACCCAAAGTGATTGAAAAAATTGTAGAGGTGTTTTTTTGGTATAGGTTTAGTGTTATGTAGGTCTTGTTGGCCCTAAAGTAAGGTTTGAAGGATCATCTAGCTTTTTAAAAAGCCTGTGTTACTACTTGGGATGTTTTTTGCCATCAAGGTTAGTAGTTCATTGACCTATTAATTTAATATCCAAGGATATATGGGTTAATACCCCATCCACACATACCTATTATGACTATTAAAACTTAGACTACCCATTTAGGTTCATTTTTCCACTATGTTCCCCTAGAGCTCTCTCCACCCCTAGTGAAGGAGCCCATGTACTCACCTTATCTCGTTGAGTCATCCTGCACTCAACTAGCCTATTTATAGGCCTATTCTCCAAGGTATTCTATGTGTATTGGTGTGGATAGAGGGAGCTAGTTAGTCATAACTTATTATGTTAGGATACTAGTGTGCTAAGTGTTATGTAAATTGTGAGCGATAGCCCTGTGAGCTTAGTGAGTTATAAGCCATAAGCTTAGTGTGGCACCATTGTGATGTAAGTTGTGTATTATTCCTCATTCTAAATACATATTGTATTTATACTCTCTTATAAGTTAGTGTATGGGCATGTGTGGATTGGGTTGGATTGTGTGGAGTATTGCTCATTCTAAGCCATTTTTGGCTTGAGCATTCAGTGAGACTTGTGGATCTACATGGCCCTTGTGCCATTTATATAGTGTGATTGTAAGCCTTGTGTTATTTTTCTACATAGCCAGGATTTGTATAAGTTGTGAGCTTAATGAGATGTAAGCTTTGAGTCATTATAATACATCTATTGCAATTCTGCTCTCTTCTAATTTTTGGCTTCAATAATTATGTGTGTTTGCTCTATAATCATTGGTCTTGAACATCTGATTCTAGATGATTATCACTTACCCCACTTGCATTCTTAGATGGAAAAATACATACCCATTATGATATAATTTAAGTAACTCTACATTCTTGCACTAAAATTCAAACTCTCAACTTAAAATATGTGAAACTATGACTACTATATGGCATGTACTATATCATCCAGAATATGATAAAAATCTACATTCATCATATTTTTTGTAGATTTTTACAAGCTTTGATGGGTAGGTGCATGATTCTCACATGGTATCTAGTTTTACCCTTGCTTATTTAAGAAACTCTACCAGTTTTGTACTTGGGTACCTGATCAAGCCTAGTTGTTGGGACCCAATTCTTGTACCCACCTAAGCTACGTTTAAGGGGGGTGTTGGTGTAGAGTTTTACCCTTGCATGGGTTATTACTACACTTGGTTATTTTAGCTTGATTAAGAGGATATTCAAGTTAATTAGGTCTTTATTAGGTGAGTGATGGCATCACCATTATATCATCATGAATTTATGAGTGCATGGGGTCACACAATGAGTGGATAGGGTCATCCATCCCACTTAGTCATTTGATTGCCTAGTCCACTTAGGTTCTTTTCCCATAGTGTTCCCCTAGTGATCTTTCCACCCATAGTGGAAGAGCCCACCCACTCACCTTATCTGGCTGAGTCACCCTACACTTAACTAGCCTATTTATAGGCCTATCCTCTAAGGCATTCTATGGTGGATTGGTTTGGATAGAGGGATCTAGTTAGTCATAGCTTATTATGTCAAGATATTAGTGTGCTAAGTATTGTGTAAACTGTGAGTGACAGTGTTGTGAGCTTAGTGATTTTTAATCCATAAGTCTAATATGGAACCATTGTGATGTAAGTTATGTATCATTCCTCATTTTAAATACATTTTGCAATCCTGCTCTCTTCTGGTTTTTAGATTCAATAGTTGTGTGTGTTCACTCTATAGTCATCGGTCTTGGATGTCCAATTCTAGATGATTCTCAAAAATATCAACTCTTTGACAAGGTTATTTCATGTCCCCTTAATTAATTTAATATATAAATATCATATCTAAAATTAAATTTATATTGAGAACATTTTTTGTAAAATTCATGCCCCTCTCTACACTAGTTAATGAAAACCAAAATTTAACAATTTTTATGGAATAACAAATAACTCAAAACCAACACATATAGAAACTTACATTGTATCAAAATGAGTCCAAAAATATTACAAATCATTTTAATAATCACTCCATAATAGTTATACATCAAAATATAAAGTTTGGACAAAAACCATTGCCAAAACTACATAGAAACTTTGCAAACACTACTCAAAATAGAACATACATTCATAACACTAATATGTTGATTACACAATACTAGAGAACATTTAAATAACCTAAAAATAACCCCACAAGACACTTTATATCTATTGTAACAAACCCACAAATATTAAAATAATTCTATAACCTCTACTCACACCAACTGCCTACATAAAATATTGAATGTTGGTTGAATATACACTCATTGAAGCTCTATTACAATTATTATGTAAAATTGTATATTTAGATCATAGGGGTTTTGTCCAACAATCCTTGTTATCAGTGGGTTTATGTCCAAATACCTCCAACATCCAAGAATTTTCATTTTAGGATGGTTTGGTAAACATTGTTCAACAAAAAAAATGAATTATTTAACAAAAGAACCTCCATAATGAAATTATGACATAAATAACCAAGAGAGCCCAAAATAGGTTTCAAAATACAACTCCTTGCTTTTTAAATATAAAAAAATAATTAAAAAACCCATTAGTTATCATCTTTGTCCAATTTCTCATAATTTGATTAAATCTTGTTTTTCCTACTTTTGTCCTATTCCAAAAATTTCTCAAACTGGCCAAATTTTCTTGAGGATAAGAGTGAAAAATTATTTTATTAATTTAATTTAAAATATCATCATTATCCTTCTCCATAAAAACACCACATCCCACTTTGGCTAATAAAGCATTATTATTTATCTTGATCCCTAATTAGCTTTTCAAACTTACCAATTTCAAATAAATAAGTTATTAAATATTTATTCTAATTGTATTTCCCTTATTCCCATGTATTAAAAAATTAGATTTATTAATTATTAAATAAAAATTGGGACATGACAATTATCCTTAGGTAATACAAGAAAATCAAAAAGTAACAATGTACATCTTTACCATGCATTGCATTAATAGATTGTATATAAGACTACAAATGAAAACTTTCAAATGCCAACTAATACTACAATATGTCACTCTTCATATAAGGCTACAAATGAAAACAAAAAATTAAACATTAAAAACATCAATTCATATCACCATTTAAGGGAATACTTATAATTTATAACCACCCGTAACATGAGTTGAGTCATAAAATATAGAAGGGTATGTGCAAAAAGTTGGGGGATAATTCCGTGGACATAACTCATAATGTGTATGCATTATAACATAACAAGTACATGTTATTTTTAAAACATGTATGCATTATGGCTTGAGATTCTTGATCTATAATGCATATGTGTTATAACAATAACATGTACACATTATTTGAACTTATAAAAACATGTATGCATTATAGGAATGTGTACGCATTCTTATAAGTTTAAATAATGCATATGCATTATTGAAACTATAAAACAAAAAAAACCCCTCATCTTCTTCATTATTTCCATTCGCATTTTGGTGATTCCCATTCACATTTTGGCCTACAAGATTGCATTTTGCCTTCAAGCTCTCATTTTGGCCTGCAAGATTCATGTTTGCCCTCCATTCACCAGATCAATGATGCCATCATGAAGAAGAGGTATTTTTGTAGATTAAATCAATTTTTTTTATTTTTTTGTGAATTTGAATTGCAATTTTTTTTTCTCCAAGAGGTCAGCATGCTCCAACTAATCCTCTGCCTAACCTTATACCCAACCCTCCTAACCCTCTGCCTAACCCTCTTGTAGTTCCCCTAGATCCCTCAGGAATCCAGGAGGATATAGTTGCTCACATAGTGGACAACAAAATTTAAATTGAGAAAAAAATTAGGATAATGAGGGAGCCCACTTCCACAAACACCCACCACACCTAGTTGGCCAATAACCTATGGTTTGTATTAGGTCAAGTTGATTTGATAATGAGTCAAATTGATAGATGAAGGTCATATAGGGATAGTTGTAGGGCTTACTATGCTGACAATTTGTCAATATCTGAGGTGAATAATAAAAATATAAAAAAAGAATAAATTTGTTCCTTATTTATCAACCTGACCACCAATGCCCTATTTCCCATAATGACCAAACATTTCCCAATCCACCGATGCCAGCATTATTTGATTAAGGCCAATTTTTGCGAGTGAGGGTGGATGGTGTTTGACTATCCCCCTTATAATAATCATGAGGTCCCTTTGTATTTTTAAGAAAACTCTATTACGAGTTTGTCCTCAATCAAATTCTAAACTACTTTGACTATGGTGAGTTTTAGGGCTGAGGGAAAGGCTCTGTATAGGATTGACCAAGTGCATGTCATGCACCTAATCATCCTACAAGGATCCCTACCCAGAAGCCACTTCATCTATAGATTCCTTTTACAGTGATAGAGGTTGTGGAGATAGACACTTTTCATGCACTTAGTATACTTATTGATACACTCATTCATCATATGAGTAGACTTTCAAAGATAGATGCTTGAGATACTCTAGCTAGTGATCGTACATGACCCCACCCATGAAAATTTTATAGTGATATATGTATTGGATCTTTAGAAGATGATGGTAGAGCTTCAGGGGGCTTAGAATATGTGGTCTTGACTGATGAGTTATTGGCACACACATTTGGTTTAGATATGTTGGGAGCCTCTACACACATGCAAGTATATTTTATATAAATTTAATATTAAATTTTTAAGTTATATTTGTAAATTAAGAAGGTAAAAACTAATTTATACATTTAAATTGAATTTTGTGTGTGTGTGTGTGTGTGTGTGTGTGTGTGTGTGTGTGTGTGTGTGTGTGTGTGTGTGTGTTCTGAGAGGAGACGTTGCCTTCGACATCACAACTAGGTAGTGGGCCAACCTAGGCTACTACATCTATCCATGTTAGTATGACACCATATACATTTATAGAGGTAAAATTTCAAGTGAATATTATATACTCTAGATGTACATTCAAACACCTTAATTACATCCTGGGTAGATTTTATGTAATAAAATATAAAATAGCTAATATAATTTTGTTAGACTTTTTATTTTTTGATGTATTGACATGGATTGGTGTAACTTTTTAGAAACTCATCCTCCATCTCAACTATGTTTTCAATAACCAAAATAGAAAGTTAAACATTTACACGATATCCCATTATATGTAGTTTCCATAGCAGGTCAATCCCAATTAGTAAGATTTGATGTTTGTGTGTGTGTGTGTGTGTGTGTGTGTTTGTGTGTGTATCTATAATTCATTTGATAAAAGTTTTTTGGTAAAATATTGATCCTAAACTTGAAGTCTTGGTTGAATAATATTTCAATAACACATAAATAATAATGCTATCTCTGAGAAGAGATGTTTTATTGCTCAAAATTGTAGATACAACTTATGCCTATCTCTGAGAAGAGATGTCTAATTTATTTTTTAGGTTACATCTTCATTTATACACATTTTTAAGTTAGGATGAGGATTTGTAAGGTAACCAATATCAAGGGATATTAAGTGGTTTGACTTCCATGATTCACAACAATACAGAATTTAAGGAATAACTATTTTTAGAAACTTACTTTTTTTAGACTACACTACTAAAATTGAAATTTGGGGCACTTACATTTGATTTTCAAGGTAAAAAACCTATTTATTATATCTCATGTCATCTCATGGCATTTCCCTCATTCTTATCTTTCCAACAGTTCAAATGGGGAGTCAAATGGAGCTATGGTGCAAAAGTTATGGCTCGTGAAACTTTTGCCACCAATTGGGGTAGAACCGTCACCCAAATTTTCACCTAAAATATTGCTTGGATCATTCTACCCTCCTTGGAAATCAATGGTCCCATTTCATCAATATTTTTCATCAAGTGTATCATTTTTGTTTTGATTTGATTCCTGATGCATACTTGGAATAGACTATGCTTTGTGGAGCTATGCTTTGTGGAGCTGTGCAGGGCCTGATTGTTCACTATTTATGTCTAACCATCAGTCTATGGGTATAAAGTTGTGAACTTCTTCAGCTTAGTCTCTATTTACTTTTGTTGTTATGTTGTTTATGTAGTTAGGGCTGCAACATCAACCCTTTTGGATTTTTGTGGCTTGACCACCATGAGAATGAATTTCTTAGCACTAATCAGGGAGACAAATGTATAAAGTGGTACCTCTGGTACCCTATAGCACCATGTTTTAAGAGTGAGGGTGATCCTTCAAGTTCTTCATTCATAGATGCCATGTCAATCATAAATGAATGGCTGACTAAAGAGTACATTACAAACATCTAGATTGACCACATCACATAAGACCTCATCTTGGAAAGGTTTTATTGCATATGAGAGAAGACATTGGTGGGTGACATATAAGTTTCTCCCTGGACTCAACCATATAATACTGTATGGCTTTGGGTGAGGCTTCATGGACAAATTTAGTCTTTTCACAATATTATCAAAGATTAAATTCTTTTGACTCCCACTATCAAGAATGAAATGCATAGGCTTACCTTTCATCCATAACTTAGAGTGAAACAACCTTTCTTTGTCATTTGGACTCTCCTCATGGGTCTGTGATGAAGTAATGATGGCATCGGGCTTAGCATCTACAATCTTTTCTTCATCCTCTCCAACTGCAAGGTGTGTATGAGGTAAATCAGTAGATGTTGAGGATTGTGACTCAAAAAGTAAGGACTTGATGGCTTGACATTCTTCTTTGGAGTGTGTTCCATATTCATGGTAATCACACCATTTCCCAGTCTTCCCTTCCTTTTGCTTCCAATTTTGGCTTTAAGTTTGACCTTCTTTGTCACTTTTCCATTTTGAAGGTTAACTCTTTATATTCATTCTTTCATACTTTTACTTAATCTTTACCACGAACTTGTATGCCTCATTGAGGGTTTCCAAATTGAAGAGTTCCATCTCCCCCCATATATACCATTGTATTCCACCATGATATTTGATAACTTTGTGTTTCTCACTTTTTTGGATGCCCAATTTCACAGATAGAGAATGAAAAATGTTAGTGTAATCTTGAACAAAATTTTCCTTACCTTGGAAAAGTTTTTTACACTCTATATATAGATCATCATATGCTCCAATGGGGTAGTATTCTTCCTTTATAGATTCTATGAAATCATCCCAGGTAGGTTCCACCTCAAGGCCAAAATCATTTGTACTGAATCTCTTCTTATACACTTCCCACCAATTTTTGACAGGCAATGATACTTTCAAAAGAGCAAAAGTGATATTTTATTTATCAATGAATTCATTTACATAAAAATAGGAAGACAATTGATCCAATCAATTTTCTACTGCATCAGCATTGATTTTTCCTTCAAATGTAAGGATATCAAAATTCACCTGAACCTTGAAGGGTGTTGGGACACTGAAAGGATGTGGGGGTGCAGATGAGGAGATAAAATTTCCCATCAAGAATTTTTAGATAATTTAGGTGAATTATTATAGCATCTATGATTATTTATATTGGAGGGCTTCATTCACTATTTCCTTGAAAGGATTAGATGTCTCGGTGTTGTCCACCATTTGAGGTCATTTTGGAGAAAATAGGTAGATAGTTTGCTATATTTTGTATTTTCTACCCAAGCTTCATATAGTCTGGCCTGATCCTCAAGATCATACACTCTTAAGATAAACCACTCTGATACCACAGATCCAAAACTTGAAAGTGTTAGTTTAATAATATTTTAAGAACACACAAATAATAATTCTATCTCTGAGAAGAGATGTTTTATTGCTTAAAATTGTAGATACAACATATGCCTATCTCTGAGAAGAGATGTCTAATTTCCTTTTCGAGTTACATCTTCATTTATACACATTTTGAAGGTAGGAGGAGGATGTGGAAGTTCACCAATCTCAAGGTAGATTAAGTGGTTTAACTTCCATGATTCACAATAATATAAAATTTGAGGAATTACTATTTTTAGACAGCAATACTAAAATTGAAATTTAAGGCACTTCTATTTGATTTTCAAGGGTTAAAACCCACCAAGTATACCTCATATTATCTCAAATCATTCCCCTCATTCTTATCTTTCCAATGGTTCAAATGGGGAGTCAAACGGAGCTATGGTGCAAAAGTTATGGCTCCTAAAAGTTCTGCCACCAATTGGGGTAGAACCATCACCTGAATTGTCACCTAAAATGTTGCTCAGATCATTAAGATTGGATGTGTGTGTGTGTGTGTGTGTGTTTGTGTGTTTATATAATTCATTTTATTAAAAAAAATTGTTATAATATTGATCCAAAACTTGAAAGTCTTGGTTGAAGAATATTTCAAGAACACACAAATCTAGAAGTTCTACCACCAATTGGGGTAGAACCGTCACCCAAATTGTCACCTAAAATGTTTCTCAGATAAGTAATATTGGATGTGTGTGTATGTGTGTGTATGTGTGTTTTTGTGTTTGTATATAATTCATTTGATAAAATTTATTTGGTATAATATATTTCTATCAATTTCCCAATCAAGCATAGTATGTCTTTATCAATATGCACACCACACCTTTCTTTTAAATACTAGCCTCATATCCAGGCACTTGATTCTTTATTATCCTAATCACATATGTCAATTCAATCTCTATGATCAGTATCCAAAATGTTCATAGCTAGCAATTTAATTCCCATTTTGATTCCATCCGAGCATAATAATTTCATCTCTATCTATGGAGTTATAAATTTAGATGGCATAGCCTTTTGATCCCATTGTACCTAGTCAATTACATTGGTTTATTGGGATAGTGTCCATTAGATCCCATTGGTTTTTTTGAAGAGTGTCAACTATAAACTATAGCCTATATGTATATGGCATAAGCCTTGAGACCATATACAAATAGGGGACCTCAACCCCATATAGATAGATGGGGTTGAGTAGTTTGTTACCATCACCTACTTAGGGTCCCAAAAACCTACTATATCTAGTTGGGGGAGAGGTTCTATCTATATCCATTTATGTAGATCTATATCAACTTCTATACCAAACTCTACGTATATCCCTTCCTTTCAAGGTTCTTCTCCATCCATTCATAACTCATTCCTTTAGTCCCTTGGGCAATCAAATAATAATGATAATAATAGTCAAATAAATCCTTATATAATATTATCACTCTATATCTACATCCTTATTCATGTCACTAACTCAAACTGTCTGTCTACTTACCCCTCACATACACCTTTCTAGCTTTACCTTCTACTAACCTTATTTTTGGGTAAAACTCCTTATTGGGAGAATTTGATGGATCTTCACCAAAAACTAATTACATATTTAAAGACCCATTTGGCCCATACAACTCCCACATTAACACTATAACACATCTCTCAATGAAAATTATACTTCCTTCTTTAGGCCTCTCACTAATTAGCCCTCCATTTCTATAAACCTCCTTAGTATGAAACATGTTCAAACTTTCTCTATAACCTATTAACCTTTCCAAATACCCATTTGGATCTTTCAATTGAATCAATCATTTTTTGACCCCCTTCTTTGGACAAATCCTCCTACTTCTATATCACCCCTTCTCCCTTAACCCTTCTCTAGGCCTAACACTAGATCACAACGTCATCTACATACTTTTCCATACCTAAAAAGCTTGAAACCACATACATTAGTGATAATACACCAAATAATGTAAGATTACAAGTTTTTAGAATTTTTCAATGATCAAATCTCATTTTATACACTAAACCCTAGAATCGGGGTTTCTAGGCCATTACCAAGGTCGAGAGCACACTAAAGGGGATAAATTTTATCTTAGTGGGTTTTAAAACCCCAAGCCTTTTTCATTAGGTATACCCTATACAACTTTCTCATTTAGACATCAAGTTATAAAAACCCACAATTAATTGTAAACTCAAAACTCTCAATTTATAACCCTACCTATGCACACAGGAAAATAGGGTACAGGGTTACTTTGCCTTTCCTTCAACTCCCAATATCTTCAAAACCTAATATGTAATTATATACACTTCCATTGACTATCTTATACCCCTTACAATCTCAATGGAATCCCAAACTAGTTTCAACATAATATAACTCAGTCCTTTGATTGTATGCTGCCCTTTAGCAAATAGGGTACTCAGGGATTATTTACTCTTTCAATGTCAATGCACTATAAACCTATATCAAGATGATCTCCCCCTTTCTATGATCATTCAACATCTTTCTTTAAACTCTTTAGAATCCATAACAAGTTACAAGACTAAACACAATGCACATAATTTTTTAGTTTACAAACTATATGTTTTCCAAGAATAAGGACTGTGGATAAATAGGATTTTACCACTTAACTAATTAGATTCTTAAAAATATTATTCTCAACACTCTTATGTGTTCCTTAGTTAACCTTCCACAGAACTTTATATCAAAAGAATCAAATGCTTGGACTATAGTTGAATCTTTGACTATATGCAAGACTAAGTTTGTTAGCAACTTGTTTAATCAATGAATTGCCCAAGTTATTAATTATTAGGTTATTTTTTTAGCTAATTACTAGGGTTGACACTCCTCCATCATTATTAAGTTGTTTGTTCAGCTAATTGATCCATTTTTCTTCCCCTCACCAAAAGTTTTGTCATAATATCCTTTACCTCTAACTAAAAACTTTACCTCCGGTACCGACAGGTGCAAATACAAAACTTTGAACATGTATATATAGTAAAATTATATGTTTTTAAACAATATTGACACCCACTTCCACCCATTAGTTCATTTTCACTACTGTTCCAGAGCACAAAAACACTGACAACAAATGTTGTCAAAGTTGAAGCTACAATCTAAGAACTCAATTTTTAGTGCTTGTTGATTGAAAACTGGCACTACCAACACATCTAAAGGGGTGAATAACATCTAGGACCAGGTTCTTGACCTCTAATATAGCTCAAAAAACAAACCCACCACCCATTCTGGGCTCAAGAATGCCCTTCCCAATACAAGAAAGATGTTAATTTTTAGCCTAACTTCAAGCATGTATAAAACCAAAACAATAAGTCATATCGAGGAACTATAAGATCCCTCATGTGCATCAAAAAGTCTTATAATTTCACCCCAAATATAGTCTAAATCACCTCTAAGATCAATCCATGGCAGAAGTTGCAGTAAAGGGTCCTAAAATGCAATTTTTTGGCAGTGAAGAGACAACTTCTTGACCTCTAACTAGAAACTTTGCCTTCAAGTTCACCAGGTGCAAATCCACCAATTTGATCATCTCTATATAGGAAAATTATAATTTTTCCAACAACCTTGACACCCACTTCAATCTACAAGTGCATTTTCACTACTATTTTGGAGCACAAAAACAATAACAATAAATGATGTCAAAGTTGAAGCTACAGTCTAAGAACTTAATTTTTGGTGCTTATTGGATAAAAAATGGTACTTCCAACATGCCCAAATGGGTGAATAACATCTATGACTAGGTTTTTGTCCTCCCATCTGACTCAGATGACAAACCCACCACCCATTTTGGGCTCAAGAATGCCCTTCCTAATACAAGAAAGATGTTGATTTTTAGCCTAACTTCAGGCATGCATAAAACCAAAACAGTAAGTCATATGGAGGAACTATAAGATCCCTCATGTGAATGTAAAATTCCTCTAATTTAACTCTGAATCTAGTCTAAATCACCTCTAAGAGAAATCTATGGAAAAATTTGCAGTAAAGGGTCCTAAAATGCAAATTTTTGGCAGTGAAGATCCAATTAGCAACTTTGCCTCCGAGACTGGCAAGTGAAAATCCACCACTTTGAACATGTCTATATAGGTAAATTATATGTGTTCCAAAAACCTTGACACCCACTTCCACCCACAAGTGCATTTTCATTACTATTTCAGAGTAAGAAAACAATGCAAAAAATGTTGTCAAAGTTAAAGCTACAGTTTGAGAACTCAATTTTTGGTGCTTATTGGCTAAAAATGACACTACTAACATGTCCAAGGAGGTGAATAATGTTTAGTACCAACTTTTTAACCTCCCATCTGGCCTAGATGATAAACCCACCACCCATTTTGGGCTCAAGAATGCCCTTCCCAATATAAGAAAGATGTTGATTTTTAGCCTAACTCTAGGTATACATAAAACCAAAACTATAATTCATATGGAGGAACTGTAAGATCCTTCATGTGCATAGGAAAGTTCTCTAATTATACCTTTAATCTAGTATAAATCACCTATGATAACAATCTATGGTAGAAGTTGCAGTAAATGGTCCTAAAATGCAAATGTTTGGTAGTGAAGAGACAACTTCTTGACCTCCAACTAACAACTTTGCCTCTAGGACCGGCAAGTGAAAATACACCACTTTAAGCATGTCTATATAGGAAAATTATACATGTTCCAAAAACCTTGACACCCACTTCCACCTACAAGTGCATTTTCACTACTGTCCTAAAGTATGGAAACATTGACAATAAATGTTATCAAAGTTAAAGCCACAGTCTAAGAACTCAATTTTTGGTGCTTGTTGGCTAAAAAATGGCACTATCAGCATGTCTAAATGATCAAATAATGTTTAGGACCAGGTTATTAACCTCCCATTTATCCTGAATGACAAACCCACCACCCATTATGGGCTCAAGAAAGCCCTTCCCAATACAAGAAAGATGTTGATTATTAGCCTAACTTTAGGCATGCATAAAACCAAAATTGTAAGTCATATGGAGGAACCGTAAGATACCTCATGTGAATGGAAAATTATTATAATTTTACCTCTAATCTAGTCTGAAGCACTTAAAAGATCAATCCATGGTAGAAGTTGCAGTAAAGGGTCCTAAAATGCAAATTTTTGGCAGTGAAAAGACAACTTGACGTCTAACTAGCAACTTTGCCTATAAGACCAGTAGGTGCAAATCCACCACTTTTAACATGTCTATATGTATAAATTACACATGTTTTAAAAAAATTGACTCCCACTTCCACCCACAAGTGCATTTTCACTACTATTCTGGAGCACATAAACACTAACAACAAATGTGTCTAGAAAGCTATAAGGAGAAATAAACTTGTCATGAACAATTATTCAGGAGTGCAAAAATTCCAAATAATTTTAGTAAGCTTCTCTTAGCTTTAATAATATGAAATTATTTACTAACGATGCTAAAAATGTGAAGATGGAAGCTGATTTGGCACCACTAACCTACAAAAAATGTTAGTAAGTAATTAAAGATGAAATTTATGCACGTACTACCTAAAAAATTAAAAACATTTGGTAAAATTGATTACATCTACATTTTAAAAGTCAACATACCTATACATTTCAATCCAATGAACCACTTGGATCTGCTCTAATCTTGATAGTACTAATAATAGCTTCACGGTCTAACTCATGAACTTTTCATAGATTCTTATTTCTTGGCCTCCCATGATATTTTTGCAATTGAATATTCATTGCAAGAACCAAATTTGAATAATGTAGAATCTTCTTATAAGTTTCAAAGTCTTCAAATAACCATACATTTGAATTTTTTATAGGATATCATCGAATCCAAGTTCTAGTGACTACCACAGATCAAGTGGGATAATCAATGTTTTCTCCATCTACAACCAGGGAAGTCAATATTTTTTCCATCTACACACTTACACAAGTAGTAGTTTGTTCCCTCTTCATTGTCCTCATCTGTAATAACAAAAAAAACATGGATTGCATCATGAAAAACAATTTTCAATGACATTATGAAGATAGATTATGAGAATAAATAGTACATAAAGATTAATCTTCTACCTAGTTGTACTAGATCAAACATATAGTCAAAGTCATGTGAGGATGTCATGTCAGTAAGTTTTAATACTAGTGGAAACTGATATGTGTTGATTAGAATTAAAGGTTTGGAACTCTAGTCATCCACCCACTCTTGTGACTCACACTCATTTCAAACAAAGTCCATGCATGCAAAATAAAAGCATGCCAAGTGTCATGTATGAATAGTCCAAGAACCTGCATTTGAGCTACGAAATGAGTGAAGCTCACTAGAACCTATTAAATTCATATAATCCTCATAGTTTGCCAAGTCTTTTTCATCCATTAACCAAAAATATCTATGAATAGAAAAAATTTCTTGACCACCATGACATATGTTCTCATTACACCAGTCAACCATAATTTTTGCATCAATCAAATTAGTAACATTGTCATATTTTAACTCCTCCCTTGCAATGGCTCTTTTTATACATGCTTTAGCACCATCATGCTCCCCTTTTCCATGGCCAGCCTCAGTGAAATTCTAAATATGTTCTATACCAGTGGTAACGTACATCTTGCTCAACCAATAAAACATCCATGCATTCTTGAATTATGATGTGCTATTGTATGACCAAATGTAATGTCATTTGAAATTAATATTTATTTGAATCAACTATCCATAAAACTTATCAAAATAACCTTGCACATACTTTGTATAATGTGATCAGTCATCATTGATATAGAAATAGTACTCCCTTAATATTTTTTTATCTTCCTCTATACTATTAGGTGCATGCATGAAAGCTATATGCACGAATATGGTAATTTGTGTTGAGTTTTAATATTGTGACTGAACTTCTATTTATGGTTTGAATGTGTAATTTTTTACAAAGTTGACTACTAAAATAATACAATCAAGTGGGAATGTGTCCTTTCTTAGCTTGAAATGTTCATCCAACCATTTATCCCTATGTGTGTGCCTTGCATACTTATAAACAATTTTCTCCATGAATTCGACCATAAATTTTAAAATAGGTATCTCTTTCGTAACAAGCTCACACTTTTTAGATTCTTTACCATCTTTTACTTGATAAGTTATAGATTTGTATTTGCTCAAACTCAATTATTCATGTCCAATTGCACTTGTACACTCCTCATGGATACATTTTTTCAATTTTGGCAAACTATCACAAATGTTGCAATTTCCATCCAAACATTCTTTCTTATAAAAAAATTGTCCATCTGGTCTTTCACAAAAAATATTTGAAATAAATTCCTTAGCTGATTTTGGTGGAACTTCTATGCAACACTCCTGTAAAATGTTAGTAGTATGAAAATTACAATGAATATGGAAAAAAACATCATAGTGCATTGAAAAATCAATATTTTGCCTACAATAATAAGTGATGTGTGTGTGATTTATTTTTACATAAAAAGGTTTGGCCATCTCAAAAAGACTTTGACTAATAGCAATTTGTGGATGTTTTTCCAAAAACTTAGAGTAAAATTGTGTTTGATTCATATCTAAGAAATGTTTCAGATGTGATTCATGATTACGAGAACCAACTCTTATTTCACTACATCTATTGAATCGGGCAAAACTCGTATATTATCTTTCCAAAATTGTGCAAGTAACTCTTTCAAAGCATCGGCTATTGCCTTATCCTTTCATGGAAATCTACTAAAAAATGACCAGAGATCTTTCGTATTATGTTTATTAAGTCTTTCACATATTGAAATTACTTTCATTAATATTTTTCTATTTATATCAAGTTTTTGACTTGTTTTTGAAATCAATCATTTTTTCCCTATTTTAGCACTTACCGCACAAGTTGTCATTATAAATCAAGCATTATTACAATCTTTGTTACATGATTTTGGGCCTACAATATGATATGCATTATGTAGATTTTTAACAATTTCATCATTTTCATTATCCATGTTAGATGTTCTTAGTCTTAATGTGTACATTATAGGTCTCATCTTAAGCAATTTCATCAACAAAACAAATAATTGACTTCTTTGACTATTATACTCCAATCTATGAAGGAAATTATCCCAAATTTCTTGACCTAAACTTCTTAAATGGAGGTCAAACATTTTTTTATGCATTGGTTTCAAAATATTTTCATCAACTTCAATTAAGTACTTATATTTTTTATGCACAATTCTTGGAGGTGTTGTTATTGGTGGAATCCGTTCAAAGGGTGTTTCAAAATCATTATGTGTTTCCATAAAATTTTCTTCATTGTTTATTTCTTCATTATGTGTTTCCATGAAATTTTAATTATTGTTAATTTCATAATTATTTGAGTCCATTAAATTTTCTTCATTATTTATGGGTAAAGTATCATGCACAGACTCCTCATCAACATAATCAAAACCTTTAAATGTTGAATGTGAATTTCCAATATTATCTAATTTTCTATTGTCAATTTCATCATAATTCAATTCATTATTGTGAATTTCATCATAATTCAATGCATTATAATAAATTTCATCATTATTTAATTGATTATTTTCAATTGCCTCATTATCTAAGGCATTTAGCTCATTAGGGTTAGTGTTTGTACCTTGTCTAGAACAAATTGCCTGCATTCATACCTTGTTTTTTCTCTCAACTCCTCTTATTGCTCTGATGTTTTATTATTCAACTTATTCCTCCTCCCTTAGCATGAACCAAAGCCCATTTTGACAAAATAAACAAAGAAAGTACTTAAAATGTGGGGTCCCAAAAAAATTACAACCAAGAAAGTACGTAAGGAATGTCTATGGGGACAACAATCTCAATTATGGATGAAAATAGATGTTGAAAAGTGAGTTTTTATTTGTAATTCAATGAACATGTATACATTATATGAACACGTATGCATTTCTATAATGCATACGCATTCCTTGAAGTATAGGCATATACTATATAAACAAGTAAAAAGGCTCGTATTCAAGCATTTTTTTATTATAATACCATAATATGATGCAATAAAACTCAATAAGACTAGAATATGATGCATAAATCCCTAATATGATGAAATAAGACTATCAGATGTTGTAATAACACTATCATATCATGCAATAAGGCTCAATATAATGCAATAAGACTATCATACGATGCAATAAGACTATCATGTGATGTAATAAGACTATCATGTGATGAAATAAGACTATCATATGATGTAATAAATCTCTAATATGATGCATTTAGGCTATCATATGATGTAATTAGGCTATCATATGATGAAATAAGGCTCAATATAATTTAATTAGGCTATTATATGATGCAATAAGGCTCAATATGATGTAAAAATCCCTAATATGATGCATAAATATCCAATACATGATGCAATAAGACTCTTGATAAGATTATGAAGCAATAAAACTACTAAATGATGTAATAAGGCTCAATATGTAATATGAAATGAGCTAATTTTTCCCAAAATACCATCATAGATCCTTACAAAACTAGATGAATAACAAGTTCACAAATTAGCACTAATCACATTCATGAATTTATGCATTTGTGATTAAATCAAGGAACTTAGGGGTTGTGTTATAAAATTAGGATTTAGGGTTAGGGGTTTAGTGTAACAAGTTTGTACATGTGTATATATCATGAAATTAGGATTTAGGGGAACTACATACATGTTTAAGTCAAAAAATTAGGGTTTACAATCAACATGTCATGAAACGTGACCTAATTTAGCCCTTTCAATCACATTGTAGACTCTAATTTAGGTTCAATGGGTTCAAATTGGCCACATTTGCATTCATATTTATATTTCATATCAAATTAGGGTTAGTTAAGTCATACATATTGCATCTAGATTATATATTTGATTGGACCGTAAATTTGGTTTAGGAGCTCAATTTTGCCCAAATCACGTCCCTAATTGAACCAATCAACTAATTGGTTCAATTCATGATAGATAGAATCATACTTAATTTTGTCCCAAATCATATATATCAAGATCTTAGAGTTATGTCAAGAAGGGGTTCAAATTGGCCTCCCATGCCTCCTCAATTGAATTGCCCCTATAATTAAACCTTGTTGTGTCATATGTATACCTCATACACCCAAAAGTGTTAAAGTTATCAGAGGTGCATCAAGAAGTTTAAGAGTTGACAATGCCCTGAGAGGCCAAATCCAATTACATATCACCACATGTACCTCGAATGTGCTCAAAAGTGTCAACACTATTAGAGGTGTTATGTCCTAGAAGCTTTAAAGAGCTAGATATCAAATCCATGTGAGTCTAGATCTAATTAGATATGTATACAGGTGTGTATCTTGTACACATATATATTTGTGTTATAGATATAATTTTCACTTGTCTTAGAAGCATCAAATATGTCAGAACCTCAGGTCACCCAATCTAATCAAAGATTTCCACATTTGTAGGTCTAGTACACCTGGAGAAGTGTTAGAGTTGTCAGATATGCACATCTTTGATACTTAGACATATTTCATCACCGAGCCAACCAATCAAACTAAGGCTTATTCACAAATTTATCATGTATACATAGAAGTCAATAATGTTTAAAGATTGACATCAATCTAATCAACTCATGTCTAGTAAATAATTCACATGGTGTGAGCCTCTAACTTACCATTACTGTACAAAAACTATCATGTAGAGCCTTTTAAGGTCCCATCCAAATTGAGTAAGCACCAAATATTATCATTTTTTTACATGTATGTATTCAAATTATTTATATCCCTCAGCCTTGAATTACCTCTAGATATCCCAAAACTTGCATTCATATTAAGTCCTACATATAGGAGAGAACACAATTCAGCAATGGACGAGCCTCAACCTCAAATCCCAAGCTGGAGCAAGAATTTTGAGACTCGTAATACTTTATTTCAATCCACATCATAAGGTTTAAGCTCATTACAATAAAATATGAACAATATAATTGAAGATATATGTATAAAATATATATAATATTGAAACCCTTGATGAGGGGGTGCACACTGGTATTCAATTCTGGTCAACCATCTATATGAGGTGAGTAATTCATCATCCACATAAAAATTATTGGGTCTCTCTGCTCAGCATCATCCTTGAGGGAAAGCAGGTCTCAAATTTAAGGGACATTATCACAATTTTAATGTATCTTGAAGAAATTCAATAGATTTTGAGTTGGGGTAACTTATACATATGTCATACTTGGTCAATGTCAAGTCTACACCATCCCTTAATTATTTCAAACAAATTCCCTAGTGTATTTAGATATTTTATAAGCTATACATTCATCACTACAAGCACATCATCTTAAAACAACATCATCACTAATGGATAAATGTGACCATTTCAAGTTTATTGAGCTCAAAACCACATCTTATACAAAATAAAACATGTACCCAACTTGACAAAAATATTAAAAATTTTAACATGTAAATACATTGTAGGTCCATCATCCTAATTTCGTATCTTACCATCCCAATCACATAGTAAGGTATAAAACTCTATAGTATTGATAAGCATCAAATTTTGTCTAGCTTGTTTTTGAGATTTTAGTTATTGCATCCATGGTAAAATTAGGACTAGTCCCATATCAAAGACACACTCTTTAGATGATGTGGGAATGGATAGAGTGGCTGATGGTTATCCCATGTGTGATGGAGGGTTAGATGAAGGAGGTGCATAGAATGGAGGATTAACCATATTTTCACAAGAGATCTTAATTTTAGGCAAAATTTGAATAATGTATTTGAATACATTAGGGGAATAAAAATTGAATAATTTTAATTATTGTCACTTGAAATTACACCCTTTGAGGAGATCGTAAGTCTTTTCTCACTCAAGTGGCACAATGGAACCACCTCAGGGTTGTGGGTGACCCAAAGTTGAAGTGGATCTCTAGATAAGGGCTAGTTCCCTTGATGTATCACTATAGCTCAAACCTATTGCTAACTTTGTGGGGGTGAAAATGGAGAAGCATAACTAAAAATAAATCTAACCTAGGGGATGTGATACACCAAATATTTTCCTACTCACACCACTTAAAATTCACTAGAAACCAAAGATAATCCCACACATATGCTTCATCCACTAGAACAATCCTCTTATACATCAATGTTTCAAGCATGGGGTCTTGAAGAGATCTTAGGCTAGGAGGACTTAGATAATAGGCCTTCTAGAAACACTAATGAATAGACTACTCACTATACCTGCAATCCACATTAGACACTTCTTTTTGACCTGTAAAAGAGAGCTCTTAAATCACACTTGGCACTAGGAAGAGTAACATGTGAAGGTAAGCAAATTATAATTGCACAAGACCAACAACCAAAACATGCACTTAAATAAAACTTGAATGAGGTAAAACAACATTACTCATTAATTCAAAGCAAAAATTTAGTATGGCTTCACCATACCCAGGTGGAGAGATCCATACAACACCCAAAAAGGCTAGAATTTATAACAATTATGAGAGGAAAGAGAGATAGGGAAGCTCAAGAGTCACTAAGATACTTTTCAAGCAATAATAAGGAGTTACAATAGTCATAAAAACTATCTTGAGATAGGTCTTATAAGAAAAACAAATACAAATGTCCCTCAACTTGTCTAACTCCTCTATATGTGGCATACATTCCCTTGTGCTTGCATGAGAAATTGCCCTCATGATTTGCCTTCACAAAACTACCTCACCACTACATAGGGTAAGGTATAATGATTGATATAAAGGAGAGGGGTTACTGATAATCCCTCACATGTATTATAATGGTTTCCAATCATTCATATTCCTCTATCCATGAGCAACCATCTCAAATAGTTAAAAAATGAATACTTCTCATGCACCTCTCACACTTGGCACCAAAAACTTTTTCCAATTTTACAATATAATCCATGTACAAGGAGAGATGACACATTTAAAGATTGTCTAAGTCATCAAGTTCATCAATTAATCCTTAAAGGCTTCCCAATTGGAGTTTCACCATTTTTTACTAAGTGTTCACTATCTACCCACTAGACTGGTTGAGATGAAAGGGATATAAAATACACCTAGGAGATTGGATGGTTAAATATATGGAAATTAAGACTTATAATAAGTCCCAATATCTCTCCTAAAAGTGGTTGTATCCTTTTACACTTCTCCATGCCAGCAAAACATAGAAAATTGTCAAATAAAGCACTATTAAACCCCATCCATATAGGTGTAGTATAGCTCAATTACATGGAAAAATACCCTAGGGAGTCCTCTATATCTCCAAGTTATTTTCATGTCATTTCCACCTCATCTAGATACTTCAATTTACTACTTTCCCTAATCGGTCCCTTAGGAAGGCTTGTAAGGGTTTTATAATGGTCCTAGGTATTAGGAATTGTTCATAGAATCTAAATGTTAAAGTCCTATCTAAATTCCACTAAGTTCTACTTATGGACCCTCCCTTACATATCCAATTACCTTATCCTTCCATGCAAAGCATCATGGAAGGTATAAGCATTTAAAGTTAGCAACTTGAACCCTTTTCCTACATTCTATGAGGGTCTAAGTGTTTTCAAGCATAAAATGACTTCTTAGAGACTTATCTTGCATAATAAAATTTCACTAAACTCTATACACACCCCAAAAACATGTTTCCATCATCATAATAACTCCCTAAGAGATATAAATGAAAAGACCTCCTACTTTGGCATTAGGCCTAGACCTTGTTCAATAGGTCTGTCTACACTTTGATGGTTCAAACCTATAATTTTATCTTTAATACCTATAATATAGCTTTAAAACATAATATTTACCTCCATTAAGATGATACAAATCATTATAATTCTTTCCAAAAGTTGAGAATGGAAAAGATCCCTTATTTGGAGTTAGGTTTGCCTATAGGTCTTGTTGAATAGGGCACCCTATTTGGCCTTAGAGATTATAGATAAGTTTTATAGGTTTATTAATGTTTATCTCAGCTTCTCAAACCATATTAAATATCCCTCTTTAATTATGGCTCATCATCTAAACCCTTACTCCAAAAAATCAATCTTTGTACACCTGAAAAGTGCCCTACCTCTAAGACAGAATAAAGGCATATTACCTTATTTTTTTCACAAAAAAAACCATTAGATGTTGTTGAAAATTTCCCAATGAGTATTCATACTAAATTTTAACTCTTAACTCCAAGTTTTAGAACTCCAACTTCACAAAAAACAAGACTAAACTTTGACTAAAAAATTGCCTGTAGGGTTTTGAAACATTGATTGTATTTTGTGAAAAATAGAGTTTCTTGATTTACATGTTTTTCATTTTAAAGGACATATATATGTCTAAATTGTCCCATATAATTAATTAAAACTTTCTCCAACACCATGACCTCTCAAACCACCTCTAAACTCTTGGATTCACAAGACTAGGTCTACAAAACCCTGACTGTATGTTACATTAATAGACCCCTGTAGGTGGCCATTTAGCATGGTTAGTCCTAAAGTATAATGTTTAATGATTAATTTGAAAAATTACATGTTAATAACTCAATTATAAAAGTTTCCCATCTTATTTATGCCATGTGATGTACTTTAGTTTCAAACATGAATTCATCCTTGCTGACTGGGACAACCTTGTAAATTTCTACATGTAGGTGGAAGTGGCTCCATGAGATCTTGTTTATGATGTGTAAAAGTTTTCTTTAATCCTCTCTAAGGTTAAAAATATGTATCTCATCTTTATTTCACCCATATTCTTCATTTGGTCTTAAAATATGCCTCTTAATCTTGACTGAAACATTTTATCCTAAGACCCTATTGTAGGTTGTTTTAGGGCCTAGCTGGGGTAGTTATGGTGAGAAAATAAGTCCCTTCAGGTTCCTTTTGAAGCACATGGCACCATCCTTTCCTTTACATCACCTTGGTTTGGATAATAGACATCCAAACCATGCATACATGTTATTTCTTTCACTCT
Organism: Torreya grandis; assembly: GCA_037957365.1. Classification (NCBI taxonomy): domain Eukaryota; kingdom Viridiplantae; phylum Streptophyta; class Pinopsida; order Cupressales; family Taxaceae; genus Torreya; species Torreya grandis. The sequence continues at coordinate 1,280,373 of JARHVA010004203.1, forward strand.
ATCCATCTGACTAGATTGAGACACCTACAGGTGTCCATTTCATGTTTGAAGGGGCCTTTATGTAGCTATGGGAGGTGAACAAGCTATTATCCCAACTTTAACATGATAACTTTGGTCTCATTTTATTTTTATCATACCATTTTATCCATATCTTGTGCTTGGAGGTCCCATTCAATTATTTCTCGAGATGTCAAAACTCATTCACTTTTATATCCCTGTAGACACCATTGAGGTCTTTTAGTGTGTTCAGAGGCACTTTTAGAGTTTTATATGAGTGCCTTCCACATACCGTTTTAACCCAAAACATGGTAGAGGTCATTTCCATGGTATAGGCTACTAAATTGATGAACTAAGGTCTTTTAACACCAAGTCTATCACTTTTATTTGAATCCCATAAAAGTGCCTAGTGCACTATTTTGCCATTTTTGGGAAAAGGGTCTTAAAACTTAGAAATGTTTGTTAGGATGCTTCTCCAAAACCTAGTGAGCTTTCAAGGGTATTAAACATGTTTCTTAAGCCATCAAATTACATCATAAACCTCATGGCTCAACCTTGTTAAATACCCATTTACAAACCTTCAACCCCTACTGATGTCACCTGTAGGTATGCATTTGACTATGTGCACATAGGTAGGATGGAGTTGAGCTAGAAAGGTTTGTTGAAAGGCTTCTAAAACCCCAAATAAATTATTCAATTTTAAAATGGATAACCTCCATAAATAACATATTTCAATCAACCTCAAAACACCTTCTCTATTTGGAAAACACCCTTAAGGCACCTGTAGATGAAAATATCAGATAATGGCAAACCCAAACAAGATTAGAAGAGGCTTATTGAGTTCTCGAGGTCTCAAAAATTGAGAAGATGATGGTAAAACCTATGGGGATGTTTTGAGAAGCATATGAAACCATCAAATTTTTCAAAACAAAGCAAATAATTTTGAAACTATCTCAAATAGTGACCCCTCTTAGATGAAGAAGCATAAAACATTGCCTCGAGTCTAAGTGATGGTTCATAAAGGAGGAACCACAAAAATAAAAATTCTTGCCATGGATTTTAAGCTGACTTGAATTAATTTTCAACCCCAAGATCATTTCTCTAAACTCCACTTATGCGCCTCACACCAAGCTTGCAAAGTTGACCCTTCTTGGCTTGTGAAGGTAAAAAAGATAAAATAGAAGAAAAAAATGAAATTTTTGAGCTTTCCTCAACACACCAAGCATGTAAAATATTTTATGGAGGTGAAGAGACACTATCCCATGTTTTTTGCTGAAGGTAAGCTCACCAAGTCTGTACAGGTGCCATTAAGGGCCTAAAATCAAGGGAAAACTACATCTTTCTACATGAAACTAATTCTTTAAATAACTCTGACCACTTATTGACATCTCTTGATCTCTTCCATGTTCAAAATCACCTTTGTGATAAATATTCTTCCTTGAAAGTCCATACAAGTGATTTAATAAGCTAGAAATATGCCAAAATGACACTTTTTACACATAAGACATGGTAAAGGAAAAAATCAAGACTTGAAAACACTTTAAAAGATTTAAAATACCACATTAGGACATTTTCAAGACAATTTCATGCTTTGACCATGTTTGACTAGGTTTGACTTTGGTTGACTAGACTAGTACAAGGAAGCTAGGCTTAGACCAAGGCTAGAGCAAGGATGGGTGAGATGTTTAGAATAACATGAGACCTCCATAAGAAATATAGTAACATTTTAAAAAGTTTAAATATGTATGGGTTGACCCAATTTGACTAAAATTCAAATTTGGTCAATGCATTTTGTAATTCCTAGGGTAACATGCTTGCATATGTCAAGGACCAATAGCCCTATCCCATCCATTGGACAAAGGAAGTCAAATGAACTCTAAAATAAAAGGATAAAACCTTGAATTGACCAACAATGCAGTTTATTGACCTCAAAACACATGAAGGAAAGACAAACATACACCAAGACCAACCAAACACACCAAGCAAAAGCCCACTTATGCTACTAAGCACTTAGGGAAAACAAGACATAGCAGAAACAAAACTAATTATGTACATTAAACTTAAACATACCTCCCTTCTTAGATCAAAAGGAAAGTACCTTGAATCTCCCTCCTCGTGAGATGAATGAGGATGCCAAGCATGTTTCTTCTTAGATGAATTGTTAGATGACTCGTGTTTCCTTTTGGCTCTTTGGCTTGGCATGTCATTTGATGGAGTCATCTCCCACAAGCCTCTAAGGTAGATTAAGTCTTCTTGACCTTGTAAACATGCCTCATACTACTATCATTTTTTCTTGTTATGGTATATTTATATATCTATGAAGGGCATAGCCTCTTGTAAGTCTATACCTTCTTGAAAGACCTCATTGTCCTTCTCATTTACTACAATCTCTTAAAATCCTTCAATATGTGTTTTGTCATAACTCTCTAGAAATGTTTATTTTTCAAACTCCATCTTGGTTTGGGTAGGAGCAGATTCAAATGAGGTTATAGAATCAAACTTCAAACCTCCTTCAAAAGACTCATAGTCATCATAAATTACTCTATCATGGTTTGGAGTATTTTGACGATGATGCCTTTCAACATATGTTTGATCCTCAATAGCTTAGGTTTGTGTTCTTAGGAATTTTGTCTTCTCATTATCTTTATATTCTTTGAACATTTACATATATGTGTGCCACATGTCTTCCTCTTGAAACACATCATCTTGCCTAGCATGTCTTGTAGTCAGCTCCAAAGGACTTGTAGCCCTATGAAACATTCAACTTCATTACAAATGTCTTCAAATATCTACCACAATTCATCATCCTCTTTATGGTCAGCATCATGAAGGTGAAAAACAAGAGAAACTTCTTCCTCTTTGGAATCCAAAATAACCTCCTTCAAAGCTTCTTCTTCAACACAAAGAGTGTCATCTTGATTACCATTACAATCAAAATTTTCTTCACAAGGAGTCGGCTCTTCCTCAACATTAATCCAATCTGAAATATCCTTCTCCCTCTTATTAATGCCAATATTAGGCAACTCAAAAATAATAAGTTTAGCCCAAGAAGGCTTCCAAGGAGCCATGCAATCCTCAACATTAAAAGGGCAAAATGGATCAGTTAGAGGAGGTGGAAAGATGGGTTCAATAGATTCTTGAGGAAGGGTGGGAGGGAGTTGAGTAGTTTCAAATTTATCTTCACTTCCAACTTCTCCACTTCAACATGCTTTGTTCTTCTTTTCACAAGCTGCCACTACTTCTTTCCATCTCAGAAAGGTAAGCTTAGATAATTCTCCATGGGGCTAAGATTCAAATGGAGGGGTAACTGATAGACTTAAGAAAATTTGGGTTTTGTTGGGTTTGGTATCTTGTCTCCCACTTGGAAAAGTAGGCTTAAGAACCTCTCCATTTTTCACTTCCATGATGGATTACCTTAAAATTTGGTTTGCCAATTTAATCTTGTTGTCAAGATGGATCTCAAAATTCAAACTTCCTTTCTCAAAATCTTCTCCAAATAAAACAACCTACTCAATAGTGATTTCCTCCTTCCTTTGGTTTCTCTCTTGGATGGACTTCCAAGAATGGAAACTTTGGGGAATGTATGAAGAACATGGGGAATTTTGAAGCATGTTTGGGTTAGCATCTTGAGTGGGAAAATTTGACACACTTGAAGGTTGATGTGGGGTATATTGGGGCTACCAAGACTAAGCTAGTTCATAAGCTCTCAACCTCTACTCTATGTGAAAAATTAGACCATAAACATCGAGCATTTTACTATTAAGACCTTGTCAATTAGATCTCTTTATAGGCATCCATTCTTATTTGACTTGATCCAAAGCATTTCTCACACTTTTGATTGAAATCACTAGGGATGACTTGACCACAACCATTTCTAGTATCAAGGTCTAACATGTAGTCTTTGTATCCAATCAGAGTCTTCTTGAAACATGCAATGGAATGAGTTGGAGAGGAACTAGGTGGGCTAGGTGAAGCACAAGATTGATAGGGCTGATTATAGGCAACATAGGATTGATATGGATCATGAAAATCTTTGACAAGGACTTGTTCATATTGAGAGGGAAAAGGCAAAGATGAATATGTCTCCATAACTTATGTTAAGACAAACTCAACATCAAAATTATCCATGAATCACTCATGAGAAGATCATATAACAAAAAAACACCTTCAATTATAGTACCTAGACTACTTAACCCATATATTTATGCTTGGAGTCACCATTGGTGCTTAGTGAAATTGCCTTAGAAGGTTGATATCTTGAGGAGAACACCAAAACTCCTCAAATTCTTGAAACAAGTGTCCCACCAAGCATGCCAAAAATTGTTGTCACTTGAACCTGCACCCTTTTATGACATGACAATTCTCTCCTCATTCAAGTGGCATAATGAAACCACCTCAGGGTTTTGGGTGACCCAAATTTGAATTGGATCTCTAGATTAGGGCTAGTTCCCTTGATGTATCACTATAACTCAAACCTATTGCTAAATTTGAGGGGATGAAAAGGGATAAGGATAATCAAAAATGAATCTAACCTAGGGGATGTGATACACAAAATAGTTTCTCTCCTCAAACCAAATAAAATTCACTTGAAACCAAAGAGAATCCCACAGACACGCTTCATTCAGTGGAACAATCCTCTTCTACATCAATGTTTCAAGCATGGGGTTTTGAATAGAGCTTAGGCTAGGAGGACTTAGATAATAGGCCTTATAGAAACACTAATAAATAGACTACTCACTATAACTTCAATCCACATTAGACACTTCTTGCTAACATGTAAAAGAGAGCTCTTAAATCACATAAGGCACTAGGAAGAGTAACATGTGAAGGTAAGCAAAATACACTTGCATAAGACCAACAACCAAAATATGCACTTAGTGAAATCTTGAATGAGGTAAATCAAAATTCTTAATTAATTCAAGGCAAAAATTTGGTAGGGCTTCACCATACCCAAGTGGAGAGATCCATACAATAGCCAAAAAGGATAGAATTTATAACAATTATGAGAGGAGAGAGAGAAAGGGAAGCTCAAGAGTCACTAAGACACTTGTCAAACAAGAAGGAGTTATGACAGTCATAAAAATTAGAATGAGTTAGGTCCTATAATAAAAAATAAAGATAAATGTCCCTCAACTTGTCTAACTCCTCCATATATGGCATAGATTCCCTTGTGTTTGCATAAGAACTGCCCTCATGATTTGCCTTCACAAAACTACCTCACCACTATATAGGGTTAGGTTTGATGATTAATTTGAAGAGGAGGGGTTAATGACAAGTCCTCACATTCATTGGAATGGTTCCCAATCATTCATACTCTTCTATCCATGAGAAATCATCTCAAACAATTAGAAAATGACTCTTTCTCATGCACCTCTCACACTTGGCACCCAAAACATTTCCAAATTTTTAATCTGATCCATGCAAAAGGAGGGATGACACATGTAAAGAGTGTCTAAGTCATTAGGTTCATCAATCAAGCCTTAAAATCTTCCCAATTGGAGTTTCACCATTTTTCACTAAGTGTTCACTATCTACCAACTAGACTGGTTGAGATGAAAGGGATAGAAAACACACATAGTAGATTATATGGTTCAATCTATAGACATGAAGACTTAGAACAAGTCCCAATCTATCTCTTAAAACTAGTTGCATCCTTTTAAACTTCTCCATACCTGCAAAACATAGAAAATTGTCAAAGAAAGCCCTGTTAGACCCCATCTGTACAGGTGTCATACAAGTCAATTACAAGGAACAAGACAATGGGGAGTCTTCTACAGCTCCAAGTTGGTTGCATGGAATTTCCACCCCATCTAAATACTTCAATTTGCTTCTTTCCCCAATTGGGTCCTTAGGAGGGTTTATAAGGGTTTTAGAGTGGTCCCAGATCTTAGGCATTGTTCATAGAATCAAAACATTGAAGTCCTATCTAAATTCCACTAAGGGATTATTATTTACCCTCCCTAGATATATCCAATTACCTTATCCTTCCATGCAAAGCATCATGGAAGGTATAAGCATTTAAAGTTAACAACTCAAACCCTTTTCCTACATTCTATGAGGGTCTGAGTGTTCTAAAGCCAAAAATGGCTTTTTGGAGACTTCCCCTAGATACTAAAATCTCAAAAACCTCTATACACACCCCAAAAACATGTTTCCATCATCATAATATCTCCCCAAGAGCTATAAATGAAAAGACTTCCTACTTTGGCATTAGGCCTAGACCTTGTTCAATAGGTTTATCTACACTTTGATGGTTCAAACCTCTCTATTGTAATTTCATACCTATAAATTAGCTTCAACACATCATATTTACCTATATTAATATTATCCAAAGCATTACAATTCTTTTTAAAATCTGAGAATGGAAAAGACCCCTTATGTGGAGTTAGGCCTGCACCTTGCCTAAGTAGGTTTGCCTATAGGTCTTGTTGCATAGGGAACCCTATATGGCCTCAGAGATTCAAGATAAGTTTTATAAGTTGATTCATGTTTATCTTAGATTCTTAAACCATCCTTAAGGGTCCTCTTGACTTTTGTCTCATCATCTTAACCCTTACTCCAAAACTGCAAGCTTTGTGCACCTGAAAAGTGCCCTGCCTCTAAGACAGAATAGAGGCATATTACCTTATTTGTTTCACAAAACCAACCATTGGATTTTTTTTCAAAAGTTTCAAGAAGGATCCATACTAAATTTTAACTCCTAAATCCAATTTTTAGACCTCCAACTTCCCAAAAAACAAGATTGAAATTTGACTAGGAAAACGCCTACAGGGTTTTGAAACATTGACTGTATTTTGTGAAAAATAGAGGTTCTTGATTTACATGTTGTTCATTTTAAAGAAAATATATATATATTTATATTATCCCATATAATTCCTTAAAACTTTATCCAACACCATGACCTCTCAAACCACCTCTGAACTCTTGGATTCATAAGACTAGGTCTATAAAACCCTGACTGTATGTTGGATTGACAGACACCTGTAGGTAGCCATTTAGCATGGTTAGTCCTCAAGTATAATTTTCAATGATTCATTTGAAAAATTACATGTTAATCACTCCATTTTACAAGTTTCCCATATTTTTTATTCATTCTGATGTACTTTAGTTTCAAACATGAATTCATCCTTGCTAACATGGACAACCCTGTATATTCCTACCTGTAGGTGGAAGTGGCTCCATGAGATCTTGTTTATGATGTGTAAAAGTTTTCTTGAATCCTATCTAAGATTAAAAAAAATTATCTCATCTTTATTTCACCCATATGCTTCATTGGGGATTAAAATATGCCTCTCACTCTTGACTAAGACATTTTCTCATTAGACCCTACTGTAGGTTATTTTAGGGCCTAGCTACGGTAGTTATGGTGAGAAAACAAGTCCCTTCATGTTATTTTTTAAGCACATAACACCATCCTTGACTTTAAATCACCTTTTTTTGGATAAGATAAATCCAAACCATGCATTGATTCTAGTCATTTCACTCTGTCCATTAGACTAGACTAAGACACCTGTAGGTGTCCATTTCATGTTTGACGGGGCCTGTAAGTAGCTATGGGAGGTGAACAAGATCTTATCCCAAATTTAGCATGATGAATTTGGTCTCATTTGATTTTTATCATACCAATTTATCCTTATCTTATGCTTGTATGTCCCATTCAATTGTTTCTCAAGATGTCAAAACTCATTCACTTTTATATGCTTGTAGACACCATTAAGGTCTTTTAGTGTGTTCAGAGGCACTTTTAGATTTTTATATGACTACCTTCCACTTGCCATTTTAACCCCAAACTTGGTGGAGGTTTTGCCCATGGTATATAATACTAAATTGATGCACTAAGGTCCTTCAACACCAAGTCTATCACTTTTATTTGAATCCCACAAAAGTGCCTAGTGCACTATTTTGCCATTTTTGGGAAAAGGGTCTTAAAACTCAGAAATGTTTGTTGGGATGCTTCTCCAACACCTAGTGAGCTTCCAAGGGTATTAAACATGATTCTTAAGACATCAATTTACCTCATAAACCTCATGAGGTCTCAACCTTGTGAAATACGTCTATACAAACCTTCAACCCCTACTAATGTCACCTGTAGGTATGCATTTGACTGTATGCAGATAGGGAAGATGGAGTTAAGCTAGAAAGCTTTGTTGAAAGGCTTCTAACATCCCAAATGCATTATTTAATTTTAAAATGGATAACCTCCATCAACAACATCTTGAAATCAACCTTAAAACACCTTCTTCTATATGGAAAACAACTTCAAAGCACCTATAGATGAAAATAGCAGACAACAGCTAACCCAAACAAGCCTAGAAGAGGCTTATTGATTTCTTGAGGTCTCCAAAACTGATAATATGATGGTAAAACCTATGGGTATGTCCTAAGAAACATATGAAACCATCAAACTTATCAAAACAAAGCAAATAATTTTGAAACTATCTTAAACAGTGACCCCTCTTAGATGAAGAAGCATTAAAAGTTGCCTCAAGTCTAAGTGATGGTTCATAAATGAGGAAACATGAAACTAAAAACTCTTTCCATGGATTTTAATTTAACGTAGTTAATTTTCAACCCCCAAGATCATTTCTCCTAACTCCACCTGTACGACTCACACCAAGCATGCAAAGTTGACCCTTCTTGGCTTGTGAAGGCAAGAAAGATAAAATAGAAGAAAAAATTGAAATTTTTAACCTTTACTTAGCACACCAATCATGTAAAATATTTTAAGTATGTGAAGCGACACTATCCCATGTTTTGAGCTCACCAAATCCGTACAAGTGCCATTAAGGGCCTAAAATCAAGGGAAAACTGCCTCTTTTTGCATGAAACTAATTATTGAAATATATTTGACCACTTATTGACATCTCCTAATCTCTTAAACATATAAAATCACCTTTGTGACAAATATGCTTCCCTAAAAGTCTGTACGAGTCATTTAATGAGCTAGAAATATGCCAAAATGACACTTTTTGTACATAAGACATGGTAAAGGAAAAAATAAAGACTTAGAAAAACTTTAAACCATTTAAAATACCAAATTAAGACACTTTCAAGATAATTTTATCCTTTTACCATATTTGACTTTGGTTGACTTTGGTTTACTAGGCTAGTACAAGGAAGCTAGGCTTAGACCAAGGCTAGAGCAAGGATGGGTGAGATGTTTAAACCAACAGGAGACCTCCATAAGACATATAGGAACATTTTAAAAAGTTTCAATATGTATGGTTTGACCCAATTTGACAAAATTTCAAATTTGGTCAACATTTTTGGCAATTCCTAGGGTAACATACTTGCCTATGTTAAGGACCAGTAGCCTTATCCCATCTATTGGGAAAATGGAGTCAAATGCACTCTAAAACGGCAATATCAGACCTTGATTTGACCAATGAGATAGTTGATTGACCTAAAAACACATGAAGGAAAGATAAACACACATCAAGACCAAGCAAACACACAAAGTAAAAGCACACTTGTACTACTAAGCACTTAGGGAAAACAAGACATAGTAAAAAGGAAACTAATTATGTACATTCAACTTAAACATACCTCCCTTCCTAGATCAAAAGCGAAGTACCTTGAATCTCCCTCCTCATGAGCTGAATGAGGATGCCAAGCATGTTTCTTCTTGGATGAAGTGTTAGATGACTCATGTTTCCTTTTGGCTCCTTAGCTTGGCATGTCATTTGATGGAGTTATCTCCCACAAGCCTCTAAGGTAGATTAAGTCTTCTTGACCTTGGAAACATGCCTCATACTGCTAGCCTTTTGTCTCATTATGAAAGATTTGCATATCTATGAAGGGGATAGCCTCTTGTAAGTATATACCTTCTTGAAAGAGCTCATTATTGTGTCATAGCTCTCTAGCAATGTTTCTTGTTCAAACTCCCTCTTGGTGTTGGTAAGAGCAGCTTCACATGATTTTATAGAATCAAACTTGAAACCTTCTTCAACAGACTCATAGTCATCATAAATTGTTATATCATGGTTTGGAGTATTTTGATGATGATGCCTTTCAACATATGTTTGATCCTCAATAGCTTAAGTTTATGTTCTTAGGAATTTTGTCCTCTCATTATCTTCATATTATTTGAACATTTCCATATATGTGTGCCACATGTCTTCCTCTTGAAACACATCATCTTGCCTAGCATGTCTTGTAATCAGCTCCAAAGGACTTGTAGGCCCTATGAAGCATTCAACTTCATTACAAATTTCCTCAAATATCTACCATAAGTCATCATCCTCTTTTTGGTCAGCATCTTGAAGGTGAAAAATAAGAGAAACTTATTCCTCTTTGGAATCCAAAAGAACCTTCTTCAAAGCTTCTTCTTCAACACAAAGAGTGTCATCTTGATTACCATTACAATCAAAAGTTTCTTCACAAGGAGTCAGATCTTCCTCAACATTAATCCAATCTGAAATCTCCTTCTCCCTCTTATTAATGCCAATATTAGGCATCTCAAAACCAATAAGCTTAGCCCAAGAAGGCTCCCAAGGAACCATACAATCCTCAACATTAGAAGGGAAAAATGGATCAATTAGAGGAGGTGGAAAGATGGGTTCAATAGCTTCTTGAGGAAGGGTGGGAGGGAGTTGAGTAGTTTCAAGTTTCTCTTTACTTCCAACTTCTCCACTTCAACATGCTTTGTTCTTCTTTTCACAAGCTGCCACTACTTCTTTCCATCTCGGAGAGGTAGGCTTAGATAATTCTCCATGGGGCTAAGATGCAAATGGAGGGGTAAATGATAGACTTAAGAAACTTGGGGTTTTGTTGGGTTTGGTATCTTGTCTCCCACTTGGGAAAGTAGGCTTAATAACCTCTCCATTTTATAATTCCATGATGGATTACCTTAAAAGTTGGTTTGCCAATTCAATCTTTTTGTCAAGATGGGTCTCAAAACTCAAAATTTATTTCTCAAAAACTTTTCCAAATAAAATAACTTGCTCAACAGTGATGTCTTCCTTCCTTTGGTTTCTCTCTTGGATAGAATTACAATAATGGAAAATTTGGGGAATGAATGAAGGACTTGGGGAATTTTGAAGCATGCTTGGGTTAGCATCTTGAGGGGGCAAATTTGACACACTTGAAGGTTGATGTGGGGTATATTGGGGTTGCCAAGATTGAGTTGGTTCATGAGCTCTCAACCTCTCTTCTATGTGGAAAATTAGACCACAAACATCAATCATTTCATAGGTAAGACCTTTCCAATTAGCTCTCTCTATAGGCATCCATTCTTATTTGACTTGATCCAAAGCATTTTTCACACTTTTGATACAATCACTAGGGATGACTTGACCAGAACCATTTCTAGTATCAAGGTCTAACATGTAGTCTTTGTAGCCAATGAGAGTCTTCTTGAAACTTACAATAGAATGAATTGGAGAGTAACTAGGTGGGCTAGGTGAAGCACAAGTTTGATAGGGCTGATTATAGGCAACATAGGATTAATAGGGATCATGACAAGGTTTGACAAGGACTTGTTCATATTGAGAGGGAAAAGGCAAAGATGGATATGTCTCCCCAACTTGTGTTAGGATAAACTCAACATCATAATTATCCATGAATCACTCATGAGAATACCATATAACAAGAAAACAACTTAAATTATGTTACCTGGACTACTTAACCTGTAGATTTATGTTTGGAGTCACCATTGGTACTTAGTGAAATTGCCTTCAAAGGCTGGTATTTTGAGGAGAACACCAAAACTCCTTAAATTCTTGGAACAAGTGTCCCACCAAGCATGCCAAAAATTGTTGTCACTTGAAATTTCACCCTTTTAGGAGATGAAAATTCCCTCCTCATTCAAGAGGCATAATGTAACCTCCTTAGGGTTGTGGGTGACCCAAAGTTAAAGTGGATCTCTAGATTAGGGCTAGTTCCCTTGATGTATCACTATAGCTCAAACCTATTACTAACTTTGGGGGGATGAAAAGGGAGAAGGATAACAAAAAATGAATCTAACCTAGGAGAGGTGATACACCAAATATTTTCTCTACTCACACCACTTAAAATTCACTTGAAACTAAAGAGAATCTCACACATATGCTTCATCCAGTGAAACTATCATCTTTTGCATCAATGTTTCAAGCATGGGGTCTTAAAGAGAACTTAGGCTAGGAGGACTTAAATAATAGGCCTTCTAGAAACACTAATGAATATACTACTCACTATACCTTCAATCCACATTATACACTTCTTTTTTACCTACAAAAGAGATCTCTTAAATCACATAAGGCACTAGGAAGAGTAACATGTGAAGGTAAGCAAAATACACTTGCATAAGACCAACAACCAAAAGATGCACTTGTGAAATATTGAATGAGGTAAAATAGCATTCTTCATTAATTAAAGTAAAAAAATTGTCAAGGATTCACCATACCCAAGTGGAGAGATCTATACAACAGCCAAAAAGGCTAGAATTTATAGCAATTGTGAGAGGAGAAAGAGAAAGGGAATCTCAAGAGTTACTAGGACACTTGTCGAGCAAGGAGTTATGATAATCATCTAAAAAAGAATGAGATAGGTCATGCAATAAAAACAAATACAAAATTCCCTCAACTTGTCTAACTCATCCATATGTGGCATAGATTCCCTTGTGCTTGCATAAGAAACTGCCCTCATGATTTGCCTTCACAAACTACCTCACCACTACATATAATTAGGTCTGATGATTGATATAAAAAGGAGGGGTTACTGATAAGACCTCACATTCATTGGAATGGTTCCAAATCATCCATATTCCTCTATCCATGAGCAATCATCTCAAATAGTTATAAAATGAATCCTTCTCATGCACCTCTCACACTTGGAACCCAAAATCTTTCCAATTTTTTCATCTAATCCATGCACAAGGAGGGATGACACATTTAAATATTTTCTAAGTCATCAGGTTCATTAATCAAGCCTTAAAGGCTTCCCAATTAGAGTTTCACCATGTTTCACTAAGTGTTCACTATTTGCCCACTAGACTGGCTGAGATGAAAGGGATAGCAAACACACTTAGGAAATTATATGGTTTAATTTATAGACATGATGACTTATAAAAAGTCCCAATATCTCTCTTAAAATGTGTTTCGTCCTTTGAAACGTCTCCATGCCTGCAAAACATAGAAAACTATCAAATAAAGCCCTATTAGACCCCATCCATACAGGCTTAGTATAGCTCAATTGCATGGAACAGGACCCTGGGAAGTCCTCTATAGATCAAAGTTGGTTTCATGGCATTTCCACCCCATCTAGATATTTTAATTTGCTTCTTTCCCCAATTAGGTCCTTAGGAGGGTTTTTAAGGGTTTTAGAGTGGTCCCTGGTCTTTGGCATTGTTCATAGAATCAAAACATTAAATTAATATCTAAATTCCATTGAGGGATTCTTAGGGACCCTCCCTAACATCTCTAATTACCTCAGCCTTCCATGCAAAGCATCATGGAAGGTACAAGCATTTAAAGTTAGCAACTCAAACCCTTTTCCTACATTTTGTGAGGGTCTAAGTGTTTTCAAGCCAAAATTGACTTCTTGGAGACTTCCCATAAATAATAAAAGCTAAATAACCTCTATAAGCACCCAAAAAACATGTTTCCATCATTAGAATATCTCCCTAAGAGCTAGAAATGAAAAGACCTCCTACTTTGGCATTAGGCCTAGACCTTGTTCAATAGGTTTGTCTGCACTTTGATGGTTCAAACCTATTTATTGGCATTTCATACCTATAAATTAGATTAAACACATCATATTTACCTCAATTAATATTATCCAAAGCATTAGAATGCTTTCTAAAAGTTGAGAATGGAAAAGACCCCTTATTTGGAGTTAGGTTTGCACCTTGCCTAACTAGGTCTGCATATAGGTCTTGTTGCATAGGGCACCCTGTTTGGCCTCAGAGATTCTAGATAAGTTTTATAATTTTATTCATGTGTATCTTATATTCTCAAACCATCTTTTAGGGTCCTATTGAATTTTGGATCATCATCTTAACCCTTACTCTAAAATTGGAAGCTTTGTGCAACTAAAAAGTGCCCTGCCTCTGAGACAGAATGGAGGCATATTACCTTATTTCTTTCATAAAAACAACCATTTTATTTTTTTCCACATGTTTCAATTATTCTCCATACTAAATTTTAACTCCTAACTCCAAATTTTAAACCTCCATCTTCTCAAAAAGCAAGACTAAACTTTGACTAGGAAACTGCCTGCAAGGTTTTGAAATGTTGACTGTATTTTGAGAAAAATAAAGGTTCTTGATTTACATGTTGTTAATTTTAAAGGAAATATATATGTTTAAATTATCCCATATAATTCCTTAAAATTTCTCCAAAACCATGACTTCTCAAACCACCTCTGAACTCTTGGATTCACAAGACTAGGTCTACAAAACTCTGACTGTATGTTGCATTGATAGACCCCTGTAGGTGGCCATTTAACATGGTTAGTACTCAAGTATAATGTCCGATGATTAATTATAAAACTTACATGGTAATAACTCAATTATATAAGTTTCCCATATTTTTTATGCCCTGTGATGTACTTTATTTTCAAACATGAATTCATCCCCTCTGACTAGGACAACCCTGTATATTCCTACCTGTAGGTGGAGGTGGCTCCATGAGATCTTGTTTATGATGTGTAAAAGTTTTATTGAATCCTATCTAAGGTTAAAAATATGTATCTCATATTTATTTCACCCATATGCTTCATTTGGGCTTAAAATATGCCTATCCCTCTTGACTAAGACATTTTCTCCTAAGACCCTACCGTAGGTTGTTTTAGGGCCTAGCTTGGGTAGTTATCATGAGAAAAGAAGTCCCTTCAAGTTCATTTTGAATCACATAGCACCATCCTTTCCTTTATATCACCTTTGGTTGGATAAGAGACATCCAAACCATGCATAGATGTTACTCCTTTCACTTTATCCATCTGACTAGACTGAGACACCTGTAGGTGTCCATTTCATGTTTGAAGGGGCCTTTAAGTAGCTATGGGAGGTGAAAAAGATCTTATCCCAAATTTAACATGATTAATTTGGTCTCATTTTATTTTTCTCATACAAATTTATCCATATCATATTCTTGGAGGTCCCATTCAATTATTTTTCAAGATGTCAAAAGTCATTCACTTTTATATGCATGTAGACACCATTGAGGTCTTTTAGTGTGTTCAGAGGCACTTTTAGAGTTTTAGATGACTACCTTCCACTTGTTACTTTGACCCCAAACTTGGTAGAGGTCTTGTCCATGGTATAGGCTACCAAATGGATGCACTAAGGTCTTTCAACACCAAGTCTATCACTTTTATTTGAATCCCATAAAAGTGCCTAGTGCACTATTTTGCCATTTTTGATACAAGGGTCTTAAAACTCAAAAATGTTTGTTGGGATGCTTCTCCAACACCTCGTGAACTTACAAGGGTATTAAACATGCTTCTTAAGCCATCAAATTGCCTCATAAACCTCCTTAGGGATAAACCTTGTGAAATGCCTTTGTACAAACCCTCAACCCCTACTGATGTCACTTGTAGGTATGCATTTGACTGTGTAGATAGGGAGGATGGAGTTGAGATAGAAATGTTTGTTGAAAGGCTTATAACACCCCAAATGCATTAGTAAATTTTCAAATGTATAACCTCAATCAAGAACATATTTAAAATCAACCTCAAAACACCTTCTTCTACATGGAAAACACCTTCAAGGCACCTATAGATGAAAATAGCAGACAATAGCAAACCCAAACAAGCTTAGAAGAGGATTATTGAGTTCTTGAGGTCTCCAAAATTGAGAATATGATGGTAAAACCTATGGGGAGGTCCTGATAAACATATGAAACCATCAAACTTGTCAAAACAAAGCTAATAATTCTGAAACTATCTCAAATAGTGACCCCTCTTAGATGAAGAAGCATAAAAAGCTACCTGGAGTCTAAGTGATGGTTCATAAAGGATGAACCATGAAATTGAAAAATATTGCCATGGATTTGAATCTAACTCATATTAATTTTAACCCCCAAGAGCATTTCTCCCAATTCCACCTGTATGGATCACACCAAGCATGCAAAGTTGACCCTTCTTCGCTTGTGAAGGCAAGAAAGATAAAACATAATAAAAAATTGAATTTTTTGACCTTTCCTCAGCACACCATGCATGGAAAAGAGTTTAGGAAGGTGAAGATACACTATCCCATGTTTCTGCTGAAGGTGAGCTCACCAAGTCCATATAATTTCCATTAAGGGCCTAAAATCAAGGGAAAACTACCTCTTTCTACATAAAACTAATTATTTAACTAACTCTAACCACTTAATAACATATCCTGGTCTTTTCCACATTTAAAATCACCTTTGTGCAAATATTATTCTTGGAAAGTCCGTACAAGTCATTTAATGAGCTAGAAATATGCCAAAATGACACTTTTTGCACATAAGACATGGTAAAAGACAAAATAAAGACTTAGAAACACTTTAAAATTTTTAAAATACCACATTAAGAAATTTTTAGGACAATTTGATCCTTTGACCATATTTGACTAGGGTTGACTTTGGTTGACTAGACTAGTACAAGGAAGCTAGGCTTAGACCAAGGCTAGAGCAAGGATGGGTGAGATGTTTAGACCAACATGAGACCTACATAAGACATATAGGAACATTGTAAAAAGTTCCAACATGTATGGGTTGACCCAATTTGACTAAAATTCAAATTTGGTCAAAAGTAACAATAGAAGACTCTTGTTAGACTTTCAATTGGGACCTCAAAATGCACCTATTGAATTAGATGCACTAAGTGACCTTAGAGGAAACTTAAGGGATTTTATTCAACACATTTTAGAAATGTTTTTGGGACAATCCAAGGCATGATTCATAGGGTTTGTGCTCCATTCGATAGCATTCTTTAAATAAATATCAAAGAGATGCACTGTTACACCAAGGGCTCAATTATTATTTCTACTTACACAAGATTATCTATACTACGTAGTCCAATTCAACGGGTTGTCCACTTAAACAAACTAGTTCAAAATTTATATATAAATGGGTCTAGTCAAAGATATCAAAGAAACAACAAATGGGTAAGATAGGATTTTAGGCAAGTAAGATAATATCAATAAGAAACACAAAATTTAAGGGCAAGTAGTATTTTAGGTAAGGTGGTAAGGTATATCCTTGCCCGCAAGTAGGATTTTAGGTAAGGTGGTAAGGTATATCCTTGCCCTACTAGGGGAAAGATCCCAATAGTTGTGCATGTTTCAATTTTCAAACAAGGCATTTGTTAACATATGTTCTATAGATGAAACATATTGGTGTATATAAATATTAAAGTGCACCAAAAGTTGAACATGTAATATCTAATACATGTTCAATATTTATTCTATAAAATTAAAAGTAATCAATCACATCTTGAAAAGTATAAGAGCTCAAAAATAATAATAGTATTCAGATAATATAATACACATTACAAAGGCTATTATATATCCATGAAAGTAGTTCAAACAACCTCCAATAAAATAGCATAGAGCCATAACCAAATAACCCATAATAAGTCTACAGGTGAAACAATAAGCAAATTAATTAACAAACTCTTATTTAGATTTATTTACCCTATGGTGAATTAATCACCATAAAATATTATCTTTCTCCCCCTTAATTCAGCATATCTTGAAGTGAATAGGAGAGAAATTCTCTAAATGCCTCAATTTTTTCACATGCAAGTGACTTGATGAAGATAGCTACACATTGTTCTTCTATCAAGCAATACTAGAGTTGGATCTTGTGTTGTTGTACATGTTCATGAATGAAATGAATTTGCACCTCAATGTGTTTTGTGTGTTCATGAAAGACTGGATTACAAACAAGTTTGAGAACACCCTCATTATCATAGTACAGGATGGTAGGTGTCTTTTGTGGTACTCCCAATCCTTCCAATATGAGACATAACCATATCACTTCGTAGATAGCTCCTCCTACAACATGATATTCTACTTCAATAAAAGATCAAGAAACAAATTTTTATTTCTTGCTCCCCCAAGATATAGGACCAGATCTTTAAAATAACACATATCTAGAAGTAGATTTTTTGTCATCAATATTTCTTGCATGATCTGAGTTGAAATACAATGTCAAGAAGAAAATTTCATTCTTATTATATTCTAGGTTGAAGTCCATTGTACCCTTGATATATCTTAGTATTCATTTTTTTGTTTTCTAGTGAGACATATTTGGCTGCTACATGAACCTTGAAAGATAGCTAACTGCATAAAGGATGTTTGGCCTAATATATGTTAAGTAAATAAGGCTCCTAAGAAACTATCAATAGAGAGTTGTATTTACTTATTGTGATGGATTTGAATGAGACAATTGAAGCCTTATCTCCATAGGTGTAGCAATTGGATTATTATCCATCATCCTAAATTTCTTGAGCATTGTCTTGGCATATTCCATCTAGGACACAAAGATGTGGTGTTCCTTATGCCATACTTCTAATCCAAGACAATAGTGTAGAAGCCCGAGATCTGTCATGTTGAATGATTGATTAAGATCTTTCTTGGTTTCATCTATCATCTCCACTAAAAGACTAGTGATGACTAGATCATCGACATATACTACAAAAATTACAATCTCTCCCCCTTGTTGTTTTAGGTAGAGATTTAGATCATAGGGAAATCTCTAGAATCCATGTTAGATGAGATGATCATCGATATTTATGTACAGGCTCAAAGAGCCTGTTTGAGACCATAAAAATATTTTATTAGTTTACATACTTTTCCTTCATTACCAGGTGAGACAATACCTTCTAGTTCTGTCATGTAAACTTCTTTTTGTAGATCTCCATTGAGAAAGGCACTTTTTACATCTATTTGGTGGATCTTCAATCCAAATTTTGCAACTAGAGAAAATATCATTCTGATTATTTTGATTTTGGTCATAGGATAAAATGTCTCCTCATAATCTATGCCTTCCTTCTGTGCATAACCCTTTTCTACGAGTCATGCCTTGTGCTTGTCAATACTACCATCTGCTTTGTATTTTGTTTTGTATACCTATTTACAGCTGATTGGCTTATTCCTTGGTGGAAGATCTTCAAGCTGCCATGTTTTGTGTTTCATCAGTGATTGATATTCTGCATCTATGGCATCCTTCCAAGGTTTAGACTTTAGAGCTTCCTGAACTATCGAGGGCTCTACAAATTTTGCAACTATGCTCATTAGGGCTAAATTGACCTCATCTTGAGTCATGCTACGAGTCCTTGGTCCAGTAGTCTATGTGTCTAAAACTCTATCCATTTTAGCATCTCCTAATGTACTTATATATTATTTAAGCATATGTTACATTGTTCTTGTGGGTTGATCTGTATTAACTGACTGATCATCCTCATAATTATTATCACCTTCGGTATGGTTATGACCTTTTGAATTGTCTAGAGGTTGAATTATTGAATCCTATGAGTTTGTGGAAGGCAAATTGGTTTTACTTTTCTCATCAAACTCAACATCCCTGCTGATGGATATCTTCTTTCTTTTAGGGTCCATTATCATGTAGGCTAATCACTCTTCACTATACCCTAAGAAGAAATAAGGCATAGATCTAGTATCTAGTTTCTTTCTCTTCTTTTTAGGAACATACATATAAGCTTTACATCAAAAAACTCAAAGATGAGCAATGGAAGGTTTATGCCATGTCCAAGCTTCATGTGGAGTCATATTATGAAGAGCTATAGTGGGTGACATGTTCAACAAATAAATTATTATTTTCACTGCTTTTGCCCAATATGTATGTGCCAAACTTGAATCTTCAATCATGTTATGCATCATTTCCATGATGTGCGATTCCACCATTCTGTTGTGGAGTGTATGGTGGAGTCATTTATCGATGAATGTCATGTTCTTTCAAATAAGCAAAAAAATCTTTACTAGTGAATTCTCCCCCTTGATCTGAGTGAAGGGCCTTGATTTTATGGCTAGTTTCAGTTTCAACTATTGCTTTGAACTCTTTGAAAGTATTATAGGCTTTGTTTTTGGTCTTGAGATATTAGACCCACATCTTGCGTGAGTAGTCATCAACAAAGAGAATGAAATACTAAAACCCATAGTGACTAGATCTCATGGGGCCACAAAGATCAGTATGCACCATATCAAGCTTACCAAATACTCGTGAGGAACTTTGACCAAAAGATGTTCAATGTTTCCTTGCTAAATAACCAGTGCAGAGATCTATAGTTTTCTTCAACTGAGGAAGTCCATGGACCATGTTCTGATTGTTGAGTGCTTTGAGGTATCCAAAACTGACATGAGCATATCTATGATGCCACAGATTGGCTGAGTCTGAATTTCGAGCTACAAGTGCTTGATTATTTGATTGAATAAATTCAATTTGGAACATTTTGACAACTCCTACGGCTCGTGCAACAATTCTTGATAATTTTGACTTATCTTTGATCAAACACATCTTTTTACCACTTTTACAATCAAAGTCTACTTTGAATTTGTTGTCAAGTAGCTGATTGACTGATAGAAAATTCTTTGTGAGTCATAGGACATACAGGACATCTGATATTTTACAATCATGTCATCCAAGTGGTAAGGAAATATTACCAATGCCTTGAACTTGGTAGGATGAGTCATCACCCAAAGAGACATGATTTTTTATGGAAGTCTCATTCATGCTATAGAATCAATCTTGTCTTGTAGTCATTTGTTGAGTTTCCCCTGAGTCGATGTACCAGATAGAATTTTGTGATGTTGGTTTATCATGAGACTGTGTAGCATATAAGAAGTCCTCATCAGAGTGGATGTCTTCCTATTCAGTAATGTTGCCTTCTTGATTGGATTTCTTCTTCCAATGCCCTTTATTGTGTCCTTGTCCTTTATGTGGATGAGATGATTATTGGTGACTGGGCTTCTTATTATTGGAAGAGCCCTGTGTAAATGAGTTATACCAATAATTCTTTAGTTTATGACCTATTTTTACACATAAGATAAAAATTTTGTTTTTTATCTCCCTACGAATGACGTTGTTGACCTTGCTTTGGTTTAGAAGACTTGATATGCTTCTTTCATTTCTGTTGATTAGAGGCAAGAGCATGTTCTTTTGATTCTTCTTCTTTTGTATGCATAGACTCTTCCTATTGCAACATGTTTACCAACTTGTCAAAAGATGGTTTATGTTCAGTGATTGTCAAAGTAGTCATGAAGATGCTATAGGAGGGTGGTAGTACTCTCAAGACAATAGGTACAAGAGATGCATCTAACATTGTTTCACCCAATGCTTGGAGCGAGGCCCTCAGAATTGAAACATGGTGAAGAAAAGCTTTCAATTTTTCACTAGACTTCAATTTGAGGGAACGAAGTTGACGTTGTAAATGAAGAATGGTTCCTTCAAGTTTGGCCTCATAGATTGTCCAGAGTTTATCCCAAGTGTCTTTTGTTGTTGTGGCATCACAGATATGAGGTTGTACCTCATCCAATATTATGAGCATGATTATCAACTTTGCCTTCTGATTGGCTTTGTCAAATTTATTCTGACGATCAACGTCAGTAGCAATCAGGTAAAAGTACCATTAACAACAGGCCAAATGTCTTCAAATTCTAAATGTGTCCTGATTTTAATTTTCTAAGTGGTATATTTATCATTGTGAAGAAACTGAGTATGGTAGAAAAAAAATTTACATATTTTTGGCCATTTGTATAATCTGAGCAAAGGTGATGGATTGGTTCCTTATCACTCTAGGTATTAAGGTCTCCCTTTCTATATACTATCAATCCATTATATAAGACTTTTATTTATACGCACCCTTCCTTTATACCCATAGGAAAATGAAAGAAGTTTGCCCTTTCTGTATACCTGATGGTACATGAAAGAAGCATAAATATACATGAAAGAGTCTAGTACGTAGTACTTAGATAGTATTGAAAAGGGTTCATTCAATCACTAGCACCTACTTAGATAGATTTTCGCATACGTGCACGTAACTTCGTTATATACTTGGAAATACCATCAGGCGGGATTTATGCCCTTCGATTGAAACAAATGGGTAGATGAAAGGAAGGCTATGAGTGAATGTGTCTTATTTCTCCCTGGTGATTTAAAGGGATGATGCCTAGACATCATTGTTGCAGCTATGTTAGGTTATGAATGCAGTGACTTAAATGCAACAGCGTTACCTGTAAATGTGAGTCAAAGGCACCACTTATACTGAACACTGTGATTGAGTTTGAAAACTCATGATTTTATGCAAATATGTAAAACAATTACAATATTTTACAAAATAAAAAATTACAATGCTTTTCAGAAAATAAAAAAATACTTGCCTTTCTTTTTCATTTTGGGCTCTTTGGCCTCTTTTTGGATATATATATATATATATATATATATATATAACTTTGCCTTCCCCCCTTTTTATTTTAGTTTTTAGTTTTTAGTTTTAGTACATTTCTAGCTAAATTTAACTAGTTATAATTAAAATTGACGGAACTGTGAAATTTAGAGGTAATGCTAAAAAAAAATTGAAGGGATTTGAACCTCCCACCTCTCTTGAATGTGTCTTATTTCTCCCTGATGATTTAAAGGGATGATGCCCAGACATCATTGTTGCAGCTATGTTAGGTTATGAATGCAGTAACTTAAATGCAACAGCTTTCCCTATAAATGTGAGTCAAATGCATTGTTTATACTGAACACTGTGATTGAGTTTTAAAACTCATGATTTTATGCAAATATGTAAAACAATTACAATATTTTGCAAAATAAAAAATTACAATGCTTTTCAGAAAATGAAAAAATACTTGCCTTTCTTTTTCATTTTGGGCTCTTTGACCTCTTTTTGGCAAAATATATATATATATATATAACTTTGCCTTCCCCCTTTTTATTATAGTTTTTAGTTTTAGTACATTTCTAACTAAATTTAACTAGTTAAATTGAGGGGATTTGAACGTCCAACCTCTCTTCGGCCAAAGTATTATCACACCAACTCGCCTATATAACATTTCTCACATGATATAGGACAAATAGATACTTGAATGCTTATAAATATGATTTTAAAGAAAACCACTAATCTATGGAAACCACGGTTTTCTCCAATGAACGGTTTTGACTGATTTTTGTTGTAAAGAAATAAAAATTTAAGCGGTTTTATCCAAAAACAAAGATGGTTTTGAAGAAAAATGTAGCAAATAATATATTTTAAAGGTGGTTTTGGGGATCAAGGCGCCTAAAGCTCATAAAATGATTTTGTTTAATTTGTATAAAATAAAAACAAAACCAACCTTATTCCAACATTGCTCTTTGCTTATGAGATGCTTGGCTTTCTGTCATATGCATGCAGTGACTGTCAAAATAAATATTATATTGATACAACCTCCTTTTTATTATTATTGTTTGCAGTTAAACGCTTTAAATGCTCTTGGAGTAATCTTCACTCTCTAGGAAGAGATATCAGGGTATTTCAGTAGGTAAAGGCACCTCAGGAGTGTGATTATTTGTGTGCTCAGTAACGCCACCAGGGGATTAGTGAGCCAGAAGACCAACAAGATGAATTAAAGGATCTCTCTCTTTTTTTTATGACTTCCTGCAGGGCTCACGCCTTAGCACAGGAGAGACTTGTTCCAAATAAATATATATATATTAGAATAATCTTTCTCCAATTATATGCCCTGGTATGACCCGTTGAAAAAATCTCTTTTTGTATATAGCTTCTATGGCTGCTTTTTTCAGGCAACTACTGCCTCTACTATAGACTGATGTGAAGTGCACGAGCTTCTCTCAGGGTCAAAGAAAATTTGAACTTGAATGAAGAGAGAGTGTGTGTCTAGGGGCTCCTCCTCTTAATTGTCTCTCCCTGAATGCAAAAAATATTTCTTCCTGCTCTAAAACCAAATATGAGAGCTCAAAAATAATAATATTATTTAGTTAATGTAATACACATTACAAAGGATATTATATAGCCATGAAATTAGTTCAAACAACCTCTAATAAAATAGCATAGAGCCATAACCAAATAACCCATAATAAGTATACGGGTGAAATAATAAACAAATTAATTAACAAATTCTTATTTAGAGTTATTCACCCTATGGTGAATTAATCACTGTAAAATATTATTTAACAGTAAGAGTCAAGTATTGATATTCTAATACACAACAATTGGAACATTAAAGGTTAAGTTTTGATCATAGGTTTAAAAAATGCATTTTATGACCTCTCGTAATAAAATCAGTTATATTTTCAAATGTATAAGTGTTAGACCTTGAAACCTTAGTTATAAGTAGTTAAGATTACATATTGAAATGGGTAAAAATTTCAAAGTCTAATGCGATGTTATGGCACTCTAATTCACTATCCAAAGCTAATGGGACCTTTCCCCTATAAGAAACATGAAATTTGACATTTCCTCTATAAGGATGCACGGCTAATGGGACCTTTCCCCCATAACAAACATGAAATTTATTTGTTTCATTTTATGTCAAAGAAACGTGTATGCGTTATATAACACATACGCATTTTTTATTGCATTATATAACATGTATGCATTATATAATGTGTGTGCCTTATTTAAATTTGAATTTAAAATCGAGCCTTTAGGTTCGAAAATGGCTTGGATTTTCAAGCCAAACTCTTGGGACTGTGCATCTATAGTCGAGATTGAGAGTTTTAAGAAAAATCAACAAATTTCAACTTTAATAGTCAAATACGCTATGGATTTCAACATTAAAATTCAAAAAATTATTATCGTTACAATGAGCACGTTGTCCTCTTTCTAAATGTATGATTTTTATAATTTTTGGGCTATTTTTAAGGGTTCAAACGATATTTATTTCTAACAACACATTTTTTAGGCCACTACATGCCTCACCCATATATGTCTATTCATGTTTATCTCATTTATTTTTCGTTGATCTAAATGCAAAATAAATTATATGGTAATAAACTAGGCCTAATTCTACACACATTCAAAAAAAATCAATTTTCAATTTTTTTTGAGGTAGTTAGGGTGGGTCACACGGAGGGATATCCATTTTTTTGTCATTTTTCAAGATATACTTAATTGCAAAATTAATAAAAATATATATTCTTTAAAAAAATATAAAAAAAGTTTGTAACACACTAGAAGAGTTAATCTAAATATTCACCAAAGGGTTTATAACAATATTAAACGATGCTCAAAAAATGGTGAGTCACATGGAATGGTACAATTCAAATTTTCTTAAAAAAAATAGGTCCTCTTCAAATTTTAGATGTTTGACCTATTTATACTTAATCATTTTTCAAAAAAAATAGTTTTTTGAAAACTAAACTTGAAATGCTACAATTCATATTTTTATACCATCTTCAAATTTTTAGTGTAGTCATCTCTAATTATCTGCAAAAATTCACATTTCTAAAATTTCATATTTATCATGTCCACAGGGAGGCCCTTTTTTGTCCCCCAAGTTGGTGCACTCACCCAGAAGCAGGTTTAAAGACAAAACATGGTAAGATCTTAAAATCATTTCCAAAAAAACATACAATAAGGTTCAAGCAGTCATGAATACAATCAATGGGTTTCCATGATCCTTCTATTATTAATTTGATGGAGTTATCAACAAAAACAAACACAATAAGTGTTTTGCTAGCTCACAAGAAACACAAATATTGAGTACTAAGCTAAGAGAAACATGGTATTAATTTATCCACCACCTATGTCGCTCTTTCTATTAACAACAGAAAATTAAACATTAGAAACATTCATTCATATCACCATTTATGGGAATAGTTATAACCACCCTCAGCATGAGTTGAGTCATAAAAGATAGATGTAGGTTTAAAGACAAAACATACTAAGATCCTAAAATCATTCCCAAATAAACATACCATCAGGGTCAAGCAATCAACAATACAATCAATGGATTTTCATGATATTTATATTATTAACTTGATTGAGTTATCAACAAAAATGAATACAAGAAGTGTTTTGAAAGCCCGCACGAAATGGTTATACATGTTCATCCTTCACATTAGCATAATTATCATTGAACAACTGATGATAGCTTTCACATACCAATCATTTAATCTTAACTTAATTATGTTAGCAAGAGAGAAATAACATGCAAACTATTTACACACCACACTAAATACAAAGGAATCGTGCATAAAAATAAAATCTTATTTCAATGCCTTGCATGCATTAGCATAATGAGTATAGTGAACATGAAATAGAAATTCTATTTACCAATTACCCTACAAAAATCTATGTCAATTACTACTCGAAATAGAACTCACACTCATATACTTTGCCTCCTAGAATAGGGCATTGGTACATAGGTCATTATAATAGTAAAATCAAGTATAAAATCAATAGGGTATTAGTAAGTATTAACTTAACTGTATTGTTGATTGGTTGAAGGAATTAATGATTAGTTAGGGCATAGTTTATTTTATGTTTACTGTATTATTGACTGCTTAAAGGAATGAATGATTAGCTAGGGCATAATCATTCATTCAATGCATAATTTATTGAATAGTTTGTGTAATTAAGATTTGCTATATAGAATTCATTGAATGCATAATTCATTCAATATCAGATACTACTTCAAATAAAACTCACACTCATATAATTTGCCTCCTACAATAGAGCATTGACTATATTGTTGACTACTTGAACCCCTGATGGTATGTATTTTGGGAATGATTTTAGGATCTTAACATGTTATGTGCTTAAATGTGCATCTATATTCTATTACTAAGCTCATGCCAAGCATCGGTATAATTATACTTGATTGTATGTACACAACAAGGGTCAAATTTCCAAACATTCAAATTCCTTTATAGAATAAAGCTAGAATACAAAAATATAGAGTTCAAATTTATTTATATGCAACATATCCAACAATGATTATGCGTTGAATTCATATGTGTTCACTGAATTATATGTATCATATCTTAATTACACAAATTATTCATTAAACTATGTATTGCATAAATGATTATGCCCTAAGTAATCATTAATTCGTTCAAGCAGACAACATAAAACAAATCCAAATGTATTATGTAATATAAACCAATATGTCCTAAGATGTTGAACGGATATTATGTTCAAGGGTTGGGGATTCAACAATGTCGACAATGCAATTCATTGTAGCTAACCAACTTGTATAGTGAAATGCCTCCTTGGGGATGCTCCTACGGTTTGTACTTCTGGAATCGTGTAATGGTGAATGGGCTTCTGCACAGGCAGAAAAAGAATATTGTAATGAAAAATGAGAATTGGTATTCTCTTTGAATAGGGGAAAGGCGTGCAAGTAACAAGTCAGTGTTTAACGAATATTAGTATTTTATTTTTTCAACTAGTGTTTGGCTTAACCCCTAGCATTTGGCTTAACCATTATCATTTATCTTATTGTTGTCATTTGTCTTAATAATTGTTGTTTGCCTTAACGTGTTAATAGACATTAGCCCAGCCGTAAGTGTTGGAGTTTGACTGATTTGGTGGGCCCCATGGACACGTCAGCGAAAAATACAAACACACCGACTAGTTAAAGAACTCCATTTGTATTCTTCAACATCATTGTCCTAGCTCTTTTTCTTTTTCTTCTTGGAAATGGGTTCCTCCTCTACCTCCACCTTTGACAATTTCTTCTTGGATATCCCTCGTTCGAATCCCATTGTGGCCTTGTCACTTTCTTCCTCAGGTATTTTTCCTTTCTTTTTCTTTTTCTTTTTCTCTCTATAGAGATAGGATTGTGCTTATATTTCTTCTTGGACTCCATTTTCGGAGCAGAAATTGATTCTAGAGCATAAATTTTGGTGAATCTAACACCAAAATAAAATTTAGAATAATGATTAATTTAGGACTGCAAATAAAGTTGGCATGATTTTTGGGTTGTATTGTGTGAGAGCAATTTGGAAAAACCTCAAAGATTACAATGTGAGTGCCTCAACAACCTATAATACCCTAGAAATCAACTAGACAAATAACTCATACAACTGCCCAAAAAAAATTGTAATGAAACCAAACTAATACCTAGCATCTTGAAAAAACACAAAAAAAGTTGGTTATCTCATATCAACTTCTATCATAATTACAGCAACACTACCCTGATATTCATTATTTAATAATCTTTCAAAAACATCTTTTCCCTGACTAGTGCTCCCTTAGATTTTATGTTTTTTTCATATATGGTAAATAATATGCTTACAAAGACAAACTATAATTGTGGTGGTGTTTTCTTTCAGGGTTCGAGTATGACATTTTTGTATGTTTTTATGTGTGATGTAATTGCTCCAAGTGCCCCCATGTCTTTTTCTATAACATAGTATTTGGGGGTTGGGACTTTTTGTTGCAGAATATGGAATCATCAAGGGAGAACTTACAGTCCAAATCCACTCAACAACTATTACCAATTTTTCCTTTCTATGTAGTTCCACATTATTGTTTGAACACAAGCTCATCCACAAAAAAACTCTTGCAAAAACAAAATCAGGAGCCATATGCAGACTTCGGCCTTTCATCTCATGTAAGGAGCTCCTAGGGCAAGCCACCTGTCCCCTTCTAGGAAGCAACGTGGCAACTAAATATTCTCTCTAAAAAATCAACAAACTTCCATTGCGTTAGCAAATGACCACCATTGCAGATAAAAAATAATGTATTTCTTGAAATCCTTCTAAATATGGTTTTCTTATCATTTGACACTGGAAACATTTATCCCCTGTGCTACTAAGTTTAGTACTATTTGCAATTAAAATTCAGAGTATTGTGCAAAAGACTATTGACCTGGGGAAATGCCTAACGTGGTCTTTAATCTCTTGCTATAACTATAAACAGGTATCCAGTTCATTAGTTGCAAGAAGTTTCAGAAATAGCACCAACAAAATCCTCATGATTACTCACATTCACTTCTTAAAACATTTGGATGACTGTGCTTTGACCACGAGATGGTTTAACCCATGCTCATTTTCTCAAGAAAATAGTTTTGTGAAGAAAACTTTGGTCATTGTCTCACAACTCATGTATGCCTTCCTCAATAGTATGAATATGTTTTTTTTTTTGTTTCAACTATAACTTGAGCACCCTTTTAACATCATGAATTTTATGACAGAAACTACAAACATTACTCTCATTACTTAGATGCATTCGAACCATTTATTGAACCATCCATGGAGATGGATAAAGCCGATTCTTTGACAAGTGCACTCCAACCTACAAAAACAATTGTTCTTAATCTCCTTGTCATTCAACGCCAACATTTTGCCAATGACCGTTTTTTTAGTAAGTTTCGTTGTCAATTTACAAAATATGACAGTGTTTTTGGTAGGTTTGTAATCAATTTACATAATGTACTACCCTTTGGTGCTTGACAATAAACATAAGAAGATCGATTTATTCGTACAATACCAATTAACACATATTAATGTTTACATAAATAAATTTTTATAAAAGTGTGTAAGAAAATTTATATTTATATAAATACATGAGTTGTCATGACAATTCATAATATATAATGGGAAAAACAAAAAGAATTTGTAGATAGAGATAGAGTTGTGGGAAAAATAATAGGGATAGAGATAATTGAGAGAATAAAGGGATTACAATAAACTCTTAGGCAAGGGTCCCATAGAGGAGGTTGTTGCTCCTATTTTTAATGAGTGGGTGGCCCCATCAAAAATGAAATGTATGGTGAAAGGAAATTTTGGAATGTTTTCGTAAAAGTGAAGCGCTCGCTATTTTTTAAGGGGAAAGTTTGAGAAGGTAAAAAAATAGAGGATTGAAGTTTATGATATATGCTTCTATTTTGTAAGAAGATATTCTACCAATCAGTGGAGTTTCCCATATATATTTCTATTTTGTAGGAAGATATTTTACCATTTGTAAATATAAAAATGGACAAAATTTATAATTAAAATAATTTCAAATATTATCTCCAATAAAAAAAATATATACACCCAGAATTTTTATTCCATTGGTTCTCTCCACTACCCCTTAAAAATTTTAGGAAACCCCTCCCATGAGACCACTTCCTTACTCTATAAGAAAACTATCCCTATAAATATAATATTTGATTGACAATTTGATTTTCTAATTACCAATATCTTGTATCAGGGCGGTTCCCTAAAGCGGTTTCTTGAACCACTCTGAAAAATTTAAGCTTTGCTCCTCATAGGGGTTTTTGTGTGTAGACCAGGTCAAATTCTCCTACAGTTCGATATTGTTTGTCTATGGTTTTGCAGTGCAGATCACTGCAAATTTTTCTTTTCTGTTTTGCCTTGAGAGGAGATTTGAACTCTGCACGAAGGTGTTTCTCAAATTTTGGTGAATACATATGTTCAACGCAGCTTAAGTTTCTCTGGCTCACAAGCTTAACCTTGGCAAGATCTATTTGACCTCTCTGCGTCGACTTGGATCTACATCGGATGCTTCTATTGCATTAGAAGGTACTCAGCGTTTTGAACAGATCCTCATACGACTCTGGGCTCCAAATATTGAGCTCCAAATATATGTTCATCCTGTTCATTCAATTTGGCGTACCGTGCATTTCGTTTGTCTTATGACAACCCTGCAAAACTGTTGGCGTCCAGTACAGCCCTGCAACGGTGATCCAGCTTCCTCTACGGCAAGCTCAACATTGATGAAGATCTGCATTATTATGCCCAGCCATTCATCCATTTGGCCCCACATTGCAGATCCAACTCGTCCTGTGCATTGGCCACATTGGTTAGCTTTGTTTTGAGCCCATCCATTGTCGAGCTCCACTCTACTGCGTTCGGTTGTATCCTGGATCCTGCACCAATAAATAAATCTACTCAGATCAATACGAGCGCCCATTTCGACTAACTCTCGACATCAAACACAGCACGCTGACGCCTTTTCATCGACGCGAAGGTAGAACCCACGAGCTTCGTCTCTTAGCTGCAGTTTTTCAACTTCAAAACTCAGCTCGCCATTCTACCTCTGGTCATACCATAATACAAAAATTACTCCGAAGAGTCTGGATGTTGCCCCCTCAATCAAAAAAATATTTAATACCACATTATGTGGGTAAGTTCAAATTAAAATAATTTTATAAATTAAAATCTAATATGTTAAGTAGGACGATCTTTGTTTTAAGGTTCAACTTTACACATTCAAAAAAAACATTATATCTAAAGTTATATAATTATAAAAATATTAATGTCTACTTAAAGTTAGAATTGATTTTTGAAATTAGAAAAAAAATTACAATGTAAAAAAGTAAGGGATAAAGTAGTGTAAGCACAACTCAGAAATGTATATATTTTTCGTGGATATAAATTTGGCAGAAATGCATATTTTTTTCATGAACATAAACTTGGCTTCACTTCAAACATGTAGTATATATTATATGAATATCACACATACAAGCACAACTCTAAGAATGTATGTCATTGGGAATAAATCTTTAGAATAATAAAGGTAGATGATTAAGTTGCACTACAAATAAGAGCGATATAGCAAATAAATTTCATTTTATATATTTCAGTGTTATATTTGTGCATGTATGTATGTGTATTTACATTCAGATTGAATGGCAAAATTTGGTTTACCCTAGATATTGGTCATGAGATCAAAACCCGTGTGTATACAATTTGAAGTAGACATTCGAAGAGTGTGATAATTGCACTTCAAAGGGTTAGCGAGATTCAGTTTACTCCAGATGTTGGTCATGAGGTCAAAACCCATGTGTATATAATTTGAACAACTAGTCGTCTTCCAAAACAAAGTCTCAGATTGATTAGCAAGATTTGGTTTACTCTTTAATGTTGTTCATTAGGTTAACACCTATGTTTGAAATGGTGGTCTTCCAGAGGGGGTCTTACATGTTAAATTGGTGTCTACCTTTATATGCATATATGTATGACGTTTTGGCACATTTCTAATAAGCAGTTCGAGCAACATGAAATCTTGTTTACAATACACAGATTGTTATGACTTGCCCATTTGCTTGCCTGTACATTTTTCCTTTGATATGTCTATAGTTGATTTTGAATATATTTGGCATCTAGAATACCGCCATTTACTCCTCATTGCATTCTTGCTTTGTGCTTTGCGTTCTCAGTCAAATTTTCAAAATTGTTCCATGTGCATCACTGTTAGGTTGGTTTAACGGCACAGTATTGATGGAAACTAATTAACAATAACAATAAGAGCTAAGGAGCCACAACTTGGAAGCATGCTCTATATTGATATGCCAAAGTCACTCTCATGCTACAAATAATGTATGCAACAATTGATGTGCAAGGGCACACTGAAAACTTGGATGCTCAACAGCAGTTCTCCATGTTATCAACATCCTCAAACTGATTTTTTAGCACTAGCAGGTTATGTACTTATCTATACCGGTTCTATTGTTTGCCAACTAGGTATGATTAAGCATAGTCAGAATACAGTTTAACTGAATCTGGATTTCCTTAAACGGCTTAGCAATGCTTCCTACCTGCATAATAGAAAAATCAACGAGGTGTCAGAAGAAAGAATCAAGAACTCTATAAAATGAACATAGGTCAATTGTCATTCGTCAAACTCTGTATAGTGAAATCACTTACATTAAGTTGTAAAGTGCCAATCATCCTCTCTGCATGGTGCCATCTAGGCAGTGGCTTATTTAACTACAACCACCTTTGTCTATAGCTTCTTAACCTAGTGGTTCACACGAGATGGATATTAGCAGAAAACCAGTGATTGAGGTGTTATTTCTGAGCATTTTGCAAGGCCCAAAGCGCTAAAGTTCCTTTTCCTCATTCTCTGCAAGAAACTTACATTTGCATGATAATAAATGTTATAACAATTGCATGAGCATGCTTGAAATTCCATCAATTCTTTATGAAGATGGCTGCCATAGGATTGATTGTTAGCTGATGTTAGAAATAGACTTTCCAATCTTTGGTTGGACCTCATTTGTTAGGCTCTTGTCATCTAATGAAGACTCTTCTGCACCAGTCTCAGAAAATGCATTTGGAATATCTTTGTCTACATGAAGATGACTATTTGGTCCTGGTAACACTGGTGCCTTAACCACCATCCCCACTATTACGGAAATATCATCCAGCTTCCCTCCTGCAAGATATTTTAAAACAATACTAAAACCAATAACAATTACATGTATATTGATGAACGATGCAAAATGAGTGGAACAGGATTCCAAGCGTCATGTTTGCCATGCCTGTAAATTTCATTCCAAGTAGCTTCTTCCACATTGGAATGTCGTATCCCTGTACTTAGATTTGATGTCAGTGCCAGAGAGGTAATATGTTTCAAATTTACATTCATTTTTCAGAACTACTAAGTTTAATTATGAGCTCAATATGTTAATCGATACTTTCCCTAGTGGTTATTCAAAGCATAAATTCTAAGAAAATGTTCATCGTGCCTGGATTCTAGCCTCCAAACAGTAAGGTGACTCAAATGCTCTATCCCTTGCATGTGTGCTTGCAAGATCTGCCAACGCTTGCGCTGCAAAGCATAAAATACAAAAAACGAGTTTTGAAAAGAAAATAAAGGAAGATGATATATCAATTAGGTATAGAACCAAAGAATAACAGCCAAGAGAAGAATATGTGACTTTACCTGTCTTTTTTACTACTTCTGGCTCAGACCCTCCAAACCTACTAATTAAACTCTCTATTTCATGGTCAAAAACATTGTCAAAAAGTCCATCCGATCCCATGATAACTACGTCTCCTTCCATTATATCTGTGTTGTACACCTGTTTTATTAATAAAACATAATTCTTTGTATCAAACTTCAAACAGATTTCAGAAGATACAAAGAATGTCCACAAGTGACCAAAGTAGGTCAATCGGACTGTAAGCACATCCAGTTACAATAGAAAAGTACTAGGGTAGAAAAGAATCCTATAAGCTGAAAAAATGAATAAGACTAAAACTAAAGCACTAAAGCAACAAAAGCCTGACGAGAGGAGGGAAACCCACAGTGGGTAAACCCAAGCCATATGATACAAATATAAATAAATAGCCATTTGCGTCTAGAATCCCCCAATGGAAACAAAAAACACATGCAGACCACAGAAAATACTGAGGCACAAAGCAAGAGTCATATGTCGCATCAATGCCTGGAGCAGGAGGAAAACTGCCAGTATCATCAACCACATCCATCACGTGACTAATGTAGGATCTGATAATATCCATAGGAGAACCTCTTGGACATCCTGTGAGGAAGAAAAACACTTCCCCTTTTAATTCTCCTAACATCTCAGGCCAACAAGTCTCTAGAGGAGGAAAGAAAGAGGGTGATACGTGCCTTCCCTCGTGCCTCAGGCAGTAGACAAGGACATGTAGAAGGCCAACGATGCCTGCTATATAGTAAGTGAAAGGTCTGAGATATCCTAGTAGCAGCATGCAAAAGTAGAGATCATAAGGGAACGCAGAATAAGCTCCATTAATAAATAGGTTACTAGACAGTAAAGAAAGGCTGAAAGCGATTCTAGAGACTGATTACGTGAATGTACTTTTCTATGAATTTGTGAAGAGATAGAAGGGAAGCACAAGGGATAGAAAAATCAAACTGTAGAGTATACACATTATTAAAAATTCAATCATAGAAGTTCCTTCTTCAATATTAATAATTGAAGTTATTCATGCATGCCCTAAAAATCAGATTAAGGGAAATTATGCAGGAAAATAAAAGAAAAAAAATGTCTGTGCGGCTAGAATTTTATTGCTTATATCAGTGTGTAGACGCAGAGCTTTGAAAATTAGCAGCTTACAAACAAGTTATAGAGAATAGAATACATGTTGCTTCATCAAGCCGTATTTATCCATGTTGTGCATACAAAACAATCTGGCTCCCATAAGAACAGGGCCTCATAAAAAAAATATCACAAATCTAAGATCAGTGACGTGTACTCCAAATAGTAAACATAGTTATTCACCTCAATCATTCATATCCTTGAAAGGGAATGAATGTTTGGTATCAAAAATTAAATGCTAATTTGATAGTTTAAAAAGAAAAGGTGGAAATAGCCAATATAGAGATTGACCTCCATCACTAAATTCACTTAGAAAGAAGGGATTAACTGTTAAGAAACTTTTACTGCTACAGCAGAGATGATCACCTTTAGGATGTCTTAGTGATTTCTGTTCAATTAGGGTGGAAGGTAAATCACATAGATGTAAAAGTGCTTTCTTAATGTTGATATGAAAGAGCAAGTGTTTACATAGAAACCACGGATTTTGTGAAAAAGGGTAAAGAGCATTTGGTTTTCAGGTTGGTGAAGCTATTTATGGCTGGAAGCATGTCCCTCTAGCTTGGTAGGCAAAGATAGATGAACAACTAACAAGAAATGGATTCAGGACAAGTCCCTTAGATTCAAACTTGCGTGTGAAGACCAAAAGTGATGGCATTGTAATTCTTGTTCATTCATTACCATAGTTCTTAACGGACTTAAGGTTATTCAACCTCTCAAAACTCATTATTTTTAATGGACTTTAGGCCACATCTAGTTGTGCCACCGGTGATACAAAGCCTATCTGTTGCACATAGGTCAACTGAAACTGAGAGAATGACTTCTGATTTTACCTGTTACCTCCATCACCACGTCTTGACACTGCCAATCAGTTATTCAAAACAGCATAGATCTTGCTCGGTTCTTTTGTGACTTAGTGACCACCTTGGCCAACACATTGTTACTTCATGGACAATTCCTCTAATAGTGATCCTTTTCGCAAGTAAAACAATCTCCTAGCAAACCCTTTGCTGCATTCTTTACTCAACAGAGTCATCTTTATCTTCTACATTAAAAATTGCAATCCCTTTTGCTCTTGTTGAGCTTAGGGTTTAAATCCCTGTCTGTGTTTCTCCTTCCATGCCACAACCTTTCCTTGCAACATCTTCTGAAGCTTTTGCTTATTTGTATGTTAATCTTCACAACACTTGGCCTCGGATACAGCTCCCAGTAAGGCTTTCAGGCCAAAGACTTGAAGATAAATTGATTGATCTTGAGTTTTTTGTCTTCCATGTAAT
This sequence comes from Torreya grandis, assembly GCA_037957365.1. Lineage (NCBI taxonomy): Eukaryota > Viridiplantae > Streptophyta > Pinopsida > Cupressales > Taxaceae > Torreya > Torreya grandis. The sequence goes on from JARHVA010004203.1 coordinate 1,316,316, forward strand.
CCACATACTGAAACATCTGAAAGAACCATTTTTCCTACTCCTCTACAGTTATGCTTCAAAGTGTCATTCATTTGTACACTTGTTAAAAAAGTGTTTTGTACACAATTCTGATCCAAATATCTCTGAGCAGACTCCATTCACTCGGAGAATACTTCTTGCCTTTTTTTTCTGGTTATCTTTATCTTTCTTTTCTCTTGTCATCACTAGAAGAGTCCTCGGTTATCATTGAAATAGAAATATACAACCTCCAGTATCGTTTCAGACTTCTCCTTATAATCCATCAGAGCACCATTTTCTATTCTACCTGAATCATCTCTTCTTAAAGGATGTTATTTCCTCTGGGTATTTACAGACTTCCTCTAGCTTCCTCTAGAGCTCCACTCCTTGGATGTACAAGGATCCTAAATTTCAGAGGTAATAACACATTTGGGGTGTCTTACTCTTTAGACTTCTTTCTGGATCATTATAGATCTGCTAAATCTCACATTCCGAAGAACTGCTTCCACGCTGAATCTTATCCTTCCGTTTACCATTAGATACTAAATTACCTTGCTAGTTGATCAAGTTGTTCCTTCTCGGCTCCTTAATCTTGGCAGGTCCACCCTTCAAGGCATTTACATAGTAAGGCACATATAGAACCCAGCTATTGAATCCTTTCAAGTGAATCATTTTGATATATACCATTCTTAGATTCAATAACTAAAGCTGGCAGTTATCTGATAAGAATTCAATAGTTAATTTGGTCGTTGGTGGCTTCAAAAACACCTTCAATGCAAATTGGCGCTTTTCACTTACCTTTTGATCTGGTGAGTTATGCCACATTCTTGAATCTTTCCTCTAGTTTGTGACTTCTAAACATTTTGTTCTGTAGGTCTTTATTCTTCTTTTTGCAGATATTCCCTTGTATCAAGTTCCACATCCAAATCTGATATAGATGCTTCCTAAGCTTTCATCCTCCAGTCCTTGATTTGCATGCTTTCAATTTCTCCAGTCACTTCAACTCAATCGCATCCCTTTTCTCTTTCATATTCTATTTCATATTACTGCTCAAATTCTCTTCCAACTCTAAATCCAAATCTTCCGAGTGCAATTCACGTCTTGTAACTTTGTAGCTTATTGTCCTTAAAAGTCTTTTGCAATCCCATACTTGTGCCTTCTGTCATTTGTGGCATTTATATCCTCACATTTCAGCTTTGTGGCATGGATCACTTAGCGTATGAAGCATTGGCACCATATTGGAAGAATAAATTTGCATGGACAAACATCAATTCCTCAAATGGGAACATTGAAAACATAGCTTCAACTATGCTCATCTATACCGATTATCAATAAATGTCATTCAAGAAATTCAGGGCTGGATTTCGTGTATGATTCAATGTAAAACCTATGAATGATATCAAACAGTTGACCAAGTATTGCAAGAAACCATTATAAATAGTTATAAGTTATAGGGACCTGCAAGGAAGCTTCGTGACGTTAATTCTTCTCCCAAAGAAACCTCAAATCTACAAGTAATGTGTGGCGGAAGTTTTGAAAATCCACAACCTTCTAAGATGATCTTGCAACAAATGGTAATATTAAATAATAAGGCACAAACCTCAGAAACATTTAGGCAAACCTCACCAGCAATTAAGCCAAACTTCCATAAAGTCCACTGGAAAATACAAACCTCTATAATGGTAACCAATGTTCAAGAAGAAACAAGTAGAGAAAACTCAAGAACTTTTATAAGTCAATAGCGGGCTAACCATATTGGTCAAGACAACTTTAGCTCTGAAGTTGTATGCAAATAAAAATTATGCGAGATGCAGCAAATTTTTCTCATTTCAAAGTATGGCAATTAGCCTAACTCCCTTCTGTTGTAATTTAGGTATGTAGAAAAAATCTTAGAAACTCAATTGGAAAATGTGAAAGGAAATCTATGTTTGATTGATAACCATATGCAAAATATGGCAACTGTAACAAATTAATTTCCAGCATTATTGCATTCAACCTAGAACATCCTAATAAAATAAAACATTGATAGAGGCCTTTTTCACAGACAAAGCACATTAACTGTGTCAATGAACTGTGATTTGCCAATGTCAAAGTTAGAGGCTGCTAAGTATTCAAAAGCAAATGGAAACATTGGAAGCAATGTAAAACACCACCATAAATGGACCATGGTAACATGATAAATTGTGCTAGAGCCTATCACGACCTAGCCAAATTATATCATGGTCTCTCATAATCCATTAAGTATGCAAATACCTCCGAAAGATCCAATGACTCAAATATTAAAGGTAATTCAAAGAAGTGATCATCACCCTCCAAAACCTTTTTAGTTTAGTCCATTATAATTGGTAGTCTTAGAAAAAGCTGAAGGAAATTTTCGTTCTCTTTAATGATAATCAGGTTGCTATTAGCTCCACTGTGGTTTCTTTGCACCAAATATACATTGCTGAACCGCATAGTCATTTGGTGTCCATCTGTCACGTTTTGTGGTGCAAGAAAAGTCAGCTGCAATGACATGTGAAACAGTCATTCCTGCTGTTGCAGACCATTTTTTAGCAAATTCCTACTTTTTCTTGGTTGTTTCCTGTCATTCCAGATCGTTTCCTCGTCATTATCATGAATCATGCTAGTCATGTTTGATCTATTATGGTGTTTGGATCATTAGCAATGTGCATGATTGATTAGTATCTATAAAAATTTTAAGATTCATATATATAGGTATTTATATGCTTCCTGTGCCAAAAATTCCCCAACCCCTATTTCCCATCAAGATGTCATTGTTGTCCCATTTCCTGTTTCTCCTTTCTGGCAATAAAGTCTAATATAACATTTTAGACCAAAATGTTCTAGGGATGGAGAAGAAGAAACTATAATTCATCTCTTTTAGTTTTTCGCTTCAATCAAACCTCTATTTAATAGCTTATTTGTGTATATGCGGTTCAATGTGTGTCCTACATGGGCTCAAGAGATCATGTTATGCAACTTTCTAGAACATGAGTCAACTCTTGCATGTTTAAAAACTATATCAAATTTTCAAGAAAGTCCAATTTGGAACTAAAATTGGAAAATAAAAAAGGAGGCATAAAAAGCATTCTCATACTAAGCATAGATTTAGGAATAGACAAGAATACAAATTCAATGGATAGAGAAATTAGCAGATTGCTACTTCTAATCCAATCATATCCATGTGATTTAAAAAGAAATGGGTAAAGGTTAAAGTTGGACTAGAACTAAAACTATATTTTTTTTTATAACATTGAAAGCATTTATATCATGGTGAAAGAACATGGCAACTATGCAAGCTGGATTAAGGTGTGACTCATCTTGAGATGTGCAATCAAATAGTTAGTCTATAACACAACTAGGGAAAGTATTTTGAGATAACTTTCAGCCAATTATTATTTTAATATCCTTTTTTTCCATAATGATTAAATGAGGCAGAAAAAAAAAAAAAAAAAAAATTGGAATGCCTATAACGTTTTCTGATTGGAGTCATTGGACCATTTACGTAAGTCACGGGTTTCATAGGAAAGTCAGGCTAGATAAGCTATTATGGACATGCAATTTGATGGTCTTTCCCTTCTCAACCATCTACAGGAGGTATTTCAGGGTTTCAACAAGATGTCATTATCTTCAAAATTGATAGCATGTGTCTTTAAAGTCAAACTGAATGTCTATTCAGAACAGATAAAGCTTGTAGATTTTAGAATTGCAAGTTTTCATTTCAAGTACCATTTGATATTAACAGGGTTACATTGGTCATTGGTTTCTAAATGACTTTTTAGCTATTGTGATTTAAGGCGCCATGTTTGACAAGATGTCTATAACTGTTTTATATACTTTTGAATATGTTGTCCTGACTCATGATTATATGACTATTTGCCACATTGATGAACCTTTGAGACCATGACACTCACCTAAAATTACGATGAGTATAAACCCTCGACTGACAACAAACATGATAAGAGATAAAATCACATGGATAAACGAATACATTACTACAAAAACCTAGTAATTGCACTCATGCTTATTAATCAAAGACTATTGTGCACGTAACAATTTTCTAATGGGTCCCAAGGCATAAAAAAGGTAGCTTTTAGGGTTCCCCAAAGTTTAAACATTACTAGGAAACAATGCAAATGATGAGTGAATATTACTTGTCAATAATTAACTATGTCATGGTAGCAACAAGGATTAGATTTCAGATCATAAAATCAGTGACAACAAACAAAAAATCATTAAAATTGTTATCAATATGTAAGTTTTCTGCATATATATTTTTGGGAAAACAAAGAAAACTCCTAACATTTGCAAGAATAAAATACAAGTTCCAGAGTCAAGAACCATCTGTACTTGATCATTATTTGGAAAAAGACATGTTTTCCAGTCAGTATGTAATATGAATGTAAGCACAGCTTCCAATGATGCAAACACTTGCAATATTACTAAAATACACATGGACAGTCAAGCCACGATTGCCTAGTAAATTATGCAAGCTAATGTACATACCATTGCATCTTTGTATGTTTGGCCAGCAATCTCAGAGCTTAACTGGAATGGGCAGTCAAAATAATGTTGTTGTGGAGATGTAGAAAATATTACCCGGCCTGCAAAATACTAACATCTAATAAAAATTTGGAAGCATTAACAGTGGTTTAGCTGTCTCTTAAGTATTTACAAATCTGTCATTAACCATTTTTTTGAAATAATAGATGTTTTTTTCCAAATAGGATACCTTTGCGAAGAATCCGTAGTCCACAATCTCCAACATTTGCGATTTTAAGTGTCCCATGTTTCTCCAACATTGCAACAATTCTATGATCGAGGACATAATTGTAAGAAATACCAAAAAAATGCAGAAACTTTTCAAATTAAGCCTTAGATAATTAAATTGGCACAGAAACAAAATACAAATATGAGCCATCCAAAAACACGAGCATTAAGCAAATTTTCTATTGACTACCTTAAGGATGAAAAATTCTAGGAAGTAAAACAAACATGATGGCTTATATATTTTATGCAACCATCAAACACAAAGAGGCATTACCTAGTAGAGATGGCATCAATCAGAGTTTACTGATATTAAAAATCGTCTTAAATTGTGTAAGTGGAAGATCTCAGATGGTGATGCTCGCCGTGAAAATGTATAGATGACTACAGCAATATAAAGCAACTGAGAAGTTGGTAAGGTTTCGATGAAAATATTTCCTTACGTCATTAAAAACCCACAACTTGAAACAATGAAGCTTTAAGCTCCATACAAACAACATTATTATTTACAACATAGAATCAAAAGTCTACATAAACTCCATATGTTCATGCCTGCCACTGTAATGATAATTTTCCTTCATATTTTTCACATACACGCACACACACATATATATAAATATTTTGACTGTGGTATCAGTTATAAACAGGAGCAAAAGGAATATCAAATCACACCAAAGGCCAGGTTCAACTTTTGATGTTTTTCTCAGGAAATTTACATAGTCTAGACTTGTATCGACCATCCTTTTACATCCCTAAAATTTAGGTACTCGGTAGACGAACGCTATAGATAAACAAACACAGCACTCTGGTGCTTTTTACCCCATTCTTTGTTGCGCTGCAGGCATACCAAAAGGACACAAACATGAACTGTAGGCATACCAAAAGGAGAAGTTGAACTTCATAGTGCAGAATACTGATGGTATCTCCCTGTTTTCCCACTGACCTACTACAAACATTTTACTCTTATTCTCGAATGATTTTTTGCAGTGTTCTAGGCTTAATATAATGATAATATGCCACTGTTACGCACATAACATTGATGTGAATTTAATTAATACCAATCGTAAATGTTGACTAAAATGGATTGCAAAATTGGATGAAACTTACACTGTAGCTGAACCAATGGAACTAGTTTTTGCATGTGCCTTCTGCAGTAGGAATCGGGGGTCATTATTTACCTGTTAAATGAGTTTTTAAGGATTCATTAATGTTTAATAACAAAAAATAGACTCAAGTTTCCCTATATAACTTGTAATCAAAAGCTTCGTTTTAAGGAAACTAAGAAATGAAGCAGTAACAAAGACCTTTTCAGGTATATCCATAAAATCAAAGAGTTCGTAGTGTTACAAAGCACTGAGTAGACTTGCTGGAGAAGGAAAGAAAGTGAAACTATATCAATGTCCAACATGACAAAAACTTTTCGATGGGATTTGCAAGTACGACAACTAAAAATTGCAGTAAAATGGAGTGCTTAAAGCATTTCCTGCCTAAGAACTTATTAAAGAAATGTTTGGAATGGAATTAATCATCCCGTGCTATGAGACAAATCCACTTAACAATTGCATTTTAACCAACTCCAATGGAAAATGATACTAAATGTTTAACCAAATCAATAAAAAAAACAGTTACATTTTTCCCTAGCCTATCCCATGCTATGAGACAAATCCACTTAACAATTGCATTTTAACCACTCCTCCAATGGAAAATGATACTCAATGTTTAACCAATTCAATAAAAAAAAACGGTTGCATTTTTCCCTAGCCTATCCGTGTCAAAAGAAGTTTTCTTGCTGACTAAAGTCAATAAGAGAAGTAATCATTACCAACGACATCTATAGAAAATAGTAAGCATTCATACAACATATATCATATCTGAACATGAAATATGATATTGTAGCTACTCACCAACAGACGTCCTCTCAATAAGAAGTCAGATCTATCAGATTGAAAATATCAACAAAACCTACAAGATAGAGCTTCCAAAGTGCTTTAAAACCCTCAATTTCCTGAAATCTAGATAAAATGTCAATCCTTGCATCTTGAAACCTCCTTACATATAAAATCTGGTTTTTATAATTGATGGGACAGGAACGTTTAAACATCATCAGCTAGAACTTTAGAAGTCCCCAAAGATATTTACAAATAATGAAGCTGTTAAAAGTATTCAAGGAACTGTTTTCTGTTGAATCATTTAGTCTTTCATCCAATAGTCGAAAAGAGGTATACTGGCTAGATCTGTTGAATTTCAGAATAGTCAAATTCAGATACGACAATAAAAAACTACAGCAACTACGCTCATCCTGTAAAGTGTATATAAAATGCATAGTAGAGTAAGGTTTACATCCATCAAAAGACGGAAACCTACCTCCAATTTTCTGGAATGGACTTACTTGGTAACCTGCTTTAATTGAACAAAGATTCTCCACGTGCAGCCAAAAGTTGGAGCATAGAGAGACAGGGAAGAACCCCTTAAGAACGTCTCATATAAATAGGATAAAAACATATACAAGAAATTGAACAGTTGAAATTCAAATGTTGATCATATGATGACCATGGAATTAAGATTGATGCCTTGTAGCCCTTGATGATTTTTATCTTCCCAGTCAAATAATTCTCTATTCTTCAATTTCCATCTTCCTAGGCAGAAAAGGGGAAAGCGGGATAAACAGAGATGAAGAAAGCCAAGTTAAACACAGAGGAGATGAAAATAAGCGGTGGTTGAAAAGAAATGGAAAATGTGGGCCAGTATTATTATCACCTCCAGGCTCCATGGTTTAGACTCACTTCCTGGTCTGTGGAGAACGATGAAAGTAGAAGCAATGAAAATTGCCACTTCTATTCTGACATCCATATAATATGACTAGCAGACATTTGAATAGTACCCAAAGTTTTCAGGCAATGGCCCAAACAGGCTTACTGAACAAAGCCTAAGTCATTGCAGTGCAGATTCAGTGTCTAGATCACAAAGATGCATAGAAAGAGAACTTGTACCTCTTCATCACCCATACCATACGATATATTAGCCATTAGCTCCTTAGGAAAGACAGCCGGATCTACATTTTTATCAGCCCACCTGTCATGAAGGATCATTAAGGTTGTTTTAAAAGCTGAAAATCAAAACTTACATTAAATAGTCAACAAGAACAGGCTTAGGGAAAATAATTTCTATATTAAATATATCAAATTCGTTTGAGCAGTAAATCTCACCCGGAAACACCATCAGCAACTGCAAGAACACCTCCATTACAGCTGCTAACAAATAGTGCATCTTCTCCACCTTTTTCAGCCTGGTTGATAGACAATTTAGTAAGGAATTATTAGTTAAATGATCCCTGCTTAAGGATATTTTAACACAAGCAATGGCTGATTGTGTTGTCTAATCAGACTCCTAGATAGTAGTAGTCCAAATTGGAGATGCAAGATATTTATTCTAAAGAGATTTCCCAATATGGACATTAGTCTTTGTAGATCAACCTATAAGTGGTTAAATCAGTCATCAACAACCACGAAAACTAGGCAGGTTATCTAAATGACATGGCACCTTATCAGGATGTGGGATGAGCTGAGTGCCAACAAGTAGTGATAGCTCCAACCTGTAATCAAAGTATCTATTAGTTCTCAAATTTCATTGTTTAAGGCGAAACTTTTAATAGAATATTTCCAGCCATAAGTCAAATATACAGTTGGCAACTCAGTTCAGTAGGCAAATTCAGCCCTAAAAGTAAGCCACATGGAACATATGAAAAAACAGAAGTGTAATTGCTGTTAAATAAGTTTGATTAAGTTGGGATTGCCAGTGTACACACACACCTGCATGTAAATGTATGCAGAAACACATGCATGCGGGCCAGATCAGGTGGGAAGCAGCTCATCAACATTAGTCAAGGAATTCTGGACGTAATCAAGTGTGACGAGGAGATACATCTAGCTAATGTTAAGCGATCCTTCTATTGCATGCCATTATTCTAATAATCAGGTTGATGCTCCAACAAACTCATAATAATTTTAAAATAAAACACAAGTCATGTTAACTTACACCTCTTGAATTGTTCAATTTCTAGTATTGATGTGTATAATGACTGGAGGTATGCAACTCATGTTGTTTACTACATTTTGAGTTGTTGAATTATCAGTCATCAATGTAGAGTGCAACCAGTGACATTTCTATAGTTGGGTATAAGACCGTATAACTAGTTGAGGCTCGAAAACCATGGTGACATCTGCTGAATGTCTGTGATAGGACTTGTCGCCTGCAGATGATTACCTTGGCAAGTAAAGCCAAGCTCCAATACCTTGGTGAGTTTACACTCAAGCTCCTTTTAAGTTTTTACTGGAGTTTCCTTCTATTCTCCCCCCGCCCTAGACTTCATCAATGTTGTAGAATAGTTTCTATATATGACTCTCTAATAGTTGTTAAGTTTTGACAACATCATCAAGTAGAAGAAGCCTATGCTTGGGAAGGACTAAAGAAATCAATGTTCCTTGAATATGCCAAAAAAGGGTAAAAGAATAGATTGTCAGCCAAAAGAAAAAAAGAAAGAAAATGATTTCAATATACTTTGTAACTATGCTATATTTGTTTGTATTAAATAATTATAGCATATTAACAATTTAGTATGACACCACCTAAGTCAAGAGAATAAGCCCTATAATTAACTAAATAATTAATTAATAAGTTACATTAATTAATTATCTCATTAATTGAGTTGCTTGAAAAGGAGAAAAAGCGGGAGAGAGGGAAGGAGGGGTTAGGTGGGGAAGAGAGGGGGGTTAGGTGCAGGATTATTGAGGCAAATATGTATAAAGGGGATAAGAGAAGGAACAGAATAGGGTTTACACAGGCTGTGCAACAAAGGTTTCCAAGTGCAACTTAACTTCCAACAATCATCTGGATTCAAATTGTTCGGGTGCTTCTCAATTTCTAGTGCCTTCAAATCTTTCTATGGATATCATTTTAATGTTATTTATGCATATAAAAGCACCTCAATCTGCATGAAATAATTTCTTACAATATATAAGGATTATGAACTATTTCCAGCTGATAAGAAATGATGGCATTAAAAGCTATATGTTAGTCTTAGAATATGAGCTATATGTAGGATATATCTAGGACCTGACATTTCTGTTTCAAAGAATATATCCAAATGCTCCTAGAAAATTTGTCAATGAAGGTCAAAAGATATGTTGCACATTAGATGAAAGGCTTGTACACGGGACCACACAATTCATTTTGAAAAATATGCAAACGAGTTGTTGCATGCAATGAATTTCCCTTCTCAAACTTCTTCCTATGATGCTTGCCAAGAATGTAACCTTCACAAACCACCATGGGAACCGTGAACCATGTTCAATCTACTCCTAAGTGGCATACTTGTGAAATTTGCATGACCCAATCTCTCATGCTGTAAAATATTCACATCATCCAAGCAATGCAAGCATGAAAGCCTTTAAAGAAATTAGGCATGGAAAACTTAGAAACTTGGAACTTTAATATCATCATCAAGATATTCAGAAGCCACACCATGAAACTTATCATTGACATCTTTAACAATAAATCTTAGGCCAAAAGTCAACTTTCTTCCCACTTTGAGTATTCAAGCCTATGCAAACCCTAGGTCTGAAAATAGACAAATAGTATTTCTTCCAATTCTGGATATTTTCCGCAATAAATCCAAGGTTTGAAACTTCCAAAAATCTAAACTGGAAACTAAAATAAAATATTTGTGAACTTGTTGTAGTGTCTAACAATTAAGAATGATACCATGAAACTGAAAATTCTGAAAAACTGCAAAACCTCGACTCTGAAACTGACTGGTTGAAATGGGAAAACAACAGAACTTTAATATTACTGCAAAATATATAAAACAGTACAGAGCAGAAAAAAAAATCTGAGAGGGTTTGGTTGCTGATTCAGGCCAAATCCAGGACAATATGGATGCTGCCTTGGCCCAAGTTCCAACACAGTTTTCAAACTTATGTACAAAAGGATTATCTGCCAATGAAGTCCATATGTTATTTCCAGGCACCTAAGGGATGGCACAAAGAAAAGGGGGGAATAAATATGGAAAGATAACTAAAAACCAGTTATGATAGTTGTGGAGAAGTAGAGAGAAAAAGAAAGGGGATGAAAAGGAAACAGAAGACAGGAAGAAATCAGATGAAAAAAAGTTAAGAGAGAAAGAGGAGAACAGAGTAGAGAACAGGAAAAGAAAGAAAAGCAATGCTTGAAAAGAGGACAGTATTAAAGAGAGTGAATTGAGAATGAAAATGAGTGCAATAAAATAACCAAGAAAATAAGAGAAGACAAATAAATGAGAGCAGAAGTGCCTTTAGAAATCACCTCTGCAAGGAAGAGATGAGATGGAAGAGAGAGATATAGAAAAAGTAAATTCAGACAAGATAATAGTGTGATAATTAAGAGTTTTAGTGTAAGAGGAAGAAGAGATAATAGATGAAGCATAGAAGGAGCCCCTGGGAGTGGTAGACCAAGAGGTTAGTAGAATCATAAAATTATACATTAGAGATAGAAGCATAGTTACAGGAGACGAGGGGATACGGGTACCAGAACGTGGATGGAGACACCATTTAAATCGGGGCACGTGATTATATGAATAAGGTACAGCTATATTGTATATAAATGTTGTCATCAAAAAATATGGTTACCGGGACAGATAATGGTCATTGTCCCTATATTGGAGTTTCTTGGTAACTATGGTTAGAAGAAATAATAGACACTAATGAAGAAGAGAACCCTCAAGAGGAGAGAGGGGTGTTTAGAAAAAGAAAATGTAAAATAGGAGAATATAGAAGATAGTTTAGAACGTAATAATATAATTATGATAATAAGAGAGATAATGAGTAAGAAGTACATTGTAGGAATGATGAAAAGTATGAGAGAAAAGAAGTGAATAACAGTAATTATGGAATAAATCATGAGGAATTAGAATTAGTTAAAGAGAGAGATTTAAAGGGACATGGAGAAAGCAATACCCCATTTTTAACCCCCAACAGGAAAAGAATATATGATGAGATGAAGCTCTAGAACAAGTGTTGTCCCATGTGCCAGTTGAGAACTATGAAGATGTTCAACCTGAAGTTATTTGTGAGGATAAAGAATATATTGAGGGAGATTAGAGTGAAATTCAAATTGAATTGAAGATACAAGTAGTTTGGGAAAAATATAGGTATTACAAAGAGGAGATAGAGGAAAGAAAAAGAACACTAAAAACGTTTGATCACATACTAGGCAGAGAATATTTTGAAATTGAATTAGCATGCAATCAATACCAATACAAATAGAAAAACCTACCCCCTCCAACTATGTCACATACAATAACGAAGCTTCAATTGTTCACAAGAGAAACCAAGATGTTGAAGAACATTACTTTGTATTAGACTCATATTGGAAGATTCATGGGGTGATTGATCTGGTGCCTAAAATTAATGATTTGGTGCCAACCTAAGGCATGAAGTACTAAAGTGGTACATGAATGTGAGTCTCAACCAGAGCCTATCATGGAGTGATTTGGAAGCAGAAATCAAAATTGGCTATCCTTATCAAGTAAGGTCTCCATAGAGGGTGTTAGGAAGATAAGGGACTTGATATAGTAGGAAAATGAGTCAGTTAAGGATTGTAACTGAATATTTAAATAAATAGTGAGTAAATTGGAAAAGCCACTTAATGATAAACAGAGTGAAATGGCTTGTTTCAGGATTATTACCATACTTAAGAGCCTCTATGGATGGGAAAATATTTGGATGTTTTGGGGAAGCGTTAGAATTTGCATCTAGGTTGGAAGCATAGTCCTAGAAGAAAAAACGATTCAGCTATGAAGGAGGAATCAGTGAGGGTACAACAAGAATTTTCCAAACTAAGTTTAAAGCAGGAGATCTTAATGAAAGGAGAGGTGTCTGGTGCAAGCATCCCTGCAGCACCCAGGAATTTTCCAAGTAGGAGACCAAAATATGGTGTACAATGTGTTGTATGGAAGTACAATATTGCTCCCAATATAAATGTTCTCATCAACACCAAAATAGATAGTAGAATATTGTTCCCAACATAAACGTTCTCATCACAATTCTTCTCATGATAAAGAATAAAATAGTTAAGCGTCTCTAGCCATGTGATGAGAGACCAAAATAGAAAGGCCGATAATTGGGTGAGTTTAAGCATGCAAGGCTTTGGAAATTGCAGAAAAGGCATTGCCATCATTCCAGTGGTAATTTTCTTTTTGTTGTTGATCAGAAAATCGTTACTTTACAGCTGCTCGGTAAGGTCCTCCAACTTCTTAAAACATTGTGGTCAAGAAGCCTCAGTTTGCCACAACACCTAAAATGGCTTTTTTGCAACTTGTTCCCTTCTTTCTTTTGCCACTCTTAAGGTTGTGCTTTTTAATGCTTTTATCATGCTTCTTCTGATGATGAAGATGCTTTTTACCCTTGGTGAGAATCATTTGCCTAAAGCCAATCTTTCCTAAGTTTATTAGCTTGTCTTGTTCCTTAATCAATAATTTACAAAAGCTTTCAAAATATAGGCCTTTGTATTCTCAGAAAGCATACATTTATAGAGAAATAAATTTGAAGCTTAAACAAATACCTTATATGAATCCAGAAGATTTGGCAACATGAATAAAATCGTTCGGTGATCCTCCTTGAAATTGTTGCCACATTCCTCCAATAGCAAACACAACTCTTTGAAACGAGCCAATTAATCCTCAATGCAGTCAAAATCCTGCAGATCCAAGCTCATGAGCTGATTATCTAGTTGGATGACTCAAGCCTCATTCAGATAGAAGAATATCTTCTCAATAATTGTTTTCTTTAGGTGAACGCTCCTTTTGAATAATACCCATATGCAACATGAATGCCTATGAGACCTTCAGCTTCATCCAACTTAATGAGTCACTTCATTTCCGTCCTCATCATTAAGTTCCTTTTCGTCAACCATAGTGATGCACCATGAGCCATGACTACAAAGCACACCCTCCATCGTTTGCTTCCATAGGTTGTAATTGTGGCATATGAGCTTGAATTTGGGATGTAGGACCCCATAAAGGAAAGCTAGAAAAAGGGCTTAAGGCAATTGATATAAAAACAAAAGATACCCATCAATAAAACTTGAAAAGTGTGATCTAACCAAAAAATTGAGTCGATAAAAACTGAATTCATAAATGGTGCTAAAAAGAATGCAAGCCCCCCAAGATAATTATCATACACTTAGCACCTAAAGCCTGATATCCATAGGACCACAATAATCCCTTAACCGAAAAAGGGGCAATGGCATGATTTGGATAGGAGAATACAAGTTTGAAAATTAATAGTTCCTACGAACAAACAATCATATACTCTTTTGAGAGGAGAATGGAAAGAGGTACCTTGAGCCTTGGAGAACTTGATGGAGGTTTAAAGAAAAAAACTTCATCGTGGGTTGTTTTGATGTTCTCCAAAACGACCATGTTTCACCTACCACAATAACCAAGCAAGAACACACCTTCCAAAAACTCAATCGAGGCGCATAAATGATCTAAAATGGATCAGTTTCAGTCACCACAATATGATAGAAGACCAAGACACACTCAAACCCTCAAACCCTCAAACAAGAAACCCACACTCACAATTTGAGAGTCAAAGACCAAGTATGAAAACCAAGAATGAAGTGAAGAAGATGCAGCAGTCTGAAACAATGTTGGAAGTAAAGCAAAATGGTGGCTCTGAGGATGGTCCAGACCCTTGGGGACCCCGTTGGCACTTTCAGCGGTGAAAATCAGAAATACTAGGCATATTCAACAGCTGATGAATTTGCCACCTTAAAACCTGCTGAAAGTATGCACAGTGGGCAGCTGATGAATGTGCATACTTCAGAACATTCCAGATAGGCAAATTCAGAAGAATCTTTCAAAATCAGAAAATATGATAGATCATGGAAGACAAACTGCCCAAAATGGAAAATGAGATAGTCCAATGCCCAACTGTTTAGATCAAAAGAGGCTTGGAGGTCTGTGCATCAGTTTGGTAATCAAATGTAAGGATTTATATGCATATTGGTGTCATGGCTTAGCATCCCGAGTTGAAGTAGCCATTGCAGCTGAGTGTTGAAAGTGTTTTAAAGCTGTTTTGAGTGGTGTTGTAGAGTAGAGAAAGCAAAGTTGGTCATTGTAGAGGTGTTCTTGATGTCCACTAGTAATTTTTGAGTCTCTAAAGTAGACCTTAGCTTGTAGTCTTGTTGATCTTTAGTAACTGGAAGGAGGCATAGTGCCAACTTGTTGGAGTTTTCATCCCTAGTGGGTTTCTCCACAGTAAATTTTGTGTTCTACTTATGATGTGGACTAATTTTTGCTCTTTCCTTGCTTATTTGTCCATTCTACATTGCTGCTTTCATTACCATCACTCTAGCAAGCGCTCCAATTCTATGATGATGTTGATTCTTAAGCAAAGCACTTAGTAACAACAGTAAATTGAATGGGTATGGCTGGTAGAGAGATCGACATCCACTAAGTGCCTGCCAGCTTGAGGACGGCGGTTCGAACGCTGTGCCCCGGGGGGTCTCCCTCGCTCCAGGCCAACTTTACCGAGGAGAGGCTGGGGTATAGTGGTAGCTCACCTGAATTGATCCCCTAACCATGGTGAGATAATGATGGAGACGTAACCAATTCCCCTTTAAAGCCCAAAAAAAAGTAGTAAATCGAATGAATTCAGTTTTAATTAAGCTCAGAACTGTGTTTATGAGTTAAGAGATTAATGCAACCAGCCTAATTACAGATCAGATTGGTATGAAAAGAATTCAAGTAGTCCTTCTTTAGTGTAGAATTTGTGTTGTGATCATATTTTCAATTTTTAACCCTTGACAAGATCAGCAAGAGCAAGAGGTGAAGATGACTTGCTTCTCTTGCAACAAGAGATATCCACAGGTGGGTGCAATCATAAAGTAAGAGGAAGCATAACCCAACATGCTGGAGAGAGAATGCACTAAGAATTGGACTCTCCTGAAAATAGATTCATGAAGTTGGGAGGTTGATATGCAAGCATAACCCAATCCATCGGTGAGCATTGACAATATGGATAAATAAATGGAGAAGCTTGGGATTCAATTTGAATCACCCAAGATTCAAAAGACGGTAAAAGAAAAGCTACTCAAAGACAAGGAAAGCGACCAGCCCCATCTTAGCTCAAGCAATACCCAACCTCAACCACCCTTCAAAGTGGAAGCCAAGGTGGAGATTGTGCCATATGAAGTAGAGGTGGATGCGGACAAGCTCAACAATTGGCTTACCTAACTTGAGGTATATTTCAGCTTTCATTGAGTAAGTAAATAAGAACAAATT
Organism: Torreya grandis; assembly: GCA_037957365.1. Lineage (NCBI taxonomy): Eukaryota > Viridiplantae > Streptophyta > Pinopsida > Cupressales > Taxaceae > Torreya > Torreya grandis. The sequence continues at coordinate 1,332,400 of JARHVA010004203.1, forward strand.
TCTTTTGCACGCCTTAAGGCTTTTAGTCATGCACTTGATGAAAAATTAATGAGCATTCTTTGGTTTTGAAAAAATTACCACCGGCTACTAAGTGGGAAGATTTTATGAAGCTAAATAAAACTCAATTTTATTCTATTTGTTATGAAGTAGAACATGAGATTTAATGGCAATACTATAGGCAAAGGCAAGGACAATGTGTGCAAAAGTATACTACAGAATTTTGGATGCAATCAATTCAATTGACATTGTGCACACAAGCAAGCAATGTGCTAGTGAAGTACTTTGGAGGACTTCATAGCCACATAAGGAAGTAAGTTTTGATGGTCAAGCCTAAGACCATAAATGAAGCATACACTCAAGCTTGCTATCTTATCCCAAGGTCCATCATCCTCCTCTTCAAATCAGCAAGGTGCTTCAAAGCCAAAGAGTAAAGGTAAAAGAACCATCACTGTTCTTACAAAGAATAAAGATGTCATTGTGGGCAGTGTGACATAGACAGGCATGCTGAGGACAAATGTTGGAAATACATCCGGAGTGCACCCCAAGAACTGCATCAAGGGGCAGCCCAGGGAAGCCACGGCCACATTAATATAAGGGAAAGAGATTGTAAGCAGCTCTGATGTTGATGATAAGATTGCTTGCACTTCCATCCAACAAGAGGTATGTCTAAGTAGCAAAGAGACTAAGGATAGAGTTGAAATGACTAAACCCTTCCATACCAAATTTAGATTTAAAAGAAGAAAAATTGATGTTATTTTTAGTTCTTATTCACAACCAAATTCAATTTTACAAGAGCTAGTATGTAATATCCCTTGCTAATTCTGATTGAAAATTTCTGATTTTTGACCCTGAGAATTTCATCAAACACTTTGTATACAAGGGATATCTTGCTGATGTAAAAAACTCAAATTGCTTTACTTGCTTCTAAATTCAATTGGTGGCAATGTAATTGCTTGCAAATGACGTCTAAACAACCTCCTAGGATGAATGTGCAATTGTTTTTGTGTTTTCTGATGCATATACATGAACTAAGTATGAAGAAACATGCAACTACAGCCATATGACATTTTTACAAACATTTGGCATGTAAGGTAATAACTGAAGCAATGACCAAGAAATAACCTTATAACTCCTTTAATTGACTGAAATATAAACCGATTGCAATGCTGATAACAATTGCCAAGATTCTTGGCTTATACTGACATGCACTACAATGCCAAATCTGATTGAGAATGATTACCTACAGCAGCAAGACCAAATGACTGAAATGATAATGCAAAACTACATCAGAATTACAAGAGGAACCTGATTATGAAGTCTTCTAAATCAATGTAGAGAAGACAGCCTTTGGAGGATGTAATGACGGTTTCTTGATGCCAAACCAAGCCTATATATGAGCTGCCCCTGTTTTCAGACCTGACCTTTGAGATGAAATAATATGCAGCCTTAAAGACCCACTCAAGCACTGAAAATGATTGTAGGGCCCTCAAGAATGGAGCGCCCAACCTAGGGAATAAAATCGCTGCCTTTTGTGGCCTCCATGAATAAAATCGTGGCTCTCAGGTATGCTGACATAAGGTCTGAAATTACATCAAACTGTTGTTATTAAAAATCAGAATTTAATCTCCTCAAATGCCAAAATCGATGCCAATGTCAAGCTGGAAAAATAATACCATTTATTCTTCCTAATTGCCCTAAACAAACTCCAAAATTTGCCAATGAAGAACAAGTAGAAAGTCTGAAGTAACTTCCTCAACTTTGCAACCCTTCGGAGGATCTTTCACCACCTCAGTTATGCCAATCAAAGAGAGTTTTCGTTCTCAATGATCGAATGTAGAAACTGCAAAAACCCTTGGCTCCACAATGAACATATCAAAAGCATATATCAATTCTTGGATGAAAGAAGCTTAGTCGATCCTCTCTTTATACTTTTTCTCAAGAGGAGGTCGATCCTTCTAGAAGCTTCAAAAAAATAATATTATTATTTTATTTTAGTGACTTTTATGATATAATATTTTATTTAAGTCACAATATTAAATTAATTAAAAATATATGGTCATCTTTTAATATTTATTTATTTGATAACCTTACAAATAATTAATTTAATTAATTTCTCCCTCATTTCTCTATTTCAATTGAATCCAAGAAAAATGGAAACCATCCACTGGCTAGGTAACTGCCTCAAAGACCCCCTAACCATGCTCATTAGCCGACGAGGGTCAGAAATAGGCTAAATCATCCAAAAGCAACATCAGGGTAAAAAAGGGACATCACAGTCTGCCCTCTCTGAAATTGCTTGTCCCCAATTAATCTCGGCTGCAAAGGAAACTCTCCCCCTCCTAGATCCCAAGGGAAGATCAGTGTAATGTCCCTGCTATCACCAAACAGCTCCTGTAACACCAGCACAAGCACTACTAACTGAACCTGCTGAATCAACTCAATCTTGCCATCAGGTGTCGCCGGAGTATGAGCCTCAAACGGAAGCAACTCAAAAGACTGACCATATTTGCTTCCAATCTCTGCGCAAGATAGGCTATCATACAAACTGTCCATCACATGTGCCACTGAACTGTGCATCTGAAATAAATCATGTACTTGAGAATCAAATGTAAAGTTGTACATACTCTTCACCATGTACAACTCTGAAATCTCCTCTGCGAGTCTTGCTTGAAATCTCGATACATTGGAAAGATCCCAAACGCTACAATCAATGCTCATCTTAGGACTAGAGACAAGAGCATGATCAACATCTAACTCGAAGAGTGGATTATCATATGACCACATAGCATATGTTTCGAACAAGGGATTGTAGATCATCTCACACTCCTCCTGAACCACCTCCTCTCTCTTCTTGTCCAACCCCCTACAAAAAGAGATAGAATGCAAGCTCCCATCTATAATTCCCCTCAACATATATTTCTTGTTATTAATCTCAAATTTCATTTCCATTTTAGGCATGTTGAGGTTGAATTCTCCTATGTCCTGGAGCCATTTCATGCCCAACACTACGTTCATCTCACCCATGTTGACCACATAGAAGTCAGTCTATAACTCATAATCACCCAACAACAAGGTGAGATTGTTTATCCGTCTGGTGCATGTGAGGGTATATCCATCCGCAACTCGGACTCTGAATCCATCAAAATCCTCGAGCTGAAGTCTACATCTAGCCACAAAACCCTCATCAATAAAGTTGTGTTGCTCCAGTGTCAAGCATAGCAATGCAACACTATCCATTGATTGTTCCTCTAAATCTAAATGTAGTCTCATCCTGTATATTAGCAAGGAATGCCAAAGGAGCCTAATTCCCATCAGGCCCAAACTCTTCAGAGGCCTTTCCATCCTGATGATCCCTTGAAGCAGCTTGCTGAACTGAAATTTCAGAATCAAAATCCTCATAATATGCCCATATTATATGATTTGCCTTGCCCTTAAGCCTCAAATGGTAGTCATGATCCCCGTTGTAAGGTTCCTTGCACCAGTAACACAATTTCTTTTTCCTTAACTCCCATGATTCCTCGTCCACCATGGTTGTTGATTTCTTTTTCTTATCAGCAAATTGTTGCGGACTCTCATTGCTGGAAGGAACATCTTTAGGCATAGACTTGCTTTTGGGGGCTGCGAGCACCATACTTCTAGCCTTCCTCATAGCCTCCTAAAGTGTCGGGGGATCAAAGGCTTTTATCCACCCTCTCATTGGTTCCACTAAGCCTTCATTAAACAACATGCCCAATCTCCTTTCTGATATGTTGGGAACCATAACCGATAGTTTCTGAAAGTCACCTATGTAAGCCTCCAAACTCCCAACCTGCTTGAGCTGAGCCAAATCTATGAAGTATGTTTCAGGATCTTTCTTATCAAAGCGCTCAACCAACCTGTCAACAAACTCCTGGTAAGAGATGATGCGATTATGCTGCAATGTGACCATCCCGTGGTAGCACCAATTGTGAGCTGCCCCCTCCAAGTGCAAAGTGGCATACTTGATTGCATCTGTCTCCGCCATAGGTCAAAGGTTCAAGAAGGTGTCTAGCTTGTGAACCCAAGCCTGTGTTGTACTCTTACCACTTCCATCAAATGTCGGCAACGTGAGTTTGCTGGTGGCTTGTTTCAATTACCTGTTAAGTTTCTTGGCTTCCAATCTTGCCTCGATCTATAGTGCTCTCTTCTCTGACTTACAAACCTGTCAAAACTTATGCGTTCCCTAACCTGAGGTGTCAACAACTCCCATTCATCATTTGTTGCCATAAGATTATCTGCAAACATTGCCTCACCCTCTTCTTCAACATTTTCCTCCTCTGGTTCATCCCTAAAAAAGTAGGTCGTGTAAGCCTATCTGCAGTACGAGAGGGAGCTCGTTGTGCCCTAGGTGTCCCAAACACACTCCTGTTATCATTTGGTTTGGGGTTCTGTCCTCCCTGAGGGATCATCTGTTGTATCATTGTAGTAAGTGCCCGCAAAGCATTTGCTACCTGTTGCTGCCCTACTGCCATGTGTCTAAAAGTCTCTAGTGCTTCCCTTTCTTCATTGTTTTCCCTTATTCTACCTTCATTTCTTGGTGGACCTTCTCCTTCCCTATCACCCATTATTTCTAATGGTGTGTTCTCAAACTGATTTTCCTCTTGTTCAGCTCTCCTACGAGTCTAATACTTGTGAGAACCTCTTCTTTGTGGCTGCATATGAAACCTTTAACCCTCTAGGATGGCAGGATCAAGGCTCTGATACCACTATAGTATCCCTTGCTAATTCTGATTGAAAATTTCTGATTTCTGACAATGAGAATTTCATCAAACACTTTGTATACAAGGGATATCTTGCTGATGTAAAAAACTCAGATTCCTTTACTTGCTTCTAAATTCAGTTGGTGACAATGTAATTGCTTGCAAATGACTTCTAAACAACCTCCTAGGATGAATGTGCAATTATTTTTGTGTTTTCTAATGCATATACATGAACTAAGTATGAAGAAACATGCAACTACAGCCATATGACATTTTTACAAACATTTGGTATGTAAGGTAATAACTGAAGCAATGACCAATAAATAACCTTATAACTCCTTTAATTGACTAAAATATAAATTGATTACAATGTTGATAACAATTTCCAAGACTCTTGGCTTATACTGACATGCACTACAATGCCAAATCTGATTGAGAATGATTACCTACAGCAACAAGACTAAATGACTGAAATGATAATGCAAAACTACTTCAGAATTACAAGAGGAACCTGATTATGAAGTCTTCTAAATCGATGTAGAGAAGACAGCCTTTGGAGGATGTAATGACAATTTCTTGATGCCAAACCAAGCCTCTATATGATTCGCCCATGTTTTCAGACCTACCCTCTGAGATGAAATAATATGCAGCCTTAAAGACCCCACTCAAGCACTGAAAATGATTGTAGGACCCTCAAGAATGGAGCGCCCAACCTAGGGAATAAAATCGCTGCCTTTTGTGGCCTCCATGAATAAAATCGTGACTCTCAGGTATGCTGACATAAGGTCTGAAATTACATCAAATTGTTATTAAAAATCAGACTTTAATCTTCTTCTCAAATGCCAATATCGATGCCAATGCCAAGCTAGAAAAATAATATCATTTATTCTCCATAATTGCCCTAAACAAACTCCAAAATTTGCCAATGAAGAACAAGTAAAAAGTCTGAAGTAACTTCCTCAACTTTGCAACCCTTTGGAGGATCTTTCACCACCTCAGTTATGCCAATCAAAGAGAGTTTTCATTCTCAATGATCAAATGTAGAAACTACAGAAACCCTCGACTCCACAATGGACATATCAAAAGCAAATATCAATTCTTAAATGAAAGGAGCTTAGTTGATCCTCTATACTTTTTCCCAAGAGGAAGTCAATCCTTCTAGAATCTTCAAGAAAATAATAATATTATTTTATTTTAATAATTTTTATGATATAATATTTTATTTAAATCACAATATTAAAATAATTAAATATAAAATCACCTTTTAATATTTATTCTAGAATCTTCGAGAAAATAATAATATTATTTTATTTTAATAATTTTTATGATATAAAAATTTATTTAAGTCACAATATTAAAGTAATTAAATATAAGATCACCTTTTAATATTTATTTATTTGATAACCTTACAAATAAATTAATAATTAATTTAATTAATTTCTCCCTTATTTCTCCATTTCAACTGAATCCAGGAAAAATGGAAACCATCCACTGGCTAGGTAACTGCCTCAAAGACCCCCTAACCATGCTCATTAACCTACAAGGGTCAAGAATAGGCTAAATCGTCCAAAAGCAACATCAGGGTAAAAACAGGACATTACATAGTAGATAAGCTTGGGTTGGAGGCATATAATCACCCTCATCAATATTATTTAGGATGTGTGAAACAAGGAGAAGAAATAGAAGCAACCAAACAATGCAAATTCAAGTTTGACATAAATGAACATTTCAGAGATGAGGTTGAAGTAGATGTTGTGTCCCTTGATGCTTGTGGTATAGTGCTTGGCAGCCCATACATTATGAGAGAGATGCCATCTTCATTCTTGAAAAGCAAACAAATACTGCTTGGTCAAGGATGGTGAATGCTTCACCATCAACGCATATAAAGGAAAGTCTAAAATCTACTTGGTATGTGCCAGCCAAGCCAAAAAACTTATTAATTCAAGTGGGAAGTTTGTTTTATTGCTTTTGAGAGATAAGCAAGACAATGAGATAGCTGAAAATAATGTTCCTCCTAGTACATAAACTAACAACAGGTGAAAGCAAATAGAAGAGTTGTTGCAGGCCATCAAGGAGGATTCCAAGAGCCCAAAGGCACACCACCTAACAAAGAGAGAGCATGAGATCCAATTCCTACTAGATTTCCCTCTTTCCAATATAGGCCTCTATAGTCAATCCATTATCAAGGCAAATGAAGTAAAGACACAAATTCAAGAATTGTTGGATCAAGGAGACTTCCGCCCAAGTACATCTCCATGTGGTTTTCCTATTGTCATAGTGTGTCCTACATAAAATCACAATCAAGAACATATAATCTCTGTAGATATCAACCCCCAGAGTTGGGTTTCTTATGCCAATTATCTTTACAACATCCCTGACTAGTTTGTTGTCATTGTCTCCGCTCCACCACCATCTTCTATTATTTTCTCTGTAGGTGCAGTCAAGAAGGCTATTTGGAAGTTGTGTACCAATAAAGCAGCAGATTGGAAGGGCCTCCATGCTGAGTTCCATAAATATGGTGTGGATTCACTTGCCTCCCCATTGGTAAATCTCTTTAATAATATTGTTTTAAAGAGTTATCCTCGTTCTTGGTCCCATAACATAATCAATCCCATTCATAAGTCCAGGAATAGCTCAAACCCTAGAAACTATGGGACCATTATGATTGGGCACATTTTCCAAACTTTATTCAACGGTGTTAGACATGCAAAATTCTGAGCACTTGGAGAGACGTAATCTTAGAGCAAGGGGCAAGCCCACTTCAGGAGAGAATACTAGACTATGGACCACATCTTTACACTTTAGCTTATCATGGAGGAGGCTTGTCACCGGTACTTCAAATTCTTTTTTTGTTTTGTAGACTTCAGGAAGGCCTATGACTTGGTTCAGAGACATCTACTTTTCCAAAAGTTGCGGAATGTCGACGTTCCAAATTCTCTCATTATCATCGCCTAGAGGCTCTATGAGACAATTGTTGGATGGTTTTGTACTTATCACGGTCTTTCTGACTTTGTCCAAGCAGGGATGCCCTCTCTTACCAACCCTCTTCAACATTTACATTGATGAGCTAGAGGATTTTCTCATACAACATATCCATGTTGATGATGGTTGCATTTTACATGATGTGATGATAGATATATATCTTTTTTTCCCAATGATGTTGTTCTCCTCTCTCCATGTCCCAATGGTTTACAAAGACAGCTTGATGCCCTCGCACATTTCTATGAGCTTTGTTAGTTGGTGGTCAACCTTAGTAAAATGAAGGTAATGATAGTCAAGAACTACAAAGGTTCTCTTTCCCGGTTCTAGTTCCTCTACAGAAGGGAACATTTGTACATCACATCAGCCTACACTTGGGGATCCAATTTTTCATTAGTATGAAGCATGTGTCTTAGTCATGCCTTTGTAAGGGATATGCCTCCCTTTCTATCTTTGAGCGCTAATGTTTTCAAATCCACTTCTATGATATCCCTTTGAAGATACACTTCTTCAATACAATCAAGCCTATAATTTTGTATGGGTTCGAGGTTTGGGGACCTAATTTGGGGTATGTTGATTGCGCTCATATTGAGAGGGTCCAGACTCATGATTCAACGTATGATTTGTTGCAAATAGATTGTTCCTTAGTGCATCCTCTAAGTTGATTTTTTCATCCAACATCTTCGCCTTGGGACCTTATACGCTATAATCACATACTCAAAACCATGAGGGATTTAGCTTTAGGTCACAAGAAAGAAATAAAGATATTATATTAATGTCCACAAATGACCAAAAGTATGTCAATGGGACTTGAGAGAACATCCAATTACAATAGAAAGTGTTAGGGTAAAAGGACCTTAGGATGAATGACTAACTAAATAAAAATATGAAAAAGAAGTATCCATACTTACCCCTTTATCTTCAAAGAGGATTGCATCATTAGGCCCCACTAGATGTCGAAGGGGTTGGTATTTTGAGAATAGTTTTATCCTGCTATCTATTGGCATCTCTATTGATAGACTACCTCCTTTTGGGTACTCCTTAGATACCCCTCACTAGGCTTCTTCCCTTAAAGGGGGTCATCATTAGAACTGTTAGAGAGGATATCTACAAGCAAAACATTCAGGTCACTTGAACCTCTTCTCCTCTGCCACTCAACCCCAATCATGCCCTTTACACTAAACGGCATTTCTTGCAGATGGTGGATGGTTTCGTTCATCAAGTCGATTATCTCCAACACCATCATTGTGATGGCTTGAGGTTCCCCCTCGACCAGTTGAGGGTGTGCTTGCACTATTTTCGGGTTGAGACTAGTCATCATATTCCACAATGGCTTGGATTTATTGTCTCTAATCCCTTCAAAAAGTGGAGACTAAGGAGCATTCATTTTCAGATGCCCCATTTATTTCAAGATTTGTGGGAGATACCCTTGTCTTTATAGAGACACGAGTGACTCTCTTTCCATTTTCTTTCGATGCCCAAACCAATAGTGCTTGGCCCTTTTTCTTTGAGCGGTTGTCACCCTTTGACGCAGGTCCCTACAAGGGACCCTTAGAGCTTCCACAGTGATAACCTCTTTCTTTCAGCACATCACAGAGGTTGGCGGCATTAAGTGCCCTTTTGATACTGTTGTTTCAAACACAGAGTGGATAGGTCAATGAGGCAACACTCATCTTTGCACACTACTACTAGTGTGGACCATCACATTCTCTCTCGGAATAGTGGACATACTCGACCACTTCACGGGCCGCGAGGGCAGGCACACATTACGATTTTCTTTACTGCCACTAGAGTTTCTTCGGCATTGGATGTTGGGAGAGGTTCTAGGGAGAATGATTTGCTTCCTCCTAGAATTACCTAGCCTAGCCCTCTCAACCCTAGACACTCCTTGATGAGCATTATCATATCCTACATTGCCCCTTTCCTAGTGATCGATGATGACACAAATGATTCCTCTAGCTCAGGCCTTGAGAGAGATGTATGATAGGACTAGCATCCAATCTTACCAACTTTCATCAACCCATGTTCTTTGGAGGGTTCCCCCCACCCCCACATGGCTATTTGTATTGGTACCTTAACAACATGAGTTGGGGATTTATTGCTTTGGGTCTACCCCTCTTTTATTTTTAATGCTTTACTTTTTTATATTTAGTTAGGTTTTGATTTCAAGGTGCTCTTACCCTAGCATTGTTTACTGTAATTAAATATATTCTTGAGTCCCATTGACTTACTTTTGGTCATTCATGGACTTAATATTCTTTCTTTCTTCCTTTCTTTTGTCTAAGGATTAATGACTTTTTGGATCAACGTCAACATGTAAAGTACTATAAGGCTCCATCTTGGAGTCACCTAGGCTTGAGATTATATAATCCTTTTTAGGTACAATTGAGTTTTTTAACTAAACAAAATAGATTAGGGTATCAAAATTTAAAGTAGATGCAATGACCCTTCGATAAAATTTAAATGTCAAAAAACTAGCATTTCAAATGAATCTTATTTTTAACGAGCATCGGGTATTAGAAAAATTGGAGAAAACTACATTAGAGTCTTTTATTAACATCGAATTTTTGGATCACATCAAGTAATCCATCATCAAAATGTAGAAAACATATGTAAGAATTACATACTAAAGCTCCTCATATAAATAACTCTATGAGGTACAAGATGCCTATTGGGCCCACTTTAGGAAAAAATAATAAATGCACAACTAACTATTAAAATATTAAATTGTAACCACCATTAAGAAAACATTAAATGTACATATCCTAAAGTGAGGGGTTCATTATCTATTTGTTGATGATGGGTCTCCATGAGTGGCTCAAACCCAAAGCCTCATCTCTTCACTTTGGTTTTAATAGAAATGGTTATAAAGGGAAACAAATTTACAAGGCCTCTAAGCAAGCAATAGAGTGTCAAGGGAATAGGCTAAGAGCAAAGGCTCCAACTAATAGTTAGGTGGTGTTCATTCCTTACATCAAAGGAGTCTCCAACAAGATCACCATAATCCTGAGGAAACACAACATCACTACTACATTTCTTCCAAAGAACAAATTGAAAAAGATGCTAAGATTGGAAAAGAATCAGGTAAAACTAGGACAAAAAAGTGGGTTTACAGAATTGAATGTTCTTGCGGAATCCCTTATATTGGGGAAACATGAAAGTTGATTCAAACAAGGGTCAAGAGTATGCCATAGACATTCTCCTCGAAAGCAAAGAAAAACTGGCATTAGCGAAGCACTCCTTAAAAACAAACTAGGTCATTCACACTGAGGACACTAAGGTCTTGGCAATAGAGAACAATTATTTCAAGTAACAATTAAGAGAGGTTGTGAATGAATGAATGAAAGATTTTAATGATGTCCACGAAGCCAAGCAGCCTAAGGGACCCGGGAAGAAACCCTCAATATATTTTCAACCTCCTTTCGAGATCAAATCTTCTGCTATGAATCTTGACCAGTAAACTAGTTGTATTGAGGAACTGAGGCTCCTCGAATAACTCACTAAGGCTGTTCACATTCCAGCTGTTATCAAACTGACCACAAATATCCGCATATGCAGCACACTCAATGATGTAATGCCATTCCGTTTCAACCACCCCTTTGTGAACATTGGTAAACATTCCCAAATTTTGAATAGGGATGAGGCTTTGGGTTTGAGCCACTTTTCAAGACCCGTCATCAACAAATTGATAAGGGACACAACACTTTAGGATATGTACATTTAATGTTTTCATAATGGTGGCTACAATTTAATAATAGTAATCATTAGTTGTGTATTTATTATTTTTTCTTCAAATGGACCCAATAGGCATCTTGTACCTCACAGAGCTATCTATATTAGGGGCTCTGGTTTGTAATTCTTTCATATGTTTTCTACATCCTAATGATAAATTGCATGTGAACTGAAATGCCAATGTTCATAAAAAAATTCAAAACAGTTTTGTTCAAAAGCTTTTTTCTAAAGTTATGGACTGCAAAAGCCTTAATTTGTTAAGACCATCAGATATTGATTAGAAGTAAAATACCATAGTTGCCTCGAAACTCCAATATAGTGATGAGGAGCCAGTCCCTATACGAGTACTTCTACCCACATCTCTGGCTAATAAATTTTCTAGTTGTACCGTTAGATGTTTACTTTCGTACCCTGATTTGAATGAGCATTGTTGTCTCTGTCCCAAAATCCCATGCTTCATGTCACTATGTCAAATACCAAAGTTATCAAAAAAATCCTGTAGTTGTATAGAGCTAGCAAGAATAAAAGCATTTCAAGAAAATTTATTTAAATAAAATAGAAATTTTAAAGGAAAATTTCCAGTTGGCAAATTAATATTCCTACGGGAATCTGGTTCAGAAATACTCCATCGCTTATAAAATATTTTTCCAGAGATAATTAAGCATAAGTAATTGCTCCTGGTTTCTTTTTCAGGAAAACTAGTAGAAAGGATTAATTTAGTTAGTTTACTGATTTTGGAAAATTTATAGCAAAGTATACAATAGGCCAAATTTGCTTTTGAAATCCTAAAAGCAGGAATTCTAATATTTTTTCGAAAAATTAAACATAGAAAGAAGGTGGAAACAAAACAATGTAAGCCGCACCTAAAAATTCATTCTACTTCAAAATATTTGCATGTTATCACTAGTTAAACGGAAAACTAACCCTAAAATCCAACCCTAACCAGAATTTTGCAGAAAAAGCCTCAAATTATTAAAAAACAAATAATAAAAAAACAACTTAAATAAGAAAAATAAAAACAGAGACGAGTAAAGTAGGGAAGAGAACTCCTAACCTTTCGTTGGCAGAATTCTCCTGTGAAGCTGAAGCAGAAGCAACAGGAGATATGGTGCCATTTTCCCTGTTATAATGTATCCTTTTTTGGGCCACAGAAGGACTGACGGTTGGAAAAAGTAAAGAATTTGATCGAGAAAAATGCGTCAATTGACGTGAGCTGAGTGTCCTCGGGCTCGCCATTGCGGCTGTCATTGTCATCGCCATGGCCATGGCAATTTACTGGTTGGATATTAGAGGTATCTGCATCTCTGGTATATATTTTGGCTTTTTTTAATATTAAATTTTTAGATTGTAGATAAATGATCTTGTGGAATAAAAGATAGTTAAGCCGCCATTGTTAGAGCGGGGCACTTATGCCATATCCATGTAGAGGTCATCATTTAGGAGAACGAGTAGAGGTCATCATTTAGGAGAACGAGTCTCTCAACAAGATTTTTTTTCAATCGTGTTTTTGTGTTTTATCGCATTTGATTTATATATAAATATTTGATTTTTTGGGTATATTTTTTATGTGTGTTGGGTTACGTATCATCTACTTATATATTAATTATTTATTTGTCCATGTCCAACTTCAAATACTCTTGAAATATTTAAAACACTATATTAGGGTATTCTTTCAGGGCATAGTCAACCCATTATTATTTTTCCTTGACTAGTGGATCCTCTACTGTTGGCCTTCAATATCTTCTAAGTTTGCTTTGCGTGTAAATGTGTTGCTCTGAAACCTATATAAATATACCTTTAAACATTTCATCATCGATTTGTATCATCTAGATCTCTTACAAGTAAGGTTTCTCATACATAATTATCAAGTCTTATCAAGAGTTCTGCATATTTGTCAAATGAATTTGCATTGATCCAATTCTACCATCATCTATTTTGTGCCATCACACTTTAACCAAAAGAAGGTCATAGTGAAGCATATAGTTTGCATTTGATTATCTAATGAGAGAATTGAAAATCCTTTATTTTATTTGGGTTGAGAACATTAACAACATTATAATTACATTAAGCCCTGATTCTGAGTATGCATGATATATAATTGCAACTCCCAAGAGGGTGCACAAGCCACTAACCTTGAAAGTTTCTATTTTTGTGGCATTGTGGCAAATTAGGTCTAAAAGTAAAAAAAGAAGCAAATCAAACAATGATGTTCATCATCAGATCAAGCAAATAAGGATTCCGAGTCGTCTACCTCTATCAAATCATCTCACAAATTTTAGGTCCTAAAAATAAGTGGAGGTCACAATCCTAGTGATGGGTCACAATCATCAACCACTCCATAATTCTAAACCAGTTACAATCGGCGACCCACTATTTCTTACCCTATTCTAAAAGTTCTTGTTTGTAAAACAATTTATAGGTTTTGTTTGTCTTGTTGTTTGGTCATATTTTCTATTATTTTTAACCTCCAACTATGCACATGCTCTACCATATTTAGTGTCTATAGAGCCTTAATTTGAATCAGAGTTGCGTCACTAACTTTTTCGTATTTTTTGGCTTATAAACATATTTGCAACACAATTCTAATGCTACACACAGTACAACTTGCATTGTAAAAAAACTATAAATTTTAAAAAATAAAAGTAAGAGGGCCCATATGCCCTCCCTCTTCATTTTATTTTTTACGCTAACAAACACAGTGAGAGCAAGGAAGAAGGGAGCAGAGGGAAAAACAAGAGAAAAGGGAAGGAGCGGGGAGCAAAGCAAGGGCAAGAGGAAAGGAGTAGAGGGTAGGGCAAGGGCAAGGATTGGAGGGAAAATCAAATGGAAGGGATGGAGGACAAAACAAGGGTAAGGGGAAGGAGTGGAGGGCAAAGCCATTCCTACGAAATTGAAGATTTAAGGTATGTAGTTTTTAAATTTTATAAGTGCATTTAATTTATATTTATATAATTACTAGAAAAAAAAATATGACAAACTTTAGGAAAAACACAAAAAAAACTTACAAAAAATTTTAAGAACAATCATTCAATAAATCTTAGACCAAAAACAAAACTTCAGAAAACTTTACATAAAACCTTGATAGTCACCTTGCTATCTTACACACTTGTTACTGTGTATGTTTTCCAAGGTTGTATTCTTTTTCTATACTTACATTTTTTTGGCAAAATAAAATCAATAAATATCAAACCATGAATCTGCTAAGATATGGTTGGCATTGGCTTATTTGAACTAAAATTTCACTCTGGTATTATGAAGTCTTCATTTGATTTCATGTCTTCAAAAAATAGTGGTTTTTATGGAGAATATCAAAAAAAAAAATGAATTTTGAAAATGTGAGAACAACTCTAGCAGAGATTTGTGTGGGTATAAATTATGAAACCCTGAGGAGAATTTTAATGCATTTGGTCACACATTGCCACTAACATGGGAATTACTTAAAATTTTAAGAAACTAGGGCAAGTAAAATTTTGGTCATTTTATAAGCACTTTTTTGCCTTGAATGCAAGGTTCGTTTATCAAAGTTTCCACTTATTTCTATAATGAAGTGTGGTATGCATTTGTATTTGTGATGGTGGTGGTGGTGGTTGTGAAGTATATATATTTATTTTTAGTTTTTATATATATATATGTATACATATGTATATATATACATGTATACATATGTATATATATACATGTATACATATGTATATATATACATGTATACATATGTATATATATACATATATGTATATATATATATATTCAATTTTAAAATAAAATTTTGTTGGATACGACAATAGTGATTTTGAAGAAGAAGAATTTGAGAAAATATGCCATACAAATTCATGAAGTCTTTCCATTGAGATAAATGGCTTCAAACAAAAATTCATGTGGTTGGTTATGTTTTCGGTTACCTGTCAAAGACAAAGTATATTTCTTTCCATTTTCATCATTTGTCATTCCCCTTACGTTTCCCTTTCCACAAGTGTATGTTGTAAAAAGAACTAGTGTCAACTGCAATTGATAATTTTCATATAAACTTTAAATTCTATTGAACGAAATAAATAACTAATGGAGAGAACCTTTGTTAGTTGATTTTAATGGACTTGAGCTTTAATGGTTACTATTAGGGTTTATTTTCTCGAAAATGGTAGCACGCTTAACTTTAGATTTAATTTATATACGAGGGTTTTCAAATTGTGTATCCCTGAAAACTTAATTTGATTGTGTGGGGGTTGAAAGGAAATTTATGAGTAAAAGTATGTACAATTAGATTTCAAAATCTTTAGACAGGGCATGGTATGAAGTACCTTTGAAGTTGAATGGTTCTTCATGGTTGAAGGTACATTAAGTTGAATTTTCATAAGAAGAGGATGATATGCAAGAAAACATTGTACTTGTGATGATAAATAATTAAAACCTCTACAAATCAAATATATAATTAGAGGATGATAACGTCCCCCCGCACCAAGTACCTTTGGTTTAAATCTTTCGATTCACTTGATTCACGATGAGAGGGAAATTTCCATGAGCCTACGGTTTATAGTGGCAACCGGTTGGATCTGACCCCACATTTGTGTAGGTGCGGCTCCGTGTAGTTACTAATTTATAATTTCTTTTAGAATAATAGCTTATTTTTAATGTAAATTCGACATCAAATTTTAGCGTAAACCTGATGCAACAATAATGTAATAAAAATGTTGAGTCGCACCATTTTTGTGTTGAAGTTATGTCGCATAAGTTGACATAATTTTTTTGTGCCAAATACGCTAAAACCATCAATTTTTGATGCAATTTCGACCCAAATTAAGAATAAAATAGACTAAATTTAATACTAAGAAGTCAAAAATCAATGATTTATCTATGAATGTCCTTGGTCAAGTTTCAAATATTTAAATCTCTTTTAACATATTACAGATTTGTATATATTATTGTATTCACTTAAATTTGCATTGTGCCTTAGTTTAAATGTGTTGTGCATAATATAATTATCATTATGCACAAAATAGTTAAAATAAAGTGATATTGTCTTAATTTTTAGATCCTTTTAAAAAGTGACAATTGTTGTTGGGCATTGCCTAGACTTAACCCCAGTACCCATAATAATTATTTTTAAAATATTTCTATTACATTTAGTCTTGCTAATTTCAATTAACTTTCGACAAATGTATAACTTTCAATAACTATCATGTAATTATTATATTTCAACAAACTCTTAATTAATTCTCAATAAATCAACTCTCAATTAAATCTTAAGTTCTAATTACGTCGATAAACATTCTATAATGATAGTTGGGGGGAGAGTGAGGGTGGTGGTGGACTGTAATTGTCATGAGTTGTTAATAATTAATGACCACTTTAAATTTGATGCCTATTTGACAGTCACATGACAATTTCAACCTTAATTTGACATTCATTTGACCATCATATTGTCATTTTCCTTCTTACTTGGAGAAGTTAATTGAAAAATATAATATATTGGGCATATGATAGAATTTGGAGAACCTTTTTTGTCTAAATAGAGTTTTTCAAGCTCAACGGGGTGGTGTAGATATATTGAGGCCATTTACCATCAATTAGAAAGTTATATAATAATATAATAAAGTCATTAATCAATGTGGTATATGACAAATTCAAGATAGGCATCTCGAAATTGATATCTCTCGACATTTTTCAAATAGATGTATTTAAGATATCTACACTAGTTAAATACCATATAACACAAGCATTGTCTTATAACTAGTAGCAAAAACTACATTCTTTCATTAAATAAATAAAACCACAAATGCCCTCATAACCTTTATTCAAAGTTATTTTATGAGTGTTAGCTTATTTGTTTATGTATGGATGGTTTAATCCAACATTTTGAGCCTTTATGAACCCCATGTCGATATTGTTGGTACAATAGTGAAACTTGATATTTGTCCCTCCTAAACCACGCTGCCTTCCTACCTTTTTTCCCTTAGACATTGAAACCAACATGCATACCAATGTTATCAAATTTAAATTTAAAAAAATCTATAAATAGACAATCACTATTATATGATGTAAAATTTGCACCATAAATTCAATCATATTTATGTCAAAAATTGACTATTTTTATGTTTTTATGCTGAAACTTTGAAGAATTTGTGTCATTTTTAATGGCATAAAATTGAAGCAACCAAACATTTATAATTACACTAATTTTACATGATGTTTGTGTTATGTTTAAACACTATTATTACACCACGTCAAAAAAATAAAAAAATAAAAAATGAAATATAATTATTTGAAAAATCAAATAATTATATTACATTTATTTTTTAATTATTTATAAACATTTACATAGAGACAACTTATATGTGTGTGAACAACTTTATATTTAATTTTTAATGTGAAATAAAATAACATATTTAAAATATAAATAAGTATTCTTTAAATCCAACCTATACACAATAAAATTCCATAAAACAATTATCAAAATATTACATTCCTAATATAAAAATGATTAGAATCTGAATGAAAATAACCTATTTGTAAATATAAATAAAAGTTAAAATAACATATAACAATTTGAAAAAAATAAAATAAACAAATAAATATTGATAATAATGTTAAAAATAACATATAAAAATTCCACACACAAAATAATGTCATATGTAAGTTAATAACATGATGAGAATATGGTGACACCATTATGAATCTTATCAAACCTTTTATTTCCCCTTAGTCAAAACTTTTCCAACTAATATGATGGCACGAAAGAAGGTGATTGGTGCAAGGTAACAGGTATAACAAGTGAAAGTGGCTAAGAAGAAACATGAAGAGCGAGTGGAGATTAACAAAGAGGCAGCATGAACATGAGAAAGAGTTGAGGGTGAGAATTGGGAGTTTTTGGAGAAGAAGCCAGTTGATTTCAGAGACGAGGATAAAACCCTGTCTGACACTAACCCTCATTCTCCATGAATGCCTCCATTAATGGAGAATAGTGATCAACTTAAAAAGGCGCATAAGATAAGATATTTCATTAGTCCTTTGGTGGCTTCCTCAAGCAGGTCTACCCCAATCATTGGCCTTAGTCACGACTTGGTTTTGGAGGGTGGTTCCTTGAAAAATTATATTCAGTTTCTGGAAAATATGGCATCATTTGCAAAAAAGCGGGTAGATGGCCTACAATTGGGGAAGTGGATGCTTGGGTCTCAATAAACTAGGGAACAAATCTTCTTGTCATTTTTTTACCTAATGGTTTTTTAGTGGTCTCCTATCAAGATGGTGGGACCAGGGATTCTATCCTTTCCTCTCATTCATGGATGTTGAATGGGGTAGGGATATCTATGTAGGCTCAGTACCCTAACTTTGATTCATAAAAGAACAATGCTTCAAGTGTGCTGGTGTGGATCTGTTTTTATGTTTTGCCAATTGAATACTAGGGGGAGGCAAGTCTTAAAACAATTGGGAACTTAATTATTACTTTCATATCTATTGATCCCATCACCCTAGATGGATCATTGGTTGCTTATGTTAAAATTTGTGTTAATGTGGATTTAGACATTGAAATTCCAAAGGCCATTATCCTCAAGTCCTTTGGAAGAGAATATGTATAAAACATTGACCTAGAAAAGCTTCCCTTTCGCTACTATGGATGCTAAAAGATTGGTCATATAATGAAAGAGTGTCCTTTGAGGTCTCACCCCTCCTCTAAAAATGGTGCATGGAAGGTCAAGAAATGTGGAAGATCAAAGACTCCCTAGTTTAAGAACACTTCTTGAAAATAAATAAGGGAGATTGGTTTCGTAATTTCTCAACCTATCCTCATGACCAAAACCCCACTAATCAGCCTTCCAACAAACCTGTGGAACCTTCTTCAATCCAAATAATGGTGAATGCTACAAAAAATTGGTAACTAAATCCTCTAATATTTTGAACACTCTTTACTCTTGTCAAGATGTTTTCTATCAAGAGATTGAAAATGATATCTAAAGATTGGAAGGTATTGTGAATTTCTCACTAGAAAAGAATGCAGATTTGTTGCAATACAAGGAGGTGGTTTTCATTGGTGAAACCTTGGACCTTGAAGGGATTACTATTTCAAATTTTGAGGATGAAGAAGGATTGATGTGGAATAAGGATGTTAAGGGTTCTTTTACTGATGGCAGTGACTTGGAGGATGCCCTTGGGTCAAAGGAAGTTTTGTTCATCTCATAAAAGGAATGTCTATTAGTTGAATCAAATTGTGGGAAGAAAACTAAATGAGGCTAGAAAATAGACTCAAAATGAATTATTGAACATGGGCTTATGGTGAATCAAAAACCCATCACCATGTTTTATCCTGGAGTGCGAGGAGTAGAAAGCTCCTCTCCCACCCCATGAATTTCACTTGAAATGCTAGGGGAATTAGTGCGTCTAACAAGAGTTGCTTACTAAAGCATTAGATTACTCTGCTACACCTAGACATTATCTTTTCCCAAGAAACCAAATTGGTTAAGGAAGAGGCGAAGAAAGTTATCCTTCCAAGCTGGTCAAATTGAAAAGGTTGGTTCATTGATTCAGTTGGTACTTCAGGGGATTGGACACTCTTTGGAACACCCTAAAATTGGAAGTGACCCCTTTAGGTCACAATGATAACTAGTAGTGGAGTAAGATCAAGGACTTATCCTTTGACACAGTGTTTTTATTCTTTAATGTCTATAGATCGAATAGTTTAGAGCTTAAGTGTTAATGTTAGACATAAATCCTATAAATACTCTCCACACATCCAAATGATAAATTCACTCTAGGACTTAAATGCAATTTTCACCTTGGAAGATAAGTGGGGAGGCATGGGAAGACTGATTTATCCTATAAAGATTTTACATCCTTTGTTGATTCTTTAGGGCTCGTGGATGTAATTTCTAAGAAGAGAATTTACACCTAGACCAACCAAAGGAAAGGTTACAACAATATTGTAGAAAGATTGAATTGAATCTTGATTAACCCTGTATGGTTATATTCTTCTTGGATCTTTGAGAGCTGCATTCTTCCCATGTCATGTTTTAACCAAGATCCTATTGACATTAAAATCTTAGAGAATCAAGTAGGTCCTCTATGCCCTTTCAAATTCAAGCTAATGTGGTTATTATATCCATCTATATTTGAATCAGTCAAATTTTGGTGGTGATCTTGACCCACTTCAAAAGGTAACTCTATGCATATCTTTGCTAAAAAGCTCATGTTCATAAAAAACTGCTTCAAACATTGGAATAAGACTCATTTCAAAATAATTTTAAGGAAACCAAAAGAGTGGAATCAAACCTACATGTTTTGAATGATATGTCCAAGACCTTTGGGATGAATCCAAATATGTATGTACAAGAGCATGTGCTCCTGACGGAACTTGAAAAATTGCATATCAGAGAAGAAATCTACTGGAAACAAAAATTGAGAGAAACCTAGCTAAAAGAAGGTGATCATAACGCTAAGTTTTTTCATAATTCCATGAAGGCCATAAGGAATAGTAATAAAATCTCAAAGATCATGGATGATAATGGCATGCTCTTGGAGCTGAATTTTGATATTAAAAAGGAAGTTGTCATATTCTTTTTGGCCTTTTTAGCTTGTCTTGATGCTTCTGATCGGAGATCTCAAGTGAATATTCTCAATGTCATCCCTTAGCTAGTCAAGAGGTAATGTAGCAACCTTGTACTTGTCCCTTTCACCCAAGATGAGGTTTAGAAGGTGGTGTTTATTATGAATAAAGACATAGCTCTGAGCCCTAATGGCTTTCCTGTGGCTTTTTTAAGCCTTTTGGACCATTGTTGGGGAAGAAGTTATTATTGTAGTGGAATACTCAAGACACAAAAAAGGTAAGCACAGATGTCAATTGGACCTTTTTAACTTTAATTCCAAAAGGGGCTTCTCAAACATCTTTTGGTGATTTTAGACATATTACCTTGTGTAATACCATTTACAAGATCATCTCTAAAGCAATCTCTTTCATATTGAAGTCTTTTTTTCGCTCTCTTATCTCCCTGGAGCAAGGTGGGTTTGTCCCAGGCCATCACATTCAATATGGTATTATTATTGTTCATGAGCTTCTACATTATTTAAATTCAAATAAGTAAAAAGGCATGTATATCAAATTAGACATTAGTAAGGCATATGATAAGGTCAATTGGATATTCATGATGAAAGTCTTGGAATGTTTTGGCTTTGATACACACTATTGTGAGTGAATATTTAGTCATATATCCACCACTAATTACTCTATTATTATCAATGGAAGTCACATGGGCTTCTTTGATGCTACAAGGGGCATCAGGAAAGGGGATCCAATTTACCCCTTTTGTTCATTTTGATGGCAAAGGCCCTAAATAGGCCTATTTAGGCAGCTAAAGCTTTGGGTTTGATTGATAGATTAACCATAATGAAGGGTGTGGATAATCTATCACACTAGTAGTTTGTGGATGACACATTTTTGTTTGGAAAGGCTTCCATTAGGGAGGCATAATCTTTTAGATCAGTACTTGATGATTGTGCTCTATCCTCGATATAATAGGTTAATGATCTTAAATCTGAAATCTATATCATAAACATTGCCAAACAACAACAACCTAAATTAGCACATTATTTGAATTTTAAAACTAGTCTTTTGCTTGCCAAATATTTGGGTGTTCCCCTCTTTTTTATTAATGACAAATCCATCTTTGGGTAAATTTGTTGATTTCTCTTAGGGATAAACTAACTTCATGGAAATGAAAATTTATATCCTTTGTTAGCAGTATTACGCTAATTAAATATGTACTTAGTACCATGTCGATCTACCTCTCATTGGTTTAAAAGCCTCTGACAAAATTTGTCAACAAAATTAATTAAATATGTAGATCCTTTCTATGACAAGGCATTGATGAGGCCATAAAAGTGCATCTAGTCAGTTGGGACAAAATATGCCACTCCAAAAAATTTGGTGGAACTAGCATTTGAATAATGGATCTCCATAATGCAACTTTGGGGGCCAAGTTGGTGTGAAGTGTGTTTTTTGATCCATATATTTATTGAAAAAAAACACCCAACATAAGTATTTGGGGGTACCAAATCTGATGGCTATCCTCTCCATGGCTTCTTCACTTGTTGGATCTCATATTTGGAACTTTATTCTCCATTATCAGCTTCTCATTACCAATCACATATCGTGGGTCATTAATAATGGTAGGGAGGCTGACTTCTAGGATGATTCATGGAATGGTCACAAACCATTGTGCGAATTAAAGGAGTTAGAAGAAACCAGATTATATATTTTTAATGCTTGGGGTGGAAAGTTGGTGATTACATTAAAAATGGTAAGCCTGGTATGGTGTTACTGGTAAATGGAAGAACCTTGAAAATGATCCTATCTCTATTGATCAAAAGATGATGCTTGAATCTATTTTGAGTAAGCATAATGTATTTTTAAGGAATAAGGAGGACTCCATTTGTTAGACAAGTTTGAGCTCTGGAGACCACAAAGTTCATTTGGGGTATCAACTTGTAGTGATAGAGGAGGATCGTTATCCCCAGCTTAATCTTCTATGTTGTAAAGTAAGGGGATTCCAAAAGCTAATGTTTTTTTTTGGTTAATAACCCAATATAAGATTTTGATGCAGGACTGACTCAAGAAAATGGGTTAGTGTGGCCCTTTCAGATGCCACATGTGTTTCAAAGAGGAAGAAACCATTGACCACCTTTTATTCTTCTTGTTAGTTGAATATTTTGTCGATTAGCGTACTGATAAACAAAATGGGTCTGATCAGCCAAAGTAGGAAGATTAGTCGTCCAAATGTGTAGGTTTACCACATCAGAAGGGGACTGATCTCTCCTCTCATCAAGGGGAGGTTCCTTTTATATATATATATATATATATATATATATATATATATATATATATATATATATATATATATATATATATATATATATATATATATAAACAGAAAATAATACTCAAGGGTAGGGCAAACCATCCATCTCTCTTTCTTCAGAGATGATGTGTGTAAATCAAAGGAAAAACTCAAGGGAAATGACAGACATCACTCCTCTTCTTTCAGAAGTACTATTCAACAAACCACAAGAATACTCCTAGTAGAAACAGCAAAATGTAACCAAAGATGTAGTAACTAGCAAATCAAGATGCAACACAAAGTCTCCACCTGAATTGCTCAAGAGTAAGATACGAAGGACAATGAGGGCACAAAGTTGTCTCAAGGTCCTTTACGCAGAAATAACAAGAAAACACACTAAAGGCAATTATGGGGGAACAAAGTCTTTCCACAGTTGACTCTTCAGGACAACTTCCTGACTAATTTCACTAATCCTACTTGTTGAATTAAAGGAACAAAAAATATATTAAGGAAAAAGACATAAGAACAGTTTCCTCAACAACAAAGATATCACAGCACAAAGTCTGAAAAATCACTTGCTTTCTTATTCCAATAACAAAATAAGATCAACAATCTAAGCTCAAAGTCTCAGTAATTCCTTTCAATTTGGGCAGAGTTTCGTTCTGATTGTCAAAAAAGAGATATATTTACAATAAAAGAGAGTCCCTTATATAGCCACTTCAAGAAGGACTCGTGAATAGTAACACATCATGTTGCATTGAAAACTGTTAGGAAGACAGGCTGGAATTCAGGGGCATCTACCCATTTATTTTTCTCAATGTAGAGAAACAAGTAGCGCTATTGAAAGTTTGCAAGTTCCAATGTCCACCTGGCGATCTGATCTTTCTTCATCATTCCTCCTTTTCTAGTTAATTGAATCGGGTCCTGGATTCAATTTGTTGTTATGTTCTTTCCTCACTTTCTGCTGGTCTAGGCCTTAAAGCCTTGAATGCATTCGAGTATGTAGATTCAAAAGATCAATAGTTATTTTATGAGCTTTAAAATTGACGTTCACGCGCCCATCACTATGTTTTCAACGGCTAGTTCGCTATCTTGAATTTGACGTCTTCGGGCGCATCACCCCTTGGTCCTTCTTCGGCTTTTTTGTTTGGCACTTTCCCAAAAAGAACCTGCCCTTTCGGGCCTTAAAAATGATTTGCCTTGGGTCGAGAAGAGCCCCTGCAAAGGTATTTGCCCTTCGGGTGGTCTTCGAATAGCCTTCGGGCTTCTTTATTTTGGCGGGTCGCTAGATTCTTCCTTCGGATTTCTCGTTTTATATCTTCCTAAAGGGAAGATGACCCTTCGGCTTCAAGGAAATGTCCTTCAATTTGGCAGCCGAGAGTCCCCCACAAGGGCACCTGCCCTTCGGGGTCCTTCGGCGGCCTTTTTTTTAGAAGTCTTTCACGGGCTTTCTCCACAAACATATTCCCGCGGACATATTCCAGCAGACAAAAAGTCCGTGGACATTTCCCATGGATAAAAAGTCTGCAGAATTGTTTCGTCCGTTTGCTTTGGTTATTTCTTCGGGCTTTTTGCCCGCAGCTTCTCTGAATTCTTTCAGACTTTTTGTCTGAAGGAATTCCTTCAGACAAAAGTCTGAAGGAATTATGCCTTAGAATTTTTTGGCTGACTTAAACAGAAATTTGAAAGAATTTACCTTTTGAGGCTTCTTTGAAAATGACCCTTCTGAAGGGTGCTTTTGTCGTCCAAGTGCCCTCTGCAAGGGCATTTTGTCCTTCGGGAGGCTCTTTAAACTTTTGCATTTGAACTGCTCCTTTGAACCATCTGAGCGAACCACTTGGTTGAACCAAGCTGTTGAACCATTTGATTGAACCAAATGTTGAACCGCTCCATTGAACCAAGTTGATGAACCGCTCCATTGAACCACTTCGTTGAACCAAGGCAATGAACCGCTTGGTTGAACCAAGCTTTGAACCAAAATGGTTCAAGCCGATGGTTCAAGCTGATGAACCAATTGAATGAACCAAGACTTTGAACCAAGCAAATGAACTGAGCATTGAACCACTTGATTGAACCTGCCTTTGAACTATTTGTTTGAACCAATCGTTGAACCAAGTTTTGGTTCAACGGTTCAACGGAAGCCTTGAACCGACTGACGAACCATTTGATTGAACCAAAGGATGAACCAAAGCATTGAAACAAAGTGGATGAACTACCTGAGTGAAACAAAGCGTTGAACCGCTTGGTTGAACCAAGCCATTGAACCGTTCCTTTGATTGAACCTGCCGTTGAACCAAAAGCATTGAACCTTTTGAACTTTGAACTCGTTGAACCTTTGAACCAAAGTGGTTCAATGGTTCAATGGTTCAAGCCTTCTTTGCTTAGATGCTTGCTGATGGAGATTTTTTATTGAACTAAGGCACTGAACCAATCCTGCAGAGTCTGTAGAAACCAAGTCTGTAGAAATCAATCTATGAAGTCCTTTGAACTTGGCCTGCAGAGTCCGTAGATTTTCTCTTCCTACTGAGTCCGTAGATTTAAGCCTGTAGAGTCCATAGATTTAAGCCTACAGAGTCCGTAGATTTTTGAGAAGCTTGAAAAATGAGGAATTTGAATGCCCTGGACAAATTTTGAAAAGGGAAGAGACAATTTTGGTCTGTAAGACCAATATAGTTCAAATGTTGTCCCAAAAATGAGTGATATTTTTTGGGGGACAACACTTCTATCCCTTTGCCTCTGCATGCTAGGATTGGTTATGCAATAATTTGAGCTAGCAATGGGCTCATGCTCCTTCATTATTTCTCACTTTATCTTCCTGGAATGTAGGACAAGAGGGATATGTTTTGAGGTCCCTTTGTTTAGCTAGCCCATCCATCCTCATTTGGCTTATTTGGAAAGAATGGAACAATTGTATATTTAGTGATAAGACTATCAATTTATCATTTTTTTTATTAAAATGGAAATAACCTTCTCTAAGGTCATTTATTCTCACTCTATTAGGAAGTGTGAATAAGGAATCAATAGAGGAGAGATTAGTATAGTGTTAGTCAAGAAAACCAAATCAAAACAAACACACTGAACACTAACACCTTTAACCTAGACACTAGGGAGATCATAAGTAACAAGCATTTAATGAAAAAACAACTAGAAAACAAAAGAAATCATCATTTTACATTCCTTATAGCTCTAAAATGGCTTGTTGAATTGGCTTGCTCGGTTATGTGCTCAAGAAATCTTTGTCAATGAAGCTCCATTGCTCCACCTCTCCTTGATACCTTGGTAATGTTGGTCGGCTTAGCTGTTAGGATTGTGGAGCTAAAAGCTTCACTGATGCAGACATGGAGGAGGTTGCAGAATGAGTTGCTGAGTGTCAGAAGTGTTTGGCGTTGGTCTGGCCAACCGGCGTCGGCAGGGTAAGACAGGAAGGAAACCGACGTCGGTCACATATCGGCCGGCGTCGGCGACCCCAGGCGGACAGGGACCGACGTCGGTCGCCTGTGTGGTTCGACTGCGAGCTATTTACGGGCAGTTAGCTAACGAACCAAGAGTTTGCATGATGAGTGCTAATTTTAGACTCATAGCTGCGGATCTAATTATGGTAATTAGATGTCTAATCATTGTTTGGATGAGATCTATATAATAGACTCGTGGTTGTATTGGAAAAGTGTGCTAGGGAGTAAGAGAGCATAATTATAAGTTCCTTCTGTGTGTGAGGTAGAGCTATGGTGCGTTCCTCCTAGTGCCACAGTACCAGGTGTGTTGGTGCTGGATTGGAGAGCCAGCTGGGTTCTTCAAGAGTGTAGGATCTTGGTCACAGTTGCATGGCCTATATAGGAGATCTACATGGTAAGTAAGATCGTTGATCTGCAGGTGTATGTGTGTGCAAGGTCGAGGTTCACAGGTGAATAGAACCATTGTTTGATTTGCAGGTGTGCAAGGTCATATAGACAACAACACAACAGGGAGCAGTATCAGGCATGATCTACTTGGAGTACAGGTGTGTACTCGGATAGAGCAAGAGGAAGGCAAGGGAGTTCCTTCCATAAGTATGGTCTGTTGAATTGCAGGTTGTTGCAGATTCATGGGAGATCTACTTGAAGTACCTTGAGTACTTGTGGAGCACGTGGAGTGCTTGTGGAGTGCGTGGAGCACTTGTGGTGTGCGTGGAGCACGGGAGGTGAACAGCAACTCTGTATTTGAGTTGGGTGTTGGGACCTGTGAGAGGGAGAGCTTTGAGGAGAAGAATTACTATTCACTTGAGGTGTGGGAAACCTCTGTAAGGTGGTGGAGAAGAAGTGGCATCTTCTTTATTGTATTCTTTTCTATATAAAGTGTTAATACAATTTGGTATTGTCTCTCATATGCTGTGTTATTCTGAATTCTAGTTACTTGGTGAATCTGGTTAATTTCCGCATATTAAGTTGCTTGGTGTGGTAATCAAATTGTGTGCTTCCGGTTTACACCCATCCTCCCAACATTAGCTTGGCTTATGAATTTGGCATGGTAACACTACTAGAAAAGCTTGTTGCATCTATTTGAGCATAATAAATTTACTCCAAAAGAGCTTGGAGATCAATAAGCAAGGCCTTGCATTTATAGCCTTCAAAGTTAACTCTTACCCAAGTTGAGTTAGGTTAGGATTTAAGCATGGAATGAGTTCAAACTAACCCTAGGTGAGTTACAGTTAACAAAAATTGAGTTAAGGAGGGTAAATCTAATTATGATTTTTAATTAATAGGCATGGCTCACAAATTAGATATTTGTTATATATCTTGTGAGAGTTTGACAACTCATAAAGGTGATGATGAAGAAGCTTGATATTTTGAATTTTTGAATTTATATTTTTATATATTCATTAATTGTAAATATATTATTTAGCTAAGTATTTAATCTAGTTTAATTATTTAATTCATTTTTATTAGTATTTTACCTCTTTTAATAATTGCTCAATTGTCCTACTTAATGGGTCCTTAGGCCAAACTACTAGTTGTTAGGTCGCAAAGTGACTAAGGATGAATCAATGAGAAGTTATTGTTGCATACTGTATAATATGCCAAACAGGGATGCCTTAACATGATTTTGATTATTATTTAATGACATGTAGATGAAATTGGGACATTTAGTGATTCATAGGTTTAATTTGTAATGTTTCATAGAAATCAGTCTGAAGTCTAGTCAGAAGCCAATTGTGGCCAGAATGGGGTGTCTACAGGAAGCATGCTAACCTATCCTCCTAGGACATGATGGTCAAACACAATTGCAAGCTATTCAAACTCCCCTTTTTAATGGGTCAAGAGAAATCAGTGATAATCCCCAGACTCACCTCATAGCTTCCTTGTCCCCTCTCCTTACAGGTTTCTTTAAATTAAACTTTGATGGTATAATGCATGGGAATCCATGAGCTTCAAGTGTTGGGTGTAGTATTAAGGACTAAACTAGATCCCTTATCATAGCCTCATATGTTAGTCTTTAAGATGGAACAAATAATGACATTGAGACCCAAGTGATAGTCTTGGGTATTTAGTTAACTCAACAGTGTGGCATTGAACATTTGGTGATATAAGATGATTTTAAAGTCATTATAGATGCTATCCAAATTTGCCAGGCCAAGGCATGATGACCGAATAATATACTCAATTCGACATGGCCCCTTTTGGATGAGATGGTGTCATGATCCATTTATCATTGCTTTAGGGATGATAATTATGAACAAGGAATCCATAGAGGGAAAATTAGTATAGTGTTAATCACGAAAATCAAATCATAACAAACACATTAAACAATAACACCTCTAACATAAACACTAGGGAGAGCATAGGTAACAAACATATAATGAAAACACAACTAGAAAACAAAATAAATCATCTTTTTTACCTCACTTTTAGTTCTAAGTGGCTTGTTAAATTGGCTTTCTCGACTATGTGCTCAAGAAATCTTTATCAATGAAGCTCCATTGCTCCACCTCTCCTTGGCACCTTGGTAATGTTGGTTGGCTTATCTTGCCTTATGAAATTAGAATGGTAACACTACTATAAAGGCTTATTGCATCTATTTGAGCATAATAGCTTTACACCAAAAGAGCTTGTGGATCAATAGGTGAGGCCTTCTATTTATAACCTCCAAAGTCAACTCTTATCCAGGTTGAGTTAGGTTAGGATTTCAACATGGAATGAGTTCAAACTAACCATAGGTGAGTTAAAGTTAACTCCATTTGAGTTAATAAGAGTACATGTAATTATGATTTTCAATTAATAGGCATGGCTCACAAATTAGATATTTGTTAGATATTTTGTGAGTGCGTGACAACTCACAAAAGGCAATGATGAAGAAACTTGATATTTTGAATTTTTTATTTTCCATTTTTATATATTCATTAATGGTAAATGGATTGTTTATATAAGCATTTAATATTTTTTAATTAGTTGATTCATTTTGATTAGCATTTTAGCTCTTTTACGAATTGTTCAAGTGCCCCACTTAATGGGTCCATAGGCTAAACTGCCAGTTGTTAGGTCGTAAGGTATTTGAGGATGAATCTATGAGAGGTTATTATTGTGTATGGTATAATAATCCAAATAGGGATGTCTCAACATAATTCTGAGCATTAGTGAATGGTGTGCATATGAAATTAGGGGTTTAGTGATTCTTAGGCATAATTTGCAATTTTTGGTAGAAATTAGTTTGAAGTCCAGTTGGAAGCCAGTTGTGGCTAGAATGGGATGTCTACAGTTTTCCCCTATTTAATAAGGTATTGCAAGCTATATGCATAGTAATGTCTTCTCAAATAATGAAAAAGTATTTAATGCCCAATGCCCCAACAAGCAATGGATTAACCCTAGATGCCCCCTCAAGGGAGTGGGCGATAAATAAGGTTGGCGATCGGTCCCTTAAAAGAAGGAAACGATAAGACCAAAAGGTAAAGGGGGTGGAAAATATTGATTTGCCTAAAGGTGGTTATAATCAGTGGCATAGTGAGATGCCCCAGTTGGGTGGATAAAAAGGATGATTTGCCTAAAGGTGGTTATAATCATTGGTATAACAAGGTAAAAAGATATTGATTTACCCAAAGGCAATTATAATTATCAGTAAAAAGAAAAGGTAAAAAGATAATGATTTACAAAAAGATAGTTATAATCATTAGCAAAATGAAAACATGCCCTAATTGGGTGGAAAGAGATAATGATTTGCCTAAAGGTAGTTAGAATCATCAGGACAATGAAAACATGCCCCTGTAAGGTAGGAGAATGATAATGGTTTGCCCAAAGATGGTTATAATTATTAACATTCAGATAGATTGAAACACAATGACTTGCCCAAAGGTGGTTATAATCATTGGTACGATGGTTTTGGATAATATGGAAAATAAAAAAAGTGGGCTTATGTATAGAATCAGTACTCATGGAGTAAAAGTAAGCTGATACAAAGGATAGACATGAATTTGGGCTACCTACTAGTATGGAGATGCACGTCCTAACTAGCAAATTTTAAAATTCTTTTATGATTTAATTACTCTATAGTTGGGAAATGTGAAGGTAGATTGGGATTTTTTCATGTGACCAAAGAGAAGTACCGTGACATCATTTCTTGTAGATTACCCATGCTAATTTTTGTTGTAGCACGTGATGGTATGCATCATGATATAAAACACCATGATAACTTATCTATAATATGCATAAAGACTGACACGTGATATAATAAACAATTGAAAATAATGTAATAATGATAAAAACCATGATGACAATGTTGATGTATGAATATATATGGACTTAAGTATAATGCTCAAGGAATCACCCAATGAAGGCATGTATACCAAATCAAGGCACAACAAAGAAATCAAACAAACATACAAACAAATATTCCAATAAATTAAAAATAAACAAAACAACATGTAACAAACACAAACAATGGTTAATCATAATGTTAGTGCAAATAGAAAACAAATTATTCGTACATGTGTAATAGATGTTCTTCTCTTGGCAATAGGGTGACCCCTAAGCTAGACAATAAAGACATAAGTATAACAACTTAAGGACAACTAGCATAAGGTTTCCCCTAGGATTTAGGGAAGTAACAACACAAACAAGATGACAGACATTGCCCCTAGGCAATAAGATACAATGAAACATACAAACAAAATGGGAGGAATAGAAGAAAGGGAAGGGGTAGCTAAGTTGACTCTAGATGCACTAGGCAAGTGGATTTTGCCTACATAGTTATATGGACACAAGATCTAATGTGAACTTCAAGCTAAACATAGTTATGGGATAGAAGAAAATGAAG
This sequence comes from Torreya grandis, assembly GCA_037957365.1. Lineage (NCBI taxonomy): Eukaryota > Viridiplantae > Streptophyta > Pinopsida > Cupressales > Taxaceae > Torreya > Torreya grandis. The sequence goes on from JARHVA010004203.1 coordinate 1,363,928, forward strand.
ATCAAGAAAAACATGATTGTGTTGTAGAGGAAAATAGGAATGATCTCACAAAATGATGAGAGCATGGCTTACGTTGTGTGTAAAATGGTGAGAGCATTCAACTTAAAAATTCTCACAAAACAATGAGAACATTCAACTTAAAAATGCTCACAAAATAGAGAGATCATGGTAAAAGGGTGGCTGAGCTGACCTCAATGTGAATCAAGTGTTGCCTACATAGTCCCATTAGAACCTTAAGTCACTGTAGTTCTACCTTATAATAGAGGAATCTGACTAGGTAGTAGCAAGTTTGTGAATTAGGTAAAATGGCATAGTATAACATAAGAATGGCAAGGTCATATTATAATGTAGGGTAAAGGTGTTGCTCTTAATTTGCCCATAAGCAATTATAATTAGGAAATAATAACATAGGTCAATGATACTAATTTTCCCAAAGGAATTTATAATTACTAACATGGAGTGGGACACTGATTTACCCAAAGGCGATTATAATTAGAAACTCTCACAATGAAACGAAATAATAAATGAAAGATGCAAAAGCAAAACCACTATCATACTGGTCCAAGATACTACCTCTATCTAGAATACTAAATAAAGTGTTGAAATGTCATCTGAATCCCCTCACTAAAGGTGCTTGAAGAATGAATGGAATAAAACCAAGGTCAAATATATGGGTAAGGAGGGTAAAAACAACTTGGGTCTTTAGTGAAGGTATTTTAGGATGGTATGAGGTATGGTACAAATAAGATAATGATATGGTATAATGTAAATGATCCTCATAGATAATACTTTAATTCTCTCAAGTGAAACAATGCTTGAGGTGTATGATGTTCATCGACTCATCAAGTTGATCTATGTCTAGTGTAGCAAGCCTGTATGCTACAAAGCCATACTTTGCAACAATGATGTATAGGCCTATCCAATTAGGTTTGAACTTGCCTTCTTCTTGGTCGTGGTGTTCATTTTCTTTTCTTTGAGAACAAGATCCCCAAGCTCAAACTCTCTATGTTTGACCCGCCAGTTATATTGGCCACGAAGTCTATTTTGGTATGCTTGAAGGTTGTTGACAATGGTCATGCATTTTTCATCAACTCTAGCTCTTGTAGGTGAGTTACTTTGTAATATTCATCATCCAAGACATGTTTCAATGAGATACACATAGAAGGTAACTCAACCTCAATGGGAAGATTGGCCTCAATGCCATAGACTAGGGAATATGAAGTAGTTTCAATTGGAGTATGATAATTAGTACGATATGCCCATAGGGCACAAAATATTTGGAGGTGTCAATCGTGACCAATATCATTGACAATATTTTTAAGGATGTTGACAATGATTTTATTGGATGCCTCTATTTGGCCATTACCTCGTGGGTAATATGCGGTAAAAAATTGTTAAGTGATATTATTCTACTTGACATAAAGTGTTTTAACATCCTTGTTCTTAAATGATCTGCCACTATAATATATAATGTCGAATGGGATACTATAACAACAGATGAGATGATTGGAGATGAATTTATAAATCTCTTTTCCAATCACGTAAGTGAGGTGTATAACTTCAACCCACTTAGTGAAATATTCAATGGTGGTAAGGATGTGTTTATGACCGTCAGATGAGGCAGGGTTAATCTTCCCAATGAGATCGAGTCCCCACGTTGTAAATGACCGTGGTGTAAGCATCAGTTTGAGTGTTTTGGTTAGGGAATGAATCAAATTGGCATGCCTTTGACACTTGTCACACTTTTTGACATAAGTAGTTACATCTGCTTTCATAGTTGGCTAATAATAACCAATATGTAGGAGTTTTTTGGCCAAGATAGCCATGTTGGTGTGGGCTCTACCTACTCTTTCATGAACTTCTTGTAATGCTAATGTGGATTTTATCGAATTTAAACAACGAAGTAGAGTTCCATCAAAGCTTCAGTGTTAAAGGGTTGGGCCAAGTAGGGTATAGTGAGAGGCTTGATGCATAAAGGCTTATTATTGTTTGAATGATAGGTCAAGTAGCATGATATGGTCATGAATGTAATTAAATGTCTGAGTACCAAATAAAACTAGGACCAACAATATCATAGATCATTGTGATGATCAAAGGTTCATGAGCAGGCACTAAAAGATTTTCAATAAGGAATTGATATTCTTTTGCCTTATCTGTGTGGTAGATCAAATAAACAATGGTGGCCATGGCATCCGTTGTCTTGTTACTAGCCTTAGGTATGTGTTCAAATTGTAGGTCAATGGTCTATTATTTGAAAACATATATCATGGCCTTAAATGGCACCAACTTGTCATCTTTGGTCTGAAAGTGGTCTATGACTTGATTGATGATTAACTAAGAATCACCATAAACTATGAGATGCTGAATATTCCACTATATTTCCTGACAAAGCCCTACAACGAGTGATTTGTATTCAACCATATTATTAGTACAATGAAAGTTGATACAAAAGGATTTAGGGATAAGATCCCCTTATGGTATAATAAATAATAGGCCTACCCCTGATCCATGCGATGTGAATGATCCATAAAAATACAACTTCTAGTGTTGCTTCTCAGGAGGTGTTTCTATGATGGTCATGATGGACTCATCTGGGAATTGAAAAGTGAGGGGTTCAATATCTACAAGGGGAGCTTTAATAAGCTGATCTAAAAGTACTTGTCCCTTTATGGCCTTCTGTTGACATAGTTAATCTTGAATTCATTCATAAGTATGATCCATTTAACCATGTGGCCTTGTAAAGTTGTCTTGGATAGTGTCACATCTTGATTTCTCACTAAGCTAATTTACCTAATTATACATGGATTATTATGGTTTTTAAATTGATTACTTACTATTTAATTAAATTTTAAGTCATATGTTTTTATGGTACAATTGTATATTGTTTAGATTACATGATTGTATTGTTATGCGTTAGTTGCAATTTTATATTCTTTACCTTTTTGATGTAGGAGAGATTCATCCCTTAGAGCATGATGGAGGGAGAGCATCATCGAATAGGGTGACATAGATCGAGATGTTGGGGGACAACAGAATAAAAGCTAGATACTTATGCACACACCACATTTGAGTGTTGATTGACTGTGTTTTGATGTCCAAAGTATGTATTTAATATATATATATATATATATATATATATATATATATATATATATATATATATATATATATATATATATATATATGATGTGATCTTATTTTCTATTTGATGATCTTGTTTATTTCACTAGTACGGTTTATATATATATATATATATATATATATATATATATATATATATATATATATATATATATATATATATATATATATATATGATGTGATCTTATTTTCTATTTGATGATCTTGTTGATTTCACTAGTATGGTTGTATTAATGTATCAATGGTTATTGGGATTATTGCTTGAACGTAGGAATAATTTTGTACTTGTCTTTTGTGATGTACCATTGTTAGTTTGGGATGTATCTAGGTGAGTAATAAACATTATCATTCACATCTCACATTTCACTTTCCACATCATCAAGTAACCATTATCATTCACATCTCACATTTCACTTTCCACATCATCCTTTATCCACATTGACTGCAATGACTTCTACTTAGTGGTGGTAACATTTATGTTGGTTCTTTCTCTACCTGCCTGGTAAGGGGTTGGTTTGCAACAACTTTATTATGTTTGTTTTGCAGTGGGTAATTCTTCTTTGTTAACTTATCCGTCAATAATTTTAGGAAATTTGGCTCCTCTAATATTCATTATTATGGGTGTCCATCTCCTAACAAACTGCATCTTCTTCTTGGCATTCCTCATCTTGAACTACAATAGTCAACAAGTTATATAAGTAATTAACAATAGAATAGAAAACATATCAACAACAACTATGGGAAATAATATTTGTAATGTTTAAATGTGAATGAATAACACATTAATATGAAATCACAACAACATGATTTCATAGAAGGATTTGGTTTGATACATTAGACTCAACATTTATTGGTATGTTAATGGCATTCTTGATTTTGATAGAAATACATTAGCATTTACTTGTATGTGAACGAAAACCTTCATCGCTTCCATCCACATCCCAGTAAATTTTTAGTCTTGTGGACACACTCATCTTTTAACATGGCCTTCATTTTATATAAATAACCCATATTTAATTCACGTTGTGCCTTGGTGCACAAAATCTTAAGCCAATGTTAATATTTGTGTTCATTTCAAAATTATTATTGGTCAAAGTTTTAAAAATCATTTGGTATATAGGTCTCAACGAATGGTTACACCTATAAAATGACTTACAATACCAAACCAAGTGGTCTAAGTCTGTATTCTCAGGTGAACCCACCAGATTGGCTAAAGGAGGGAGCAATAAATCTTGGCCTTACCTGTTAAATCATTATAAATAACACCTAATGTAGAATTAAACCACCTATAAATGCAAAACCTTTAGATCATATAATGACAAACCACATCTAATTGGCCTTACATATAAATGTGTTGCAAATATAAATAACACGCCAACATAAAATTATAAAAATCTAAATTTTGATACAGAAACAATAATTTTTAATCATATGTGAATGGAAACTTTCAGGGATTCCATCCACATAACATAAAATGTTTTGTAACATATCAACAATAGGTATTGCAAAGACTGTTTGTAATTTTGAAAATGTGAATAAATAACACAACATTAATTAACAAGAACATATCAATAACAAAACAAAAAAAGATAAAAGGGTTTGGTTTGATACATATGAGTCAACATTTACTAGAATAGGAATTAAAGTATAAATTTTGATACACAAACAATAACGTTTACTCGTATGTGAATGAAAACCTTCAATGTTTCCATCCAAATAGTTTTAAATATTCAATAACACAATAAAGTTTATAGGTTATTCAAGGAGGGTAATGTTTCATCCCTCTAACATGTTGAAGATAAAATTTATGTTAAATAATGCATCATGCATCAAATGTCATTATGTTGCATTGATGTTCATCTCAAATTTATTGCGATTGAGTGACATTTTAAACGACACATTAAACATGATCAACATGACAATTTAATGCAAGGAAATTGTAATGTGTCAAAGATATAAAACACACATCAACATGAATTCATAAAATGATTTGGTTTGATACAAAAACAATTACATTTATTGTTATTGAATGAAAACCTTAATTTTGATACAAAGACAATAATATTTACCAGTATGCGAATGCAAACCTTCAGGGCTTCCATCTGCATACTTGTAAATGTTAAGTCTTCCATCAATATAATAAATTTGTTTGATACAAAAACAATAACATTTTTTATTAAGTGAATGAAAACCTTTAGGGATTCCATTAAAATACTAACAAATTTGGAGTTAGATGTGAATGAAAACATGTCGACATTATGGGTAACATTTAATCCCTCCAACATGGTCAACATATTGAAGATGGCATGTGTAGTAGTATTAACAAACCACACTAATAGAGAAAAAGGCCATCAATCATATTCAAAAATGGTCATTGCATATTAAGAACACAACTGTCTTCCAACTGTTTAACCCTAAAATCTAGATGTGGGTAATTTAGAGTTAAAGGGGGAAGAAATAGCCTAAGACACAAGGATGGTAGATTATCTCTAGAGCATGCCAATTATATGAAAAATTCAAATAGAACATATACTAAATTTATTATGTTGAGATATGCTAAGAATAGAGAGTAAAACTATGCTAGATATAACAATGAAGATAAGATACTTAATTGGTTCTGATGCTAATACAGATATGGATTTAGAATAGGTAGAAAATGGATTGGAACTAAATTTTGGAATAACCACTTGATTCTTGAAATTTGACCTCCGTAGCTACCGACATTTGTGTCGATGCCACTGTCTAATTTAGACATGGGTGTCTAACATAAAATACTTGCTAAAATTGGATGCAACCGCTTGAATGCTTCTAGATTCTATGTCACCTTCACTCTAGTGCATTCAGATTTCGGTCATGGACTATTGCTCTTTATTAAATAATAAAACCCTAATTCTTCCTCTTTATATTGGCTATGGGAAAAATGTGTTAGTGGGCATATGGTTTTGAGTTACCCTAAAGGCTCCTCTATCAATGAGTGTCACCTACATAGCCAATACTTTGAAGAGGGACTCTAAGTTATATATTTCTTCTCTACATGTTGGATTATGTGTGAATCATGTAATGTGTAATAAGTAAGTACAATAATGACCTAGCTTGTAACTTAGAAAATGTATCTCATGGAGTGATCCTTCAGTATTTTAGATATATATATGTGTTGTCCCTATGAATGATATGGAAATATGAAAAAACAGGGAATATTTGCTCACTTGAGTGTTTAATAGAATGCTTTTGGTGATTTGCCTTGGTCTCTTTACATCTTTTCTAGGTGAGGAATGAATGAGGGTTAACCTTATATTTATACCAATCCCCTTGGATAATTTCTTGAATTAAAGCACTTAGGTCGACCACAAAAATACATTTCATTTATAAATTAGATGAATTTAAGATATTGGACACTTGTGTTGGGGTAGGACACTTATATCGATGTAAGAGTTTGATTGGGATGCGAGTGTTTAGGTAGTTGAAAAGTAGGTGCAAGTCTAGAACTTGTAGACATGGAAGATAAGCATGCTTATAACATTATAGGAAAGATAAAAACTTGAATCATTATAATAACATTGGTTGGACTAAGAGATAAGTAATTAGGCACATAGAGATAGTGTATGTGAGTCTTTTGGCAGTGGAAAAGGTCTTAAAGCTAAAGGTACATCTTTGATATGTACTTTTCTAAGTGTACAAGACTGAGGTGCTATATAATTTAGAGATAGTGTCTACATTTGCCCCCCCTTTAATCTAATAATGAAATTGTTAATTTAAAGAAAAAGGAATGTGTACATGGTTGTGCATAACACAACTTGTCTTTACTTGAATCTAACTTGAATGAGTTTTTGGTGACTAACCTATAACCAAAAGCATGTTACAGTATATAATCAGTGCATATATTCTGAAATTTAAAACATTAAAATGATTGAAATTGAAAGAGAGCAACGTTTAGGAGTACACTCATGTATCGATGTAAATTTTTTACCTTTTGGCAATTTTATTTGAAAGATGTAACATTATAAATTAGTGAAACTGGGGTTAGGAATGATATAACACTAAAAAGTACATATATCTAAAGAGATAAAAAGCAATATTTGAGGGCACATGCCCCCAACCTTGGAGAAAAGATGAGTTACCACCTGGAAGTTTATATTATCTTAACCATGTAACCCAATCATATTTATAACTCGACAAGTGTGAGTGAACCAAGTCAACTCACACTATAAAATTGGTGAGGCTAGATGATGCAATTAAGTCAAAACTATAAACTTGACAAGATTGAGTGATTCAATCACCTTGACCATACCAAAAAGTGAACTAACTATTGGAGTAGATTGGCTCAATACAATCTGTAAAAGTCCAACCTATTGGGTGGTGACACTTCCTAAAAGTGTTTAAAATATGAAACTATTTTAATTTTTCAATATTAGGTGCACTTTGCCTAACATATGCAACTTAGATATGTTCATGCTAAAATTGTGTATAACAATCGTACCAATGTATATAATTCTACCACAAATGTGTATTTGAATCATATAACTATAAATTTGGCCAATTTTCAAACTATGTGAGTATAGAGAACATGTTTCCAAAGCATACCCCCACTATATATGGAGAAATATGAAAAACGATATAAGTGCTAAAGTGGAGGACATGTTTCTAAAACATGCCCCTACTGTAATTTGAATTTGTGAACTGGTGTATATCAGAGTTTGATCCCAGTCTGGATAAGACAAATGCAAAGGTCGAATGGTCACATGAGACAAGAAATGAGTGCACACCACCAAAGAGCTATAGCAAATTGAAATCACAAAAGAGAATTGCACAAGACAAATCAAAACGGAGAAAGCTAAAATATTCATTAACTTTGGATATGAATACAAAGAGAGAGAGGTACATATATAGGTGGGAGATAGAGTGAAACCCCACTTTCTAGTGAATGTCGGACTAGTCTTTCCAAATGATCCAAATGGCCTCTAAGTGTTAAGGTGTGGAGCTAAAAGCTTCACCAAAGGAGCGTTTTGTAAAGTTGCAGGTTTACACAGTCACCGGCGTCGGTTAGGAGCGACCAATGTCAGACAAGAGCAGACTAGGAGATGCCAGCGTCGGCAGGGATCAACCGACGTCGGTCACAGGCAAACAAGCAGGAACCGACGTCGGTTACCTATGCATCCAGAAAGCTATTTCCGTGGACAGAGCAGAGTGTTTGCATGTTAGGATTAAGTGATAGTCTTAAATCTACATCTCTATTATTAGCAAGACTATTTAGAGCCTTTGATTAGGAGGTGCATCTGATGGCTGTAGTTGTATGCTCATGTTTCATAATTATTATATAATAGGATAGATCTTCTTAGCCTATTGTAGTATGAGTAAATGTTGAACAGTACAGAATTGTATATGTGAATCAATCCAGGTTGTTGGAGTTGATTGTACTTGAGAGAGAGAGAGAGCTCTTGAGGGAAAGAGATCTAGAGAGAGATATGTACATCTGAGAGAGGTGTGGAAGAAAAGAAGTTTCTTCAATTGTATTCCTTCTGTAAAGAGTTTAATACAAGTTTTTAGGGTGGTTTCTTGTATCTCTTGTTCTTTGTTATTTATCATTCTAGTTACTTATCATTCTGGTTTAATTATGTATTTAATTGCTTTCATATTGTAATCAACATTGTTGGTTGATCCCCAACAAGTGGTATCAGAGCTCAGGTTGACTAACAGGTGTTTCAGATCTGGTTAGTGTGTATTGATTATAGGGTACTCACAAGGGTTTCTGCAGGGATTTTTGTTTGAGTGGGAGAAGCAATGGCAGAAAAAAGTAAACTGAGAATGGAGAAGTTTGATGACAAAAATTAACAACATTGGAGAATGCAGATAGAGGATTATCTGTATCAGAAAGATCTATACTTACCGTTAGGTGGGATTGCAAAGAAGCCCACAGACATGGATGATGAAGAATAGGAAGTTCTTGATAGAAAGGCTCTGGGGTCTATAAGACTGAGTTTGGCATCTACTGTGATATCTAATTTATCACAGGCAAAGTCTACGGTAGAGTTAATGACTACTTTAGCAAATTTGTATGAAAAACCCTCAGCTTTAAATAAAGTATATCTTATGAAGCAATTATTTAATTTGCGTATGTAGGAAGGTGGATCTGTATCTAATCATCTAAATGATTTCCATGGAATTGTAAATCAATTAAGTTCAGTCAAAATTGTGTTTGATGATGAAATTAAAGCTCTTTTAATATTATGTTCTTTGCCTGAAAGCTGGCATAGCTTAGTAATGGCAGTTAGTAATACTGCATCTGCTTCAAATATTTTAAAAGTAGAGGATGTTGTTAGTGTGATCTTGAATAAAAAAATTCGCAAGAAAAGCACAGAGGAAACATCAGAGAACGCTTTAAGTTTTGAGAGTAGGGGAAGGCAAAAAGAGAAGAGCAAGAAAGGGAGATCAAGGTCTAAGTCAAAGGTGAGAGGTAGATCCAAATCTAGAAATGGCAGGAAGCCACAATGCTGGAATTGTGAAAAGATAGGGCACATAAGCAGAGATTGCTGGTCAAAGCCTAAGGAGGACAATCAGCATAAAGGAAAGGAAGAAGCAAAGGTTGTAGGTATTGCATAAGATGCTTTAATATTCTCTTTGCATAATAATATAAAATATTGGGTTTTAGATTCTGGTGCATCTTTTCATGCTACCCCTATAGAGAATATTTTAGTGACTATGTCCATTGAGATTTTGGAATAGTGTATTTAGGGGATGATGAGCCTTGTAAAATTATTGGCAAAGGAAAAGTGCAGCTAAAAATGCAGAATGGCAACACATGGGTGTTGAGAGATGTGATGCATGTTCCCAGCTTGAAAAGGAATTTGATTTCTGCAAGAAAGTTAGGGGATGAGAGTTGTACAGTAACTCTCACAGCTGAATCTTAGAAGGTGACCAAGGGTGCACTTGTAATAGCCAGAGGTAAGAGAGTAGGTACTCTCTATTTATGTAATTGTGTTACTAACAATTTTCCTTCTTTATTATCTACTTCAGATGTGGATACAAAATTGTGGTACTCTAGGCTCGGCCACATGAGTGAGAAGGGAATGTCCATTATTAAGTCAAAAGGTAAGCTTTCAGATTTGAAAAGCATAGATCTGGATTTTTGTGAGCACTGTGTTTTTAGAAAATAGAAGAGAGTGAGTTTTCTCAAAACTGGATCAACAAAGAAGAAGCATAAGTTGCAGCTTGTTCACACAGACGTGTGGGGACCGGCTCAGGTTGCTTCTATTGGAGGATCACAGTATTATGTTTCGTTCATAGATGATGCTATAAGAAAGGTATGGGTCTATTATATTAAGAAGAAATCTGATGTATTTGAGACTTTTAAGATTTGGAAAGCTATGGTTGAGAATGAAACAGGCAAAAGATTGAAGTGCCTGAGATCTGACAATGGTGGTGAGTTCTACAGCTATAAGTTCAACTGGTATTGTTATATGCATGGAATCCGCAGGCAAAGGACGGTTCCAAGGACACCTCAACAAAATGGAGTTGCTGAAAGGATGAACAGAACAATAATGGAGCGTGCAAGGTGTATGAGATTGCATGCTGGTTTGCCCTTAGAGTTTTGGGTAGAAGATGTTGACACTACAGTGTACCTGATTAACAGAGGACCCTCTACAACTCTGGATGGTGGAATTCCAGAAGAGGCATGGACAGGTAAAAAGGTAGATCTCTCATTTCTCAAAGTTTTTGGTTGTGAAGCCTTTGTGCACGTTGATAAGAAAAATAGAAAGAAGCTGGATGCTAAGTCTATGAGGTGCACATTTATTGGCTATGGCTCTGATGATTTCGGATTCAGGTTTTGGAATCTAGGAACTAACAAGATAATTAGGATTTGTGATGTTGTTTTCAATGAAAAAGTGATGTATAGTGATCAGCTCAAGAAGCTAAATCAATCTGGACAAAGCAATGGAGAATTGGATGAGGTGACGGTCCAAAATGAGCTTGCGAAAAAAATTAATCACAAACAGGAAAACACAGAGACCCACGTCAGCCAAGCAAGAACCAACGTCGACAGAATAAAAATCGATGTCAGTCATACAGTGACCGACGTCGGCCAGGAAGAAACCGATGTCGATAAGAACCGATGTCAGCGAGTTATAGGCCTGGAAGTGATCGAGGTCGGTCACTGTCAGAGAATTTGGGCAGACAACGTGTTGTGAATGAGTCTCAAATGCCCATTAGGAGGTCAGAAAGGGTAAGCAAACCTCCAATTCGATATTACCCTTCATTATTCTATTTATTGCTTACTAATGGTGGAGAACCAGAGAGTTTTGAAGAAGTAATACAGGTAGAATCCAAGAATTAGTGGGAGCGTGGCATGGTTAAGGAGATGGAGTCCTTGAAAGAGAACCAAACATGGGATTTGGTTGAGTTACCAGCAGAAAAGAAGACACTAAAGAACAGATGGACCTACAAGTTAAAAGAAGGTAAAAACAGATAGATGAGATATAAGGCCAGATTGGTAGTGAAAGGATTTGCACAAAGACCAGGTATTGATTTTGGTGAGATTTTTTCTCTTATTATTAAAATGACTTCTATACGGACTATACTATCTTTAGTTGCTATTGAGGATTTGCATCTTGAGTAGCTTGATGTTAAGATAGTGTTTCTTCATGGAGATTTGGATGAAGAAATATATATGGATCAGCCGAAAGGATTTGAGGTCAAAGGTAAGGAGAAGTTAGTGTGTAGATTGAAGAAAAGCTTGTATGGCCTCAAGCAAGCTCCTAGACAGTGGTATCTGAGATTTGACAAGTTTATGACTGAGCATGGCTATAGTAGGTGTCAATCTGATCATTGTGTGTATTTCAAGAGATTGAATAATGGTAGATATATTATTCTGTTGTTGTATGTAGATGATATGCTGGTTGCAGGATCACACATGCAGGATATCTGTGAGCTTAAGGTGAAATTAGCTCAAACGTTTGCCATGAAGGATTTGGGAGCAGCAAAGAAAATCCTTGGCATGAGCATTAAGAGAGACAGAAAAAATCATAGGTTGATTTTGTCTCAAGAGGATTATGTGAAAAAGGTGTTGAAATGGTTCAATATGCAGGATGCAAAACCGGTAAGCACACCTTTGGCTGGACATTTTAAGTTGAGTAAAGAACAATGTCCTAATTCACATGATGAGGTAGAGTACATGAGTAGAGTTTCATATTCTTCTATAGTAGGGAGTTTAATGTATGCAATGGTTTGTACTAGACCAGATATTGCCCAAGCAGTGGGAGTTGTAAGTAAGTATATGGCCAATCCAGGGAAGGAACACTGGAAAGCAGTTTAGTGGATCCTTAGATATCTGAGATGAACCAACAATAGGCATTTGTGCTATGGAGGTTCAGATACTTCTCTACATGGTTATGTAGATTCAGATATGGAAGGTGATTTGGATGGCAGAAGAAGCACCACAGGATATGTTTTCACTGTTGGTGGAACGGCGGTTAGTTGGATATCAAAGTTGCAGAAGGTTGTTGCCTTGTCAGCTACAAAAGCAGAGTATATTGCAGTCACAAAGGCTAGCAAAGAGATGATATGGATGACACAGTTCATGGAAGAGCTAGGAAAGGAGCAAGAGAGTTGCAGATTGTATAGTGATAGTCAGAGTGCAATTCATTTGGCTAAGAATTCAGCCTTTCATTCAAGAGCAAAACATATACAGCTTAGGTACCACTTCATATGACAGGTATTGGAGGATGGTGAGTTGAAGCTGGAGAAGATCAGATAAGAATCCTGCGTATATACTAACCAAGTTGGTTACAAAGGAGAAGTTGAATCTTCATTCAACTTCTGTTGGTCTTCATGATTGAGTTGAAGATGGAGGAGCTAGAAGATGTTGTTGTACAGGTACTGGTGCAGTTGTTTATCTCCAAGTGGGAGATTGTTAATGTGTGGAGCTAAAAGCTTCACCAAAGGAGTGTTTTACAAAGTTGCAGGTTTACATAGTCATCGACGTCGGTCAGGAGCGACCGACGTCGATCAAGAGCAGACCAGGAGATGCCGACGTCAGCAGGGATCAGCCGACGTCGGTCATAGGCAAACAGGGAAGAATCAACGTCGGTTACCTGTGCATCCAGAAAGCTATTTCCATGGACAGAATAGAGTGTTTGCATGTTAGGATTAAGTGATAGTCTTAAGTCCGTGTCTCTATTATTAGCAAGACTGTTTAGAGCCCTTGATTAGGAGGTGCATCTGATGGCTATAGTTGTATGCTCATGTTTCCTAATTATTATATAATAGGATAGATCTTCTTAGCCTATTGTAGTATGAGTAAATGTTGAACAGTACAGAATTGTATATGTGAATCAATCCAGGTTGTTGGAGTTGATTGTACTTGAGAGAGAGAGCTCTCGAGGGAAAGAGATCTAGAGAGAGATCTGTACATCTGAGAGAGGTGTGGAAGAAAAGAATTTTCTTCAATTGTATTCCTTCTGTAAAGAGTTTAATACAAGTTTTTAGGGTGGTTTCTTGTATCTCTTGTTCTTTGCTATTTATCATTCTGGTTTAATTCTGCATTTAATTGCTTTCATATTGTAATCAACATTGTTGGTTGATCCCCAACACTAAGACCATAAACAAGCATAATGAACCATGTAGACAAAATATGTAGAATAAAAGTATACACCAACACCCCCTTTAAGCGAAGCTTAGGTGGGATGGAGAATTGGATCCCGACAATAAGGCTTGATGAGGTACCTGAGTACATAGGAAATCTCTCATAAAGTAGAGAAAATGAGAAAACCCGTAGGAAAAACTCCCCCCAAAAAGAGAGACATAAAAGAAGTGAAGAGGTTAGAAGCCCCCCTAAAGATGATGTTGCTGATGATGTAGACCACACCCCAAGAAGAGATTGTAGATGAATAAACTTGCTCTGAGTGAAGGGTTTGGTAAATATATTTACAACCTGCTCTAAAAACTAGCAAAATCTCAAGTCGATGACCCGACCATGAATAAGGTCCTAGATAAAATGCATGTGAATCTCAATGTGTTTGGTCCACTAGTGTTGAACCAGATTACTATATATTTATATGGTACTCTAATTGTCACAATAGATGATGGTGGGCTACTTGAAAGAAATGACAAACTCAAATAGAATCGCTTAAAGCCAAATAGCCTTAGTAGCTATGTTAACAACTCTCCTGTATTTTATCTCTGTGGATGATATAACAATAACATTTTGTTTCTTGTTAGACCAACTAATGGGATAGAACCCAAAGAAAAGTTGTAATTTGAAGTGGACTTGCAATTATGAGTATCACCAACCCAAGTTGAATTTATAAAACCAACTAAGTCAACCTTTGTGCCAAAGCTGTACTGAATCCCAAATCTATAAAATCCCTGAATGTAGTGCAAGATCTTCTTAGCTATTTTCCAGTGTAGCTCAAGGGGATCCTGCATGAATGTAGAGACAAGTCACATTGGATATGAAATATCAAGCTTGGTATGAGTCAGATAAATGAAGCTATCAATAAGTTATCGATATCGAGTGGCATCAATCAAAAGTGTAGAACAATCAGCCTCAAGTTTTACTCTTGATAGAAAGGGAGTCAAAGATGGCTTACAATCAGCGATGTCAAACTGAGCCAAAACATCGAGAGCATGCTTGGGTTCTGTAAGTGAAATCCATGAATCAAATTATGAAATCTCTATGCCAAAGAAGTAATACAAAAGTCCCAATTTTATCATGTCAAAATTGTCCTGTAGAGTTGTCTTCATCATTGTAATAGCTAATGAAGAACTCCCAATGATCAAAAGATCATAAACATAAAGGACCAATATCAGTAAAGAATCATCCTACTGCAAAAAATATATATTGATGTTTGAATGACCCCTGGTGAAACTTGAAGTAAGGAGAAAGGAATCCATCTTGTAGTACCAAGAATGAGGGGATTATTTGAGGCTATAGATGTATTTCTTAAGTCTAAAAGAATCTTGAACAAACCTAGGTAGCTGCTCTATGTAGATTTCCTCCTCAAGGTCTCCATGAAAACATGCACTCTTCATATCAATCTAGTGCATATCCCAACCATGTGCTATGACTATAGCTAGTGTGAGTCAGATTGAAGTCATCTTTGCAATAGGTGCAAAGGTCTTTGAGTAGTCAATACCAACTGCCTATGAAAAACCCTTGGTGACTAATCATGCCTTATACTTATCAACTGACCTATCTGATGCAAACTTGGTCCAATATATCCACCTACATTGAACCATATTCCTTCCCTTAGGAAGTGAAGTTAAATCTCAAGTGTGATTTTTGATCAAGGAAAAATATTCTTCCTACATAGCACTATTCCACTAAGGTATGCCTGAAGCCTCTCAGAATGTCTATGGATCTGAAACTGAAGTAAAGAAAACATGTGGACTACTATGATAATATGTTTGAGTATTTCTATCATTTGCTATATCCTCTACCCAAATGCCTACACTTTAAAGTGTTTGTCTAGCCCAAATCGTCCTAAATGTGGGTGAGTTAGGTGTTTACTCCTCATCCTCTAAAACATGACTAAATGTGGATGTAAAATATGCCCCATCACTATTCTTGCTGTCAAAACTAGAAGAATAAGAAGACCCTTGCTCATGAACCTACTTTGGATGATCTGAGTTAGAAAAAAATCATCAAGTCTACTCTCCTAAAATTGAACACTTCTCTCTATGAACAACTCATGAGTGTTTGGATGTATAAGGTGTTACCCTTTAACACCATCTAAATAACCTAAAAAGATGCAAGGCTTGGACTGAGGTTCCATAGCTTTGTGTATCTTCTTCGGTATACATGTCATAGCTAGAGATCAAAAAACCCTAAGGTGCTCAACATCATATTTCTTTCCATGCCAAGCTTCAAAGGGTGTCATGTCTTTCAAATCTTTTTGAAGAACCCTGTTCTAAATATAGCAAGCACAATTAATGGGTTTGGTCCAATACTTAGGTGCTAGGGACTTATAATGAATCATGAAACTAGCCATCTCTTTCAATGACCTATTCTTGAGTTATGTAACTCCATTATGTGAATGACTATAAGTAACTATCTGCTACATATCAATCACCTTTGTTGTACAAAATTATTCAAATCTATTGCTGACATATTGACCTTCATTGCTAGTTAGAAGAACCTTAATGGATTTCTCATATTGTTTCTCAACAAGTGTCTTGAAGTCTTGAAAATATTCAAACACTTTAGATTTTTGCTTAAGAAAGTAGACCCATGGATATATTGAGAAGTCATCAATAAAAGTGAGAATGTACGTAGCCCTTGTAAAAGATAGACTGGTAAAAGGCTTGGATACATCACTGTGTACTAAATCCAATGCTTATGAAGCCCTCCAAGATTTTTCTTTGTCAAATTTTGCTTTGGGATGCTTTCCTAGAGAGTACCCCTCACAAAGTCTCTCAAATAATTTGACTTTAGGCAAGCCTATGACCATGTATTTTTTGCTAAGTTATTCAAGGTAGTGGTAGTTAAGGTGGCCAAAACGCTCATGCCATAATTTGTTAAATCCATCTGAATGACTCAGCAATGCTATTGGAAAAGAATTGGGTGCAAAATATGAGGTGTAAAACCTAGCTTGGTGATTTGTCCTACCCACTGCCACTACAGTATCACTATGCAATTCCCTGATGATAACTAAATCTAGTAAAAACTCAACCCTCATGTCTTTGTTGATATGAGTTATTTGATACTCTGATAGGAGATTGGTTGAAAGGGAAGGGATACTTAGAACATTATTGAATGTTCCTCCTTCCATTATTGAATGTTCCTACAATAGGTATAGAAGTGTCGACACTCAAACTAATAGAAGACATGCTACAAGGCTCTAAAGAAGAAAACTCAACTAATGAGGAGCCCATGTGATGAGAAGCACCCGATTCAATGACCAGAACCTTGCCCTTTTCTTTTTCTTTTTCTTTCCCATTTCCCTTTGCCTTAGTAGAATCTTGGGTAGATGAATTATGCTTGATGGACTCAGGAACACCCACATTTTTCTTCTCTAAGAGATGAGTTAGGTGATCTATTTGCTTCTTCATGCATTTACTTTTATCATACCCATTTTTCTTATAGTATGTACACTTAACCTTCTCTTTCTTAGGTTTGTCATTGGAAGAGGAGGCTTCAGTGTTGGTTTTAGCATAGGTTGATTCTTTCTTCTTCTCTTGATCCTTATTCATCTTCTTCTCTTTCTTATAAGTCTTTGCATTCCCAATAATTAGGGCTCAAGGTTTTGTGGACTTTAATGTGCCCATCCGGATCAACTTGTCTTGTTCCCTAGTTAAGTTGGCAATGAAAGCATCCAAAGAGGGCATTTTTCATGTAGTGCCTCAAGCACTTTTAGTGGCATCAAAATTAGAGATAAAGACTGAATAGTTAGGACCTATTTTAGATAGTATAGAAAGAACAAGTTGATCATCTTCTTTCTTTATCCCACATTCTTTCAACTATAATCTCAAGGACTTGAACTTAGTGAAGGAATCCTGAAGGGTGTCAAAGTTACCAGGACATAGGCTAATGAGTTCATTATCAAGCTCATGACTTCTCATCACATCTTGATCTCCAAATAATTTACCAATAATATTCGACACATCATGAGGTGATTTGGCAGACTCTAAGTGAAACAAAAGATCAGGTGTTACAAAAAGACATAATAGAACATAGGCTTCATCACTACGATTACACCATTGAATTGTCTCGACATCTATGCTAGGTTTAGTTTTATTACCCATGGTTATCCTATACAAAACTTTACTCCTTAGAATGATTGTCATCTTAATTTTCCATTCATGATAGTTAAAGGGAGTTAGTGGGTTGATTGAACTTGAATCCATTAGTGCAAAAATGAGATGAAGTAGTAGTACAAGTTGAAGTTGTTTCAAAAATAAAAGTACAATTAGAATTCAACGATGGAACAAAAAGGTGCAGTACACCCCCTGAAAGATAGAATTTTGAACCCCCCCAAATGTTGCAAATACACGCTCAAAAGATGCCAAACTTAGCTGATAATGCGTCTAGAGCAATCAATGCATATGTCAAAAAAGACAATTTTTTGCAAAAAAAAGAATGTCAGACTTAGTTGATAATAAATCCAAAGAAGAAAGTACAATGTGAGCAAGTAAAAAAATGAGTAACACTTTCTTTTTAAATATTGCCTACAAAATATTGTTTTATAAAAAACAATAAAAAATGTCCACTAATAATGCTAAACTTGCCCAATCTTCTTATGCATTACTTGTGCATCAAAAGAAAAGTAGTTTATTTGACCTTGTTTTAAATCAAGATATTAAAAACTCGTTTTAACATTCTAAAAATATTAGGGCAAACTTGAATAGACTTAGCTTGTTTTGGAAGAAACTTTTAGCAACAATATCCAAATTATAAGATCTGCTTTTTTTGAGTAGTACTTACTAAAACTATTAGAACTTTTGCAATTTGTAACAAAATTCAAAAATTCAAAATGATACAGAAAGCTAAGATCAAGATGCACCAAACCCAAAAAAAATCTATGTGATTCATTGTAGTATAAGAGTAACAATAAATTGAACAGGCAGATGGCAAACTAGGCACGATTATGAAAAATTAGATCTGAACTAGGAAGCAACAAAAAAGACAATGTGGTGGGAAAATGTGTTTCCTCAAGTAAAAAGTGCCTTCTTCCAATCCATAGTTAATTTGATCAAACTATAATAACATAAAATCTCCTAATATCTTCCATACACCAACAATACAAAGCATGCAAATGTATGATAAAAAGAATGGACATATCTTAATAGAAAATAATATAGATCTATGATCCTGCTTATGCAACAAATCTCAAAATTTCATAGAAAGATTAGTAGTGAATAACCAAACAAAAATTTACCATGGGTGGCTCTGATATCATATCAAAGTTTGTTTCGAGTCCAGATAAGGTGAATGTAAAGGTCAAATGGTCACACGAGACAAGAAGTGAGTGCACACCACCAAAGAGCTATAGCAAATTGAAATCATAAAATAGAATTGCACGAGACAAATCAAAATGGAGAAATCCAAAATATTCATTAACTTTGGATATGAATACAAAGGGAGAGAGGTACATATATAGGTGGGAGATAGAGTGAACCCCACATTCCAGTGAATGTGGGACTAATCTTCCCAAATGACCCAAATGGCCTCTAAGACCCTAAGCAAGCACAATGCACCATGTAGATAAAACATGTAGGATAAAAGTCTACACCAGTACATGCCCCCACTATAATTTAAATTTATGAACTGGTGTAAGTGCCAATGTGGAGGACATATTTTTAAAACATGCCCCTAATGCAATTTGGGCATATGCATATTGAATAAGTGTGGAAAACATGTTTCTAAAACATACCCCCACTGAATCTAAAACTGTGACAAATGTGTGGAGAACACATTTCCAAAACATGCCCCCACTGCAATTTGAAACTGTGAAGCAAAGTGGAAGTCATGTCTTATGGCATGCCCCTACTGACATGCACCCATTTTGAAGTGAGGTAAGCAATAAATGGTAATTATCTTACCTTAACAGGACAAGATAACTATGTAAACTGTAAAAGTACCATGTATTATATAAAAGGAACATGTATAGGTAGATATATCATTGAAGCATGAATAATGTGATCACACAAATTCCTAAGATGTATGATGTAGATCATGGAAATGTCTAGATAGTAATAGTACAAACTTAAAAAGCAATCAAGCACACGTACAAGTGCACTCAAAATTAAATCAAAATACAATGGTCCGACGACACCTCAAATAAGGGTCATGTTTAAATGCCACACAATCAAAGGGACATGACTTAGTTAAATGTCCACAAAGCAAGAAATGACATAATCAAATGTCAGCGTATAACAAATAATGACATATTCAAATGTTAATGTATAACAAATAATGACATATTCAAATATCAAAGAGGTAAAAAAGTCACGAGGGTCACAAACAATAGAGCATGTTCAAATTCTCAAACAAATAATATAATAAGAAGGCAAGACAGTCAAGCAAGTGCATAAATGAAAGCATAAGCAACCAACATAAACATATCATACTAATCCCTAGATATATGTGTTAGCAAAAATGTTAAGTACATAGCATATCAAGTACACTACAAAAGATATAATCATGGATAAAGGCATATGTAAGTATATATACAAGCTTGAACATTATAATGTAAAGTGACCATAGAATGATATAACTTGGATGTATCATGATCATAGAGGTGAATGCCCCTAATATCCTGGTGACGTGAGTAGAGAGAAATCCCAACATCTAAAAGTGCACAAATCATGTACCTATGTATTCCTCAATCACACTTAAAATATGTGTGAGACACATGTGTATACAGGAAATATTGATATACCATCTATAAACATGGAACCGACAACAAACATACCAAGGAGATAATAGGATATGCAAATATTGAAAATATTTTTGGATTTTAAAAGTTTTTTTTTTGTTATTTTTTTAACATATGTGATAGGAAAATATTATCCTATGATTGCATCTAAAGGATGGTCATCTATATATCTCCCCATTGTGAATCTGGGGTAATAAACTTATGACATTATTGAGGAGCATTTATAGGTGTAATATTTCACTGTAATATATGTTATGCTCTATGTATGTAAAATAGGCTATGTGGTCATGAAGCAGAAAGGGTAGGAGTAGGGGTTCCTGGAACCCATTATTGAGTACTTTTTTTTTTTTTAATAACATTAATAGGAACTTATGTAGGTGTTTTAGATATTTGAATATGTTGTGTAGTAGATGAGGATTCCATGGAACCCACTAGGGATCTCTTATGCTATGGTCTTGTTATGACATTAATCTGCACCCTTGGAGAGAGTTCTTTAGGTTCCCTCTGACTAAGCCATAATATGGGAACAAGCCTAGGTTGTATGATGGCGCTGAACCTCTAAAAAAGGCCAACTTCCTTTTGATGGATCACCTAAACTAATGTTGTCACAGGGAAAAGGGTTTGAAAGGGGGAAAGGGCTCCTAAGAAAGCTAAAAGGTGATGCACCAAATACAAATGGCAAACTCCCATAAGCTTGAACCGACACTATATCAACATAAGACAATGCTAGCTAACACAACCTCTTAGACCAACTGATTGCATAAGTGTTTCATGGACTAGGTTCAGGTAGAACACTAATCCAGACCTGCAATAACTTGAAAATACCCTAAAGGAGGTCATAAAGGAGGACAATGGACAAGGAATACTCTCCTTCACTATACCATCATGCACAACTCACTCAACACAAGTCCAAGGCAAGAGATAGGTAAAGAGAATCTTTCATTGCATTAAGAGGTAGTTATTACCAATGCTCGATAGGGTTTAGCCTAATCAAGAGGAGAATATCTTATAATATCTTAGAGAGTCCCCTACTTTTTAAGATCAAAGAGTCCTTGTGAGAGTCTAAAATCAAAGAGAGAGATTACAAAAGGAAAGAATGGGTGATATAAGAGAAAGGGGAGAGAGAGGGGGAACACGCCATCTGAGATTATTAATTGAGCTACCACCTTTCTTAAACTTTGAACCATTTTTGATCCAATCAGGACTAATCCTTCATCAACAAGCTAACCTTTGTTTGTTTTAATAGTCTTCAAGCTCTTCTCATTGGCTGAGAAATACACTAGAAGACAAGAATCTATTTTGAAGATGATGGCTCGTGATCCTTTCAAGGAAGAAAGATCCTTAAGATATGAACAACATTAAATGCTCCAACTACTTCTCTAATCACTAGATCTCTTTGCTTTGATCTTCCACACCACCTTCCACTTGCTTTCACTGTAAGGACAAAGTCCTCATACCTTGAATCTAGATAGAGCCATGTCATGTTTGCTTTTAATAGCTATAGGTACCTATTTTTCAAAGACAAGACTATGTCAAAGGATGAGACACTTCTCCATTAGCATATATCTACCCCCATTTCAATATCTGAGTATGGGTTTACTATAGATGAAAACCAATCCAATTTATTGGTTTTCATCTAGTCATTATACATGAAGAGCTTATCGACTACATAGCATCATTATTGAACTCTATTAGGTTTAAATAAACCTATTATACCTTTGACTATTGTGGAATCTGAGGACTCGTTATCTACACAAATTTTCTTTAAAGAGCAATGATCACAGTCACGAAACAATACTATGACCCTAGAAAATAAGCCTCATAAGTTTTAAATATTTGAACTAGAGGTTGAGACTGTGCTTTAATGGTGTCAAAAATTCATCATAACCATCCTAACTATATGAATTTGTCTTATGTTTAATGGTGCTTGACTAAGCTCTCATGGTGACACAACCCTTTGAAACATTGCTTTGGTTTGACCTAGGTCACATGTTCGACCTCTACTCAAAGTATCATGTCTTCGACTTTTGATATCGACTATCGATCTTGATATAGACCTTTATTATTAAGACACTTGGTAATTATTCATTTATCCTTGGGATATGCTGTCAGTTTCATCTGCTCCTATACTTGCACCACATGTCAACCTCGTGTTTAATCTGAGCTTGTTGACCCTTTGACCCTATGCGTATCATCAATCTAATTTTGCATGACTTGAACATGCTCCATTGATTTACTTGATAGTTACCATGGTCATGATGCTTGAAAACTTCTCATTTATCTTCAAGATTCACTAACTTGTTGACTTCTCACTCACTGTTGATATGCTTTTATATGATAGATCATGCACCGTTGATCTGCTTGTACCCATTGGCTTTGTCAATCGTTGCATGTGGTTAGATATTCGTATGGGCACCTAAGATCTTGCCACTTTTTAGCCTTGTATTCATCCTTGGGAAATTTTAAATCCAAATGACTATTTGCCACAACTTTAGCTTGACATCCTCGTGCACATCTCATTCTGCTTGTTCAACTTTGAACACTTATAACTTGAGATAGACAACTCATCAAGTCACAAAATTTTCAAATAATGTTCAAGGCATAAAAAACATCATTTCCATGTGATATTTGACCCTAATTGATTTCCCAAGTACATTTATTAAATGTGCAAGCATATTGACTTGTCTATTTCTATATGACGTTTGATGACGGTCTGGTTGATCTTCTTCACTTGTTCAAGTCATTTGATCATTTGGTCAATCAATAACTCTACTCATTTCATCTATCCAAGTAGAATCTTTGTATGTGAGCTATCTTTGGCCAACATCTTTGGTGATTCGTATGGAAGCATGCCTGATATGCTTGAGAACCTAGACTAGTTGCCTTGTCTAGTCCATTGGGCATGGAGTCACAAGTTGATCCCAGCTGATATGAAATGACGTAAGACTGAACCTATAGAAGACTTCCTATTGAAACAACAAGGACTAAAAGAAACAAAACAACAACAAAGTGCCCAAGGCACTTACAAAAGGGAAACACAAAACTAAAAGAAAACTAACCTAAACAATTCAAGGGCAACTAACCTTTTTAACAAATGTGCACACAAGCACTTAGAGAAAAGCATGAAATCTACTCTAATATATACAATATTGTACAACAATTTAAAGGCACCTCCCTCCTAGGTCAAATGGGAAACTTTTAGTATCATTCACTTGTAACAAACCAAGATGAAAAATACCTTGCTTTGGAGGTACCAGAATTGGTGAACCAGGCAGCTTGATGACCAATCCTTTTGATGTGCTCTCCAATGGATGAAATGGAACAAACATGTCTCCAAAATAGACATATTAGTCCAAGTCTTCCAAGCTTGGTTCATGTTGGATTGCAAGATCACTTGCTTGATGTTGCTCATCACCCTTTAGAAAGCCTTGCTTGAAGACTTCATTTAGGCTCTTAGGAGCAACTACACTTGGTTCACTTGATGGTTCAAAAAGACCATATCTTTCCCCCTTCATCTTGGCACCATTAGGACTGATCATGCTTAGAGTAGCATGCTCATAGGTTCTTGGAAGAAGAACATGTCCCTTAATCTCTTTTAAATATTTGGTTATGGTATTGAACCACTACCACAACCCTTCAAAATTTTCACTGGTATGTTTATCAAACTGCATCTCTTGAGTATTTGAGATGTCTCTTTCATAAACCTCACTCAATATTTCATCTTGATTTTCAACTGTAAATGAGGGTTGACTTGACCATCAAAGGTTTAAAATATCACACCTGTCTTTCTCAAGCTCTGATCTACTTTCCTCTTATTCTAATATATCAAGGCTATCCTCAACTGACACCTCATCTTGAAGTGTACCAACCTCAGGCACCTGGTTCTGATCCTCTTCTTGATTTATGTAGAATAGACCTTCAGTAGTATATTCAAAGTTTACTCTATTTTCAACTTGAAGATTGTCCTCATTAGGATCTAGTTCATTATTGTCAAATCCATGCCAAGAAGGTTGGTTCAAACCTGATTCTTCCCCTTCTGAATGAAGTGGGCTACCTATTATGATCTCCTCATAAAAAATACTTACACTGTCCTCTCTAGGTTCACCTATGACTGCAAGCTCCACCTCTATCTTTTGTAAAACATGCTCTTTATCCAAGAGGGATATGGTGGGAGGGTGAAGTTCACCTTGCTTGTAGCTTAGGAGAGTGTCCTTCTAGATAGGGACTTTGAATGGCTTCTTTGGTGGCTCTTGAACTGGTGCTTAGACCTCCACAACCAACACCTCCTCCTTCTTTATGCCTTTCTAAATTGATTTCCATGATGGAAATGAGTATGGAACAATCACTTTTTCTTCCATTTAAATGGTTATAGAAGAGGGTGGTCTCACAAGTGAGGGCATGACATAGCTAGGGTCGAATGTGTTGGAGAATATCCATGATGGAATGGCTTCATGATCTTGAGTGGGAATGGGCGTAAGGGTAGGAGAGGGTAAAGTGATTAGCTCAGGTTTGGCATACTCTTTCTCCCACTGCTCAAACACTTTTTCAATAGATATTACCCACCCTTTCAATTCTTGCTTCTCAACTCATGGATAGTCAGTTTCCTCAATTGGTGCCCACATGTTCCAAAACTCTTGCAAGAAGATTCCTATCCCCTCCATGACATGAATGGGGAATTCTTGTCCAAGCTTAACCCACTTTTTTATTTTCATGATTGTTCTACCTTGGTCTAGTATTGCCTCTATGAGTTTTGACAAGGATAGAATTTGACAAGGTTGACTAGGGGGCTAATCAAGAGCACTTAAATGTTAAGCTTGAGGATCTTAGAGGGGAGAAGACACATAAGACTAATCCAAATGAGTGTGTTGCTCTTCATAAGATACCATCACACTGTCTGTGTTCTAGATCATGCTTCTCATTGTTGTTATATCCTCATTCCTATAAGATGACCATTGTTCACCCTCATAAACAGACCATCTATTCTTGACAAATTGAAGAACACTCATTGCCTTTTGTATAACATGGATAGGGATGATAGAATAAACTTATAAACCCCTACCAATCTCCCTCATCAACTCGATATAAACTAATAATGCTTGTTTGACTCTTAACAAGGATGTAATATGGTAAGCTTGGTCTTGACAAGGGGAATTAGAAGATTGATTCAAATGCAAAGGAGGCTGACCTTGGTCATATGCAGGGGTGGGAGGAGGCCAAAGGCCATGATAGGGTTGATAGGTTGTTTGAGGGCCACTTGTGGGGAACATTTAAACATTATTTTCGTAATAAGTGTGATGTTGAGGTAGAGAATAAGCATATTGATCAATGTATGATTGATTATACATACTAGAATATGATGATTAGGCACCTAGTTAGGCTACTTAAACCAGTTGATAGATGCTCAGAGTCTCCATTGATGTTTGAACACTTACCTCTAAAGGTTGATTGCATGAATAGAACATCAATAGTCTTCACTAGTGAGCAATGTAGTAAGTCCCACCGGGCGTGCTAGAAACTGTTATGGCATGAGATCTTCAACCTTGGAGAGAGTTCTTCAGGCTCCCTCTGACTAAGCTATAATATGGGAACAACCCCTAGCTGTGGGTAACCTATGATGGTGTAAAACCTTCAAAGAGTGTCGATTTTATCTTGATGGATCGCCTAAACTAATGTTGTCATAAGGAAAAGGGTTAGAAAAGGGGAAGGGATCCTAAGAAGGCTATTCACCAAATAAAAACATAAAACTTCCATAATCTTGAACCCACACTAGATTAGCATAAGACAATGATAGCTCACACAACCTCTCAAACCAGCTAATTGCATAAGTGTTTCATGGACTAAGTTTAGGCAGAACACTAATCCAGGCCTACAACAGCTTGAAAACACCCTAAAGGAGGTCATAAATGAGGAAAATGGATGATAAATATTCTCCTCACTATACCATCATGCAGAACTCACTCAACATAGATCCAAGGTAAGAGATAGGTAAATAAAGTCTTTTATTATATCAAGGAGTAGTTCTTAGAGATGCTTGAGAGGGTTTAGCCTAATCAAGAGGAGAATATCTTGTAATATCCTAGAGAGTGCCCTGCTCTTCAAGATCAAAGAGTCTATGTGAAAGTCTAAAATCATAGAGAGAAATTAAAAATGGATAGAATGGGTGATATAGGAGAAAGGGGAGAGAAAGGGGAAGCACGCCATCTGAGATTATTAATTGAGCTACCACCTTTCTTGAGCTCTAAACCATTTTTGATCTAATCAAGACTAATCCTTCATCAATAAGCTAACCTTTGTTTTCTCCAATAGTCCTCAAGCTCTTCTCATTGGCTAAGACATACACTAGAAGACAAGAATCTATTTAGAAGATGATGGGTCATGATCCTTTCAAAGAAGAAATATCCTTAAGATATAAACAACATCTAATGCTCCAAATTATTCTCTAATTACTAGATCTCTTTGTTTTGATCTTCCATGCCACCTTCCACTTGCTTTCATTGTAAGGACAAAGTCCTCATACCTTGAATCTAGACAAAGCCATGCCATGTCTAATTTTAATGACTACAGGTACCTGTTTGTCGAAGGATGAGACACTTCTCCATAAGCATATATTTGTCCCCATTTTAATATCTGATTATAGGCTTACTATAGATTAAAACTAATCTAATTTATTGGTTTTCATATAGTCATTATAGATGATTTTATAGACTGCATAACATCATTATTAAACTATATTAGGTTTAAATAAACCTATTATGCTTCTAAATATTATGGAAGTTGAGGACTCATTATCTTCATAGATCCTCTTTAAAGAGCAATGATCACAATCATGACACAATACTACAACCCTAGAAAATAGGCCCCATAAATTCTAGATCTTTGAACTAGAGGTTGAGACTATGCTTTAATAGTGACAAAACTTCATCATAACCATCTTGACTATATGAATGTGTCCCATGTTTAATGGTGCTTGACTGAGCTCTCATGGTGACACAACCCTTTGAAATATTGCTTTGGTTTGGCCTACGTCACATGTTTGACCTCTACTCGAAGTTTCATGTCTTCAACTTTTGATATCAACTATTGACCTTGATATGGGCCTTCAAGAATAAGGCACGAATAAATAATGCATTTATCCTTAGGATACGATGTTAGTTTCATTTTCTCCTACATTTACATCATGTATTGACCTTGTATTTAATCTAAGCTCATTTATCCTTTGACCCTGCACGTATTATCAATATGCTTTTACATGATTTGAATGCACTTTATTGATTTACCTGGTAATTACTGTAGCCATGAGACGTTAAATCTTCTCATTTTTCTTTGAGATTTATTAACTTGTTGAATTCTCCCTCATCATTGATCTGCTTTTGTATGATGGATCGCGTATCGTTGATCTGCTTAGACCCAATGGCTTTATTAGTCATCACACATTGTTAGATCTTTATATGGGCACCCAAGATCTTACCACTTGTCAGCCCTACATTCATCCTTAGGAACTTTTAAATCCAAATGGCTATTTGCCACAACTTTAACTTGACGTTGCTGCACACATCTCATTGTTCTTGTTCAACTTTGAATGCTTATAACTTGAGATATATAACTCATCAAGTCACAAAATTTGTAGAGAGTGTTCAAGGCATGAAAAACATCATGTCCATGTGATCTTCAACCTTGATTGATTTTCCAAGTTGATTTATTAAATGTGAAACTAGACTAACCTATCTATTTTTGCATGACGTTTGATGATGGTCTAGTCGATCTTCTTCACTTGCTCAAGTCATTTGATCATTTGGTCAATCAAGAACTATGTTCAGCTAATCTATCTAAACAGAAGCTTGATATGTGGGCCAAATTTGGCCAACAAGTCTATCAAGTATTGGCCACCTAGTAAAGGGAATCACCTATTGCTTACCCTTTTGTGGAGGATTAACTATAGAAGGTTTTATAGTTAATTGCCTGGGTACAAATTTCTCTTGCTCAATAGGATGTTCATATGGAATTCCAAAAACTATAATTACAAAATTGACATGAATATATTTAACATGCCCATACATTATAAAAGGTACTACTCAAAGTGTATGTATTCAAGGTTGTCTCTATAACATGTCAAAGACACCTGTGGAAGGTATAATTGAAAAGGTAATAACCACATGGGCAGGATCGACCTATAAAAGTAAATCAATCTCACCAAGAACCTGCTGTGAGGTCCCATAAAATACTCTAACTGATATGGTCAAAGGATGTAAATCATATTTATATAACTTAAATGCATAAGTAATGTCATGGTATAAACGTTTTCACTTACACCATTATCAATCATAACACTGTGTATAGGTTGGTGATCAAGATATGCTCGAATGAATAAGGAATGAAGATCTGATTCATCATTTCTAATCTCACTTCCATCAAAAGTAATAGAGGGTCTTTGAATCATAAGTGATATGTGCCATGTATAAGTACCAATAATCTCATCCAATGGGTGCACATAATGATATGGAAGAGGATTTGCATTATATGCCATTTTCACTTATGGATATTTTTTTGAATGATCTTGTAAAAGATTGTTAAATATTTTCTGTTTGTGGTGGTCACTAGGTTGTGACCTTGATTCTTTTGAAAGATCATCAAATATAATTTTTTGTTCATCGATGAGGTCCTAGATCTTATGGTTCGAGATGAAACATCTATTCTTAGAATGTCCAGGGCTTTCGTGATAGTCACAATAAGCATTCACATCATACCCTTTACGTAGAGGTCTACTCATATCAACCTTTATAGGATGAGGGAGAGATGTAAGATGACACTCTACAGGCCACGAGAGTAATTAAGTGGGAGACTCCAGTCAACATGTAAATTATCTCCATGGTGCATTGGATAAGACAAGCCGATTAGGTTGTTATGATACCACATCAATTGTGGTAGTTTTTTTATTTTTTAGGCTCAGTGGGTTTGAATTTATAACTTGGTTTAATAAAAAACTTTGTATTAGATATAGAAGTAGTCGATGTATTTGCTACATACTTAAGTTTGTTTAATAAGATAAATTTCATTTCATGATTGCAAATAATGTGGCATTAGTCATCGAAAGAATTGAACTTTTTGAATACAATGGACTCATATAAATGAGCAAACAAACTTTGGTTGAAAATATCTTGAAGCTCTTTATCTACCATAGGATTGGTCAAAGGAGGTGTACTCATAAGTTGGGTAGATATAGGAATTGAAACCGATATTTGAGTTAAAGTATTTAGGTTTCCCATGTAAGATGTGGCAATAGTAGTTTTGAGGAACAAAGGTTGAATTACATATCCTGTGCCTTCACTAGATGTCAAAAGATTGATTGGTGTGAAATCAATTGTAGTACCTTCTAAGGAGTCATCATCATTAGGTGAGGAAGCCTTAGCTTTATCATGCTTACTAATTTCATCTCTTGTAACATACAAGAATGCATCTATTAAGCCCTTGTTATTATTGAGATGAGTGATTAATGTTTCTTATCTTCCATTTGAAAATGGGTTTTGGGTTTAATATTTTCCATTTCTAAGAAATGAAAAATTATAGAATTTGAACAACAAACTGAAACCCTAGCTGACTGAAAACTCTAGGAATCAATTTTTTTTTTGCGTTCACACGAATCAAGTTCACCAAATGTTTAACCCTAAAATCTAGATGTGTGGAATCTAGGGTTAAAAGGGGAAAAAATATCATAAGACACAAGGATGGTAGACTATCTTTAGAGTGGGCCAATTATTTATGAAACTCGGATATAACATATACTAAATTTATTATGTTGAGATATGCTAAGAATAAAAGCTACAACTATGCTAGATACAATAATGAAAACTACATACTTAGCTAGTTTTAATGTTAATACATATCTGGATCTAAAACATGCATAAAGCAGATTGGATATGGATTTTAGAATAGTCACTTAATTCTATAAATTTTACTTTCATAGTCATAGACACTTGTATTGACCTAGGATAGTTGTGTCAATGCTACTGTTTGACTTGAATGTAGGTGTACGGTACGAAATACCTATTGAAACTAAATGCAACCACTAAGATGCTTATAGGTTCCATGTCACTTTCAATATTATGCATTCAAATCTAGGTCATGGACTGCCACTCCTTGTAGAATAACAAAACCTTAGTTCTTCATATTCAAATTGGTTATGAGAAAAATGGGTTAGTGGGCACACGATATCTAGCTGCCCCAAAGACCCCTATGTCAATAAATGTTGCCTACATAGTCAATACTTGAAGAGGGCCCCAAACTTATGTAGTTTCCCCCTATGGGTTGGCTTGTGTGTGAATTATACAATGTGTGATCAATAAGTATAATAATGACCTAGCTTGTAACTTGGAAAATGTGGTTCATAGAGTGCTCTTTTAGTACTTCAGCCTGTAGATATGTTATCCCTGTGACTGATATGGAAATAAGAGAAAATAGAAAAGCTTTGCTCACTTGAGTGCTTGATACAATGCTTTTCGTGAGTTTATTTGGTCTCTTTAGGTATTTTCTACGTGAAGAATGAACGAGGGTTGATTTTATATTGATACCAATCCCATTGGATAATATCTTTCATTAAAGCGCTTTGGACGACCATAAGAATATGTTTCATTTGTAAATTGAATGATTTTAGGGCATTGGACACTTACATTAGGATATGACACTTGCATCGATGGAAGCATATGAATGGGATGCAAGTGTTTAGGCAATTGAAAAATAGGTATAGGTTTAAAACTTGCAGAGATGGAAGATAAGTAGGTTTATAATATTTTGGAAAATATAGAAGGCTTGAGTCATCAGAATAACATAGGCCAGACTAAAAAATAAGCCATTAGGCACAAAGATATAGTGTATGCGAGCCTTTTGGCAATGGGAAAGGTCTAGAAGCTGAAAGTACATCCATGATATGTATTTATCAAGTGTACAAGATCGAGGTGCTATATAATTTAGAAATAGTGTCTACACCAACTTGACACTTCTTTGCATATTAATGACACAAAGCTCTTCCAACATAGCCATAGAATTCAAAAAATGTTATGGGTTGATACAAAAATAATAACATTTACTAATACACGAATGAATATCTTGAGGACCGACATAAACATACTAATAAATGTTGAATTAGAAGTGAAGGCACACAAAAACACCATGAACATACAAGGCACAATAACAATAACAAACACACGAAAATAAAAGAACAAAGTTGTCACTTAAGTTATAGGCAGTACACATGTGTGTAACATTTCATCCCTCTAAACTGTTAAGTCTTCCATCCCAAGTTCAAATCTTTTTCCATCCAAACAAGAATTTGTGTGTCTACTAATTTTTTTATAAGTATTATAACCCCAGTTCAAATCCTTTCCATTCAAACATCTATTTGTGTGTATATTAGTAAATGTTCAGTCTTCCATCACAAGTTCAAATCTCTTTCCATCAAAACGAGCAATTATGCGTGGGAACTTTTAGTGGGTGCTTGCAGAAGCCATGGAAAGTTAGAGGCATGGAAATAAAAACATGTCATAGTTATAAATAACACAATAATGTGAATGTACAAACATATCAACAACTATGCAAATAATATTTGAAATATTGATAAATGCGAATGAATAACACAAACAACTTGAATTTAAAAAATGTTTTGCTTTGATAGAAAAAATAATTAATAATTAATGGTATGTCAGTGGAAAAGTGCAAACTACTTACCTAAAACGCAATAAGAATGCTTAAATGTTGAACTTGCTTCCAAATTAAAGAAATTTGAATCTGACACTATGCGCAAATCAAATATTTGGTCCTCTAGAGTTTTTTTCCATTTATAGACAAATTGTATGTCAACAAGATAATTTAAATTTTAAATTTTTTAGGAATGGTGAAGCTTAGAAAATGTATTTGCATTCAATTTTGTAGATGCAACCAATTAATGAAGGAGGTTGGCTTTTAATGTTGTAGTTGGTGGAGTCAAATGTTGCACCTAAATATTTGAATTTTGAATGCAATACAATATAATAAAATATAAGTAGACCAATTAAAATATTATATAATCTAAAATGTTTGAGAGTGTATCTTATATAACTTACAATCAAATATTAAAAAATGACTTTTTGAGACTCAAAATATTTAATAAAGTTAGTTTTTTTTAATTATTTGCATCTATAAAATATTACAAAAGGTAATAACTTTTTGAAAATGATAATTAATTTTTTGAAAATAATATTTTTTTTTCTTAAAAATGGTATTCATGAAAATAAATATTATATTCACTTTTTTAAACATAATGTAATTTAAAAATAAAAAAAATTAAGTGTTTATTTATTTTTAATATTTATATAATATTTTAAATAAAAATTCATATTCATTTTATTATTTATTAAAAAAATGAAAAAGAAAATAGAATGTACAAATAATGTTTAAAAAAAGATAAAATTTATACATAATTCAATAATTATTAATAAATTATAATACAGAAAATGTTCAATAATTGATCTCCTCCCTATAGTATTTTTTTTTTTAATGAAATATATCTGTATAGTATTTTGAATTTTGGGATAATTTCACAAAATTTTTATAGGTAAATAAAAAATTACTAGAAAAGACACTTTCTCGTGCCGTACACAAGAAGTCACAAAGTTTAAACCATATCTAATAAAGGCTCGACCGTATGAGAACCTGGAATGCGAGCCATTTTCAGTGATTTTTCTCTTTTTTGGACTCTTTTAGATAATTCAATCATGAATGCTATTATTGTATAGGGATCCTGACACTATCATTCCCATGGAAGGATTTTTCACTTAGCCTTAGGGAGTAACTAACTACAACTTGGAAGAGGATGGGTTCTAAGAAAATTCTAGGCGTTATTTGGTGGTTGGCGATGAGTGTGGCGGTGCACTCTTCATTGGGTGCTGGTCTGTGTGGCTTAGAGGTTCAGCAGCAGAACAAGCTCTATAGGTTCAGCTTGACTTCACCATTGAAGAATTATCCTCATGGAGTGCTCAGTGAAGATGGGTAAGTTTTAATTTTCGACTAGTGCAATTCTATACCATTAGTTTTATTTAACATCGTAATTGACTGTGAAGTTTGGTATTAAAACTTCCATTCAACCATAACATTGCAAGATTTGATGTGAAAAACGTTGATCAAACAACAGTACATGGGGACCCATTTTTGAAGCCGATGAATCATCTAGTGCGAGATACATTTAACTATGTTATTAGGGCTACTGTTTATGGAAGTGGATAGATCGCCAGTTGACCATTGGCACCCTCTGATTGCCCTTTAAACCAGCACCCAATTAGGTAGGGCGAGCCCTCTTGCCAGGTTTGGGCTGTTACCGTTCAAGGGCTGTGGTGATTCCTCCTGCCATTAAGTGTAATACCCAGTTCACTCGATTGCTTGGCCTCTGGAAACTAGTGCAGACCTTTCTCCCCCTCTTCAGGAAGGACACTCTCCCTCTTCAAATGCCTCCTCCGGCTCAGCCCTACGTCTTCCTCTTTGGGCTTTCGGCTCTACTTGCCTCTTCAGGAGGTAGGGAGGAGGCCAACACTCACGGGCTCAGGCTCAATAGGCTTTCCCTCAGAAGGAAGCTCTCCAATGAATGACTGTAGTAACTCAATACGGTATGAATGACCCTGGTAACAACCGTTAAGAAACACCAGCAAACCCGAATTATGAATTCTGGAAATGATCCTGGCAATCTCTCTTTTTCAACAACCCAGCTGCTCTAGCGGCCCTCTCCTGTTGGTCAAGGCCTTTAGACACTCTACCAACGAGAGAGGGAAGTCCTTGTCCTCCTTGACCTGAAGGTTGAGTTCGCCCCCCTCAGCCTCCTTGATCTATTGATCGATAGCATAAATTCCCTAATGTTGGCACGAGTGCGTAAAGGCTCTCCTCTTTCGGAGGAGTGCCACTATTTATAGCTGCCATCTCACGTTGGTTGAGTATGTCAACCGTCTTTTGCCTGTTGAGTCCCTCCCTCTCAGCTTTCTTGATCTAGCGATTGAGAGGATAAATGCCCTAATGTCGGCACAAGTGCCTAAAGGCCCTCCTCCTGTCTGTGAGTTTCTTCTCAGCCGAGCTTTGAGCTCCGGTGTTCTAATAAGCAGGGGTTAACTTTTGAACTTAGATCCTCACTAGATCAGAATTAATAATAAATCAAAGTAGAGCAGTCCTGCTTTATCAAAACATCCATAGCGAATCTTTGGAGAACTTGAAGTTGGATTTAATATTCGGGGGAACCTCTGTTTTCCTCTCCAAGTCATACTGTTGATTCTGAAAATTATTCTTTCAATGATATTTGCTACATGAATATTCACTATTGTTTTGACGAGTACTGCCTTTAGCTGTAATTCTCTGCCTGGTAAAAGACTTCTTTAGAGCCTCACAATTATGCAAAAGCGAAAAGCAAATGCTCTTCACACTTACATTAATAAAGTCGAGTACAAGCCAGGAGCCATGTCATTTTCAGAACTTCGTGGTTTGGAAGAGGATGGCAATGGACAAGATTTTTTCAGAGATTTACATTAATACATAAGTGAATAGCAAAAGCTCTTCACACTTAATTAATTCAAAACTTGAGTGCAAGCGAGGTGCCATGTCAGGCAGCAGGCTGTTCTGCATTTGTACTTTCATTACCAAATCTTGCCTTGAACATCACTGCCTTTAATTCAGCAACTCAGGTGTGGATGCTTTAGGGTTTTGCAGGGAAATATGAAATGTTGCGCCAACAGGCACCTTTTAGGTGCATTGAAATAAGTCAGAATCATTTATCAAATATCCTAGATTCAAGTTTGCTGGTCATTACTTGAATGTATTCCTTCCTCGTTTCAAGTTTGCATTCCAATATTGGATTTCTCCCCTGTTGGGAGATGCATACCCAGAGTTAAAATTAGACATATCCATGATCTTCATTTTTCCTTTTGCTTACTACAACTCTTTAATTCTAATGCATGCTTGCTGAGATTTATATT
This sequence comes from Torreya grandis, assembly GCA_037957365.1. Taxonomy (NCBI): domain Eukaryota; kingdom Viridiplantae; phylum Streptophyta; class Pinopsida; order Cupressales; family Taxaceae; genus Torreya; species Torreya grandis. Next base: position 1,399,416 of record JARHVA010004203.1, read on the forward strand.
GTGGTAAGCTGATTGCTTCTTGGTTAGTTTATGCTTTTGGAAATAAATATTAGAGGAACTAGCGAGAGGACTTGGTAAAAGAAGAGTAGGTACAATACCAAACGCCTCCAAATGGAAAATTATATGGATTTGCACTGGGCTTGCGATCCAGTCGGCTCCTACATTGAACTGAGAAAAATAATGCATCATGATAGCAGCGCAGAACGAAACATCACTGAACATTTAGTATTTATAGCCAATACCGAGAAGAAATTCAAAACCAAAAATGCTTTATCTAGATTTTTATAATTTTATATTTCTTTGTTAAGATTCCTTTGATTTTTTCTTTTGGTAATCGATATTTGCATTTAAATAGCTGCACGTTACAGAGGGGGAATACCAATTATGTGTGGAGAATCAAATCCCAAAAGCATTCAGAATCCAGATAATGTAATCACAGTTAGAGGCTTTTCAGAAACTTGCACAATACATTCGAATTCAAATCTAAATCTTAAGTTAAATATAAATTTGAAAATTAGGGAAGTGGGAAATTTGGTACTGATGACTGAAAAGTGAATTTACCTGAAACAGTGATCCAAAGGAATGCGACCCTTCATCCTCAACTAAGAAACTAAAAACCCAAACCAGAACCTGATACACACCTGATACCTGGCTGGTTTCTGAGAAATCTGACCACCATGGCAAAGTAGACCCAGAGGGGCTACATAGGCAAAGCGGACCCAGAGGGGCTTCACAGCGAAGCCACTCCTTCAAATCAGAAGAGGAACACATATCAGAGCCCATGTCTCTGTTGCGTAAAAACCTGCATTCAGAAGAGGCAGAACCACAGAAAAACATAAAATAAGTGGGGGCATGTGCACACCCAAAAAGTGGATTGCACCTGCAAATCTAAATGTGGAGGAATAATTCTCCAAAAAATGAGTAGCTTTTCACACAAGCAACCTACATAACCACATTGAATAGATGCAATGAACCTACTAGTAACTTATCACACAAGCCACCTACGTTACCCCATTGACTGGATACAATGAAACCCACGAAGAGGCCATGTCCTGACATAATATATACTATACCAGGTAATACAGCATTACAAAATATGAGCTTCATAGCATCTAGCTCATATCAGAAATTTTTAAAGACAGTTTTTCAGAGTCCATAAATTTGATGAAACATCTACACACATCATAAAATATGGTGTGTAGAGGTACACAATAGTCTTGTAAAGTGAGCAAGAACCAGAAAAGCTTGAGCATGGAAAGAGGGGGTGGAATCCTTCCCAATTAGCTATATTGATTCCTCATATGTGACTCCACCCCTTCACATAGGATAGAGGGAAAGACCATACAATTGTGCCTTGAAGTTTTTTATTAGATGCATTCTATAAACATTTTGCAAAAAATAACGTCATTCCTCTTGAGTTATAGCTAAAATTTCCCATTACCATGACATGTGGAAAACACTAGCAATACAAAAACATTCAACCAAGCTAACTTCATTCATAATGGAAACAGTAATCCTGCTATATATACATAGATATATGCTTGTCTTGACTAGCTAGGTTCTATGCTATTGGCATGTCTATTATGACTTTTTGCGCCTCACAATATTGCCCAATTCATCACATGAACCCATCGTCTTTTTGGGATTTGCTTCATGCATGTTAATACTATTTTTGTTTAAATAATATTTGAGTCGCAAGTACCTGTTATTAACTCTATCATAGATTTGGCAAACAATATACAAATGCATATTAGTAAGAATGTAGAGATAAGTTTGAGATTAGAATGTAATAGTCCCCATGACAGGCGTGGAAAACATGGCCATTATAGCTCCCTAGTAAGAAATAAATTATTGAGCACTTCATTGTATAGTTCCTAGTGTCAGCTGGTTGAAAGAATATTTCAAAATGCCCCTCAAAAGCATTGCATGCCGTCTTGGAGCAGGCTACTCCCCTCAAAATCTGATGTATAATTATTTTATACACAATGATTGTGTAGCCAACTTAGGACATAAGTAGCAAGTGATGATGTTTCAGAGTATCGTAATGTCAAACAAGGTCCTACAAGTTATCAAATGACCTTTTCATGTGCAGTGCATCCCTTAATGGTAAACAACCCTTGTTAAGTGCAATTTTTTGCATTTATTACTAATTTATCCATAAATGTTGATTGTAATGGAAACAAGAGTAGAAAAATTATTGTATGAAATAATACTTCCAAACACAATCATTGTTATGGATGGAAGGAGGCCTTTATAGGCCAACATGCATGGGAGTTAGATCTCAAATTTAGCACCTAGAATGAGAACACAAGCCAACCTACAAGTACACACGAATCAAGCACTTAATTAAGTACTTGACACCAGCTTGAATCTCCACAAACAGACATGGATTTGAGGCCCTATATTATAAATCACCTTACCCGTACCTCCATACACACATGGTGTAGAGCAAGAAATGCAAGAACATATTTACATATGATGTATGCTCACATTATACATCAATCAACAGCAAGAGGAAGAGGAAATGTTACACACAGTTGATGAGATTCATGTATGCAAATATTTCTATAAATTAGCGTTTAGAGTTTTTTTCTTGTGCTTGTGCTTGTGCTTGGTCTTATCCATCCAGCAAACATCCTCATCATTGTACTTTTTTTTTGTTCCACACCAATGAAAAGTAAAATGTATCAGTCTTGGTGGATTTTTCCTTTGCTTTCTCTCTGCTGTTTGTGTTTGTTCATATCAATTGGTATCAGAGCCAAGTTCAGGTCTGCACTCAATGGCTCTATGTCTATATTTTGTTGAGTCTTTTTCTTGAGCCCAACGGCCTGACTTTACCAATTTGTTGGGTAAGTCTCAGAAATTTCTTGCTTTTTTCAGAGTCTGCTCACATATGGAAAGCCAAATTTGGGTATTCTCCTAGCATCTGCAAATCTGATCGTGGCCCTTTCTGTTCTGTTCGTATATCTCTGGTTCGAGATTTCTGAATTCTGCACCTTCTTGAACAATCTTCCCTTGTACTTACCGTGCTGCCTACACAATATGCTGCTGTTGCTTAGATAAAAATTGTATGAGGTTTTGGTTATTGTGGAATCTGATCCTGATTCTGGCTTGAACTTACAATTGTCGATCATCTTCAACCACTTGTTTCATTTATCATCTTTTTATGACGATGACCCCAAAATTTTATGTTTCATATTTACAAATTGGAAGGCTTGATTCAGTGTGAGATGATAGTTTATTTTCTTGCTTGTTCTTTTTTTTGTTTTCTGTTTTTCTCACTTTTTCAGCTTTTATTGATTTTCATGCTTGTTTGGGCTAGCATTTAAGTCACTTTTCTTGTATAGGGAGTCACTTTCTAAAATCTTAAGGGTATACGTGTCTTTTACCTCTTCATTGTATTATTATTAAAAAAAGGCAAGTATCTTGCTTTTGTGTATTTCTCTAATTATTATTTGTTTTACTATTTTATCATTATGGATCTTTTTGGCAATCCAAAAAGTCACTAAGGTGTGACGTATAACATTGACTTGGTCCTGCTCTTTGCATGCGTGTTTCGCTCCTAATATTCTATTTTATCTTGTACTAAAATTAGGGCGGGCCGACTTATGGCATGCATAACCTTTATCTTTTCATTCATTAGTTCTAGATGTTTCTTTGGGCCGACCTAATTAGGATGAAGGGGTGTGACCCTACCTATGTCTATAAATAAGTATGAGCAAGGATCTCCCATATATCGAATTTTATTCTTATTATAAGGTTGTGGAGGTTAGCCCTTTGCAGTGCCTTAATCATATATTTGTGTATTCCACTTTGCTTTCATTCATGTTGTGTGGATCTACTCTATCATGTTTTAGCTATATAGTGATTTCATTACAAGTCATTGAGACCCTAATTTTGAAGATTGTGCATATCTTGCAAACCATGATGAAAATTTTGGCAATTTTTTTAGGGTAGTTGGGGATTTATACATGAAAGCTACAATCCAATTTTCAGCTTTCTGGTTATTTTTGAGTGAGTTATTGTGATTTTAGGGTTTTTAATAAATTCGTTCTAGACTTATGATTTTCTTACATTTTTGGAAAGGTCATGAAAATTTATTGAGGTTTTGTTTTTTGAATTTTTGGATTTGAGGTGGACCTTTTTTTGAAATTGTTTAGTCAAATTTGAAAATCAAATTTTGCACCAGTTAAGCTGTTGCATGGTAGGGCCTCAAACTAAAGGCAGGAACAAGAATTCTGTCACACTAGGGAAGACACTGAACAAAGAGGATACAAATTCGGAGATGGAATCGTTGGGGACTTCTGAATCTATACCATTAGATTGGGAGGAGAGATTGATTAGGTTAGAGAAAAGCTTATCAAATCTGAAGATAAAGACCCCCTACAAAAGAAGATCTACAATTGATGGCTAAGACCCCAAATTTAACTCAAATGGAAAAGAGGTTGCAGACAAACTTTTTGACAGTAGTCACTAGTTTGGAACAATGGTTGCAAGAAAGCTTTACAAAACTTCAAAAATCAATCTAGATTCCTAAATTGCTAGAAAAAAGTGGGGTGACCATTCCTCATGGATCTTAAGAACAATCTAGTCCTTATTCATGTATGCATCCCACTCCTGATTCAAGTACTAGGCCAACAACAATGAATACTACTTCTATATCTCAACACTTCATGTTGAAGTTGGATGTGTGTAATTTTGATAAGAAGGGCCTGCTCATCTGGAAGCCAAATGGACCATTACTTTGATCTAAATCAGGTTTTGTGCGGGAAGAAGTTACAATGGCATTGTTATATTTAGAACTGAATCGATTCATCTGGTATCGCTAGTTATCTGCTCAAAAGAAACAAAAGAATAACAATGTCACTTGATTTGTTTTTATGGAGGAGCTGTCTTCCCACCACAAGGGCAGTTTGTTGGATAACCACGTCAGCCAATTGGCCAAGTTGCAGTAGATAGGTATGGTCAATAGTTTCAATTCCTATCCTTGCAAGTGGAAAATGTTTTGGATGAGCACTTGAAGAATTTGTTTTTAGGCAGATTGAAGAATAACATCCAACCTGAGGTATGCTTGCTTAAGCCATCTTCTTTAGCTAATTGTATTTCCATGCAAGAAGAGTAGAGGAAAATAATTTAGCTACGAGGGGACATGTTTTCACTAGATTCATAGATCGTAGGCCCTCAACTCCATCCTTTCATCGACCTACCAGATTAATGCCTCAACAAATTGAGGAAAAGAGGGCAAAAGGATTATGTTTTAATTGTGATAGCACGTATAGCAAAGGTCATAAATATATGGAAAAGAAGGTATTCTACATTGAAGGTGCCATAGAGGAAGAAGCCAAAGAGGAAATGGAAGTTGAAGAGGAACTGAACTAGAGGAGGAACCAAAGGATCCACATCCTACCATTTCGTGCCATGCACTTTCGGGGATTAATACCCCCAAAACCCTCAAGGTTGTGGGATTTTTGAAGAAATAAGAAGTCACAATGTTAATTGATTATGGAAGCACACATAATTTCATCAAGAAGAAGTTGGTGGCATGTTTGAATTGTTTTGTTTTTCCTACTCTAAAATCTCAGGGCATGATTGTTGATGGGGGATTCAAGTAAATGCCATATTGTTAAACTCACTATGGGGGATTACCTTTTGACTGGTCCTATGTTTGCCATTCCTATGGGGGAGTAAATATAGTTTTGGGATTTCAAAGGCTTACCGCTTTGGGCACAATAGATATGAACTTTCAGGACATGTTCAGGTGATTTTGTTATGAGGGAAAAACTTCTAAATTGAGAGGGTTGCAAGAAAAGGTGCCACAAACAGTAAGCACTCATAAAATGCAAAAGCTAATTAAAAAAGGATCGATTGGTTTTATGACAGAATTATTTTCCTTAGAAGCAAATCAAGCACACACATTGCCACCACTAGATATTCAGGCTATAATTGACAAACATTCAATTGTTTTGGTGATATGCCAAAAAGACCACTGCCCAAAAGGGATCATGGTCATGCCATTCAATGTGTATTGGAGAGCCAACCTCCAAACGTTAGACCATATAGGTACTTGTATATACAAAAAAGTGAAATAGAAAGGTTGGTACGGGTGATGCTGGAAGATGGAATTATTTGCCATATTTAGATTGCACATTCTTCTCTAGTAGTGAGGGTGCATAAGGATGACACTTGGTGCATGTGTTTAGACCATCTAGAACTAGATAAATTTACTATCAAAGATAAGTTTCCTATTTCAACAATTGATGATTTGCCAAATGAGTTAAATGGTGCTGTTTATTGTAAATGTTTAGGTCTCTGATTGGGATATCATCAAATCAGAATCAAAGAGGAGGATCTTCCAAAGATAACTTTAGAACACATGAGGGCCATTATAAGTTTCTGGTGATGCCTTTTGGTCTCACAAATTTACAGAGTTTGATAAATTCCATATTTAAGCCATTTCTATGGAAGTTTGTCTTGGTGTTTTTTGATGAGATATTACTCTACAACGATACACGGGAGGAACATCTACGCCATGTGGCTCTAGTTTTACAAACTCTCAAACAACATTAACTTTTTGAGAAGTCGTCCAAGTGTGATTTTGGAGTTGTTCAAGGGTTGGAGTTTGTTCATTTGGATGTTGTGCACGTAGTTTGCATAGTATTACATGGTGTGATTATTTGGAGTTACGAATTGGTAAAGGTGCATTATTGCACTTTATCTCATTTAATATTGCAAAATGTGGAAAGATAAAAGATAGATTAGTGTGCATTCTAGGTAGACTAGGGTTTATTTCTGTATGGTACTTTCCGCATTTACTTTTATTGCAAGTAAACATCACAAAAGGCTCTCTTTGGTTGGGACTCACCAACATTGTGAAGCCAAGTACACTTCATTATAGTTTTAAAACTTGTACTTTGCAATTACTCAACAACCCAAAGTTTTGAGACGTACTCAGGATTCGACAATAAAATAACTTGAAATAACATATAAACTACATTGAAAAAATGAAATGAATGTATAGAACACATAAGAATGTATTAGTTTTTGACCAAACATGAGTACAATGCCTAGTTTAGAAGAATGCAATGCTTATAGACTGGTCATCAATGCACCATAAAATTATCTCCAACTCTTCTGCTGCGTCATGGAAGTGGAAGGTAAAGATTCCTCCTCTGGAAAATCCTCCGCAATTACATTGTCTAGATTTTCACCAACCTGATGGTGCCTCTGCTCCCCTTGCTGCTATCGTTTCTTTTGCTTCCCTCTCCAAATTTGCAACCTCCTTCTCAGTAAACATGGGTCGCTATTGCACATTCTCAGACTCAACAATCCTATCTGCGTATGGATCAATGCCATCCAATTCAATTTCTTTGTGACTATTTTGCCCTTCCACTTTGTCTCACACGAAGACAAAGATTTTATTTCACAAAGACAAGGTCATTGAGACATTGTATTGTCAGCCTGTTGCACTTCATTGTGCTAATGGCCTCAAACATGCTTCAATTTTGTTCACACCCAAAAATGCTACAAAGTGCATATGGCTAACTTCTGAATATTTGGTGTTTTTGTATCATAATCTTCTCACCACAAATCCACAAATAGGACATTTATAACTTTGTAAGTCAACTAAGCTCGTATTAATTGAAGAAGTAATGAGACTACAATCAAATGACTTAATTTGAATTTTGTTTTTACTTGGTTGATGGGTCATTCTCCTTTGAATGCATAGAGGTGAAGAAAAGAGCCCCCCCTTTGCAGTCTCGTAAATCTGTAACTCATCAACAATAATGTTTATAGTGGCTTTGTCAGGGATCATTCTCTCCATACATGTCTTTAGGTCATCCATGACCTCTTCATCAGTCCTAAATGAATCGAAGAAGAAAAATGTGGGGTTCAAGAAGTAGGTCGCTACATGTATATGTCGGTGGAGTTGCATGTTCTATCTCTGATCAATTAGGCGTCAAATGGTCCCATATATATATATTTTGTGCATAATAATTTACTATGGCCTTCTTGGCCCTGTCTATGGCCTCATGCAAATAACTTACTGGATTTTTTTTCTCATCCATCAATTGAAGAACTCTGACCATAGGCTTTGACACCTACAACAAACTAACGCACAATTTTAAAATTAAAATTAAGAGATTTTGAGCCAAAAAAATAATTAAAAAAAATGATAATAAAAATAGTTAAAGTTTAAAGTTACCTTAATGATCTCATTTGTGGTTTTTGGAAACACGTCATCAAAAACGGTCTTCAGGGTCCTTTCCCCTTCGGCCATTCTACTATTGGGAGACTCAAACCACTGTGTGCTCACAAACATTTGTTTAAGAGATGTTAGGTTGCAATGCTCTGTAATGATGAAGTTTGTGGCGAATTATGTGGCTCTCGGTTGCACAAGCTCCTTTCTGTTGGTGTGTTTTTTCATCAAGTTTAGTACTCAATGATGATTGTAGATGTATTTTGTGATATTTCTTGCTTTTTCAATCACATTTTGATCCATGTCATCTTTTCCATGTCCTCAAGTAAGAGATCAATGCAATGAGTTGAGCAAGGGCTTCAAAAAGGGAGGGGTTTCTCCCCTCTGCTACACACGCTGCTGCATTGTTAGTTACAACTTGGACGACATTCTTCACACCCACTTCCATAACCACTTCGTCCAACATATCACCCAAAGTGGTTGCATTTTTCACTAATTCGGAGGCATCAATTGGCTTTAAGAACACCAACTACCCACTTGAAGCCACTATAAAGATCACCAAGATGTGGTTCCTTCCATTCGTCCATCCATCAAACAAAATACTGCAACTCTTTTTATGCCATATTCTTTTTTAGTGTTCTACAATAGTTTTTTTTAATGGCGTCCTCCAACCATGGGCCTCAGAAATCGTGAGTAGGAGCCTTGAACCCCTTTCTAGCAATGGTCAAAACAATTATCAAATTTTTTCAGTATGGGCTTTTTGCCACATTGAATGAAATGTCGTTGTAGTACCAGAATTTGCCATAGCCACCCTTGCTTCATTTTGCAATTACCTGTTCCAAGTTGTTTCTTTGAGTGAAGGTTGTGTCCTAGGGGTATTTTGAGGAATAGAAAGTCCTGTGAAAATGAAGTCAAACTTTCTCCACTAGATGAGCGTTGTCCCCGAACTACACTTTGGGCAATAGAAGAGCCAAATGCTCCTAACTCATCAATCCTATTCGTCACGGTTGCAAGTGTTTAGCAGCTTTTTTTTCCTCTTCATAAGGTAGCTAGAACAACCACCATCTATCTTTGAGCCTCAGGTGGTGCTTTGTCGCACAATCGCACATCATTTCTTGGAATTTGTGCTATGTGGTATTTGAGGCGATTGATGCTTGCACTCATCTTAAACCCACAATAATTTCATATGACGGAGTTGTTTTCTAGGCTCTCACAACAATGTTTCCATGTAGGGTCATTAGACTTTTTAGGCTATAGAAACCAAATGTCATTTTTGAAGTTGAAAACTTGAAACCCTATAAAACAAACCAAAAAAAAGAATTAAAACCTTCGGTTTTAGTAGCTAGAAGCCTGGAATAAGTAGGAAGAAAATAAAAAAATAAAATAAAAATTAAACCCTAGATGCAGCCAATCTTCTTACCTCTCAAATCCGCACTTCAAACCTTTCATTGCAGCCAGTTAGTAGCCTAAGTAGTGAGCCTCAATGGCAAAGGAACAATCAAGAAAAGAAATATGTTATTTTCTAGCAAGCCTTGTTTTCACTTTTTGTGGGTCTTTCTTGTATGCTTTCCTTTGGCAGCTGCAGGAAAATGAGGAGCTTTACAGGCCAAAGTGTTTGTAACAGCAGATATATTCAAGAATATCACAGGGTACAGTAAATATAAAACTCAATGATAGAAATTATGAAATGTCTCCCTGTTAGAAGATAAAATAGAAGAGGCCCTGTGTTTCTTCAAGTTCGCTTTTACTAAGCTGCCTATCACCTCTAAGTTCTTTGACAGTGATACATAAGGGAGATAAGTGCTGACTAAAGGCTGTTTTTACCAAGTGCCGACCAAAGGCTGTTTTTATCTCTGCTGCCAATGCCTGTAAGGCTGTAATAAAGCACGCACTGTAAGAATGCTAGCTGAACGTCTAGAGAATAACCTGGATGCACCCTTGGCGTCAAAGCTGGAAACCCAAATTGTGACCAAAATGATGGATGCAGGCTGTGATTCTTCATGTTATCAGATGGCAATGATAAAATCTCTAGCGAAAAGTTCAGAGCAGAAAATCGCGACAGAAAAATAGTAAAATGACGCATTTTTTCACCCTAATCGATATGTTATTTGACTTGTTGGGTTGATGCCCGTGAACTGCGGTTTTTGGCGAGTAACTACTGTTAGTTACTTGCCAAAATCCGTAGTTAACAGGGATTGTCTTGGCTTGTGGCAAGTTGGACAGTTTTCCGTTTGCCAAAAAAATTCCGATTACCTGGGAAATCCGTCGAGTACTCATGGGTTTTAATACAAAGCTCTTCATAGACAAAAACCTTAACACTATTTTTGGGAAGCAAACCCTGGCTATTCTATCTTTTGTTTTTGTTCTTTTCTTAACCCTTGGTTGACTAGTTTTGACTTAGGTCCCATCCATCACACAATATTTCATCGCTGTGTTAGTCAAGTTCTTGCTTTGCTTCTTGTTATCCCAATCTCTCTAGCATTAACTTTTGTTCAAACATCTGTGCTACAAAAAAACCCATTATTTATGTAAGAATCTGAAATATATCATACGCATAGACAGCTAATAAGCAGCTAGTACAACCCAGTTCATTTATATGACATGGAGGGGGTGGTGGGCTGAGAAAGTGAGAGGGAGGCGGAGAGAGAGAGGGAGAGAGATAACGAGGGAGGGAAAGAGGTAGCCAATTGGCAATAATTTCAAGTTGACCATAGTTGGAATAACTGTTTGGGGCGAGTACTCGTCGAGGGCTCAAAATGGGTAACCGGCGGTTACTCGCCCCACTCGCCTCATCTCCAAGGATGTCCTCGAATCCAATCTTTGCTCTTGCTTCAGTGGCACCCTCCATAGCTTGCCTCTCCAAATCAACAATCTCCTCTGTGGCCTCCACCTGTGCAATCCAATCGCTGGAGGGATCAATCTCATCTAAATCGATAGGCTCTTCCGATGCATTCTCTAACTTCTTTGTGCGAAGTCGAAGGTTGTATTGCACAAACACCAAGTCATTGAGCCGTTGTTGACTCAACTTGTTGTGCTTCTTCGTGTGAATGGAGTCAAACAAACTCCAATTGCACTCACATCTAGAAGCGCTACAAGGCTGAGATAAAATCCTGAGGGCTAGCCTTTGAAGATTTGGGGTATTTACACCTCAATCTTCCCACCACGACCTTGCAAACAAGATATTCAAAACTTTGTAAGAAATTAATAATTGTGAATTTGTAAATATGTAATTGCTAAGGTACAAGTACAACTACAAGTAAAAACTTTATTTTGTATTATCTGGTGACTGCGTGGTTCTCCCTCAGATGGCTAGTGCTGAAGAAAAGAGCATTCCCTTTGCCTGCTTGTAGTTCTGCAGCTCTGAAATAATGAGGTCACTCACCTCAACGTCAGGTGTCATACTCTCAATGCATGTTGAGATCTCCACTAGCATTTGTGAAGCCATCGAAATAGAAAAACTTGGGGTTAAGGTAGTACCTGTTGCATGGATGGGTTGGTGGAGTTGATTGTTCCACCTCTGATCAATCAACTCCCAAATGGGATCAAATCTGGTACAATCCCCTCTATAATAATGTTGCACTGCCTCTTTGGCCCTATCTATGGCCTCATAAATATATTCCATTGGGTTTTGCTCTCCATCAATCAATCGCAAAACCCTCACCAAAGGCTCCGAAAGCTACAAAGTTACAAACAAATTAAAGTTAGACTTAGTGTTACAAACTTATAGATAAATTATTAAAAAAAAACTTTAATTTTAAAAAATTGAAAACAAGGGAAATAACTTCAAATTTAAATTGCAATTTCAAGTTACTTTCACAATCTTTGTAGTTTTCGTTTCGAAGGCCTCACTGAAAACTATCTTCCAAACCTTCACTCCATTGACCTTCTTCAAATAAGAGGACTTCATCTATGCTTGAGAGAAACAATTGCTTCAAAGGAGTCAACAAACTACAAATAATTTGCAATGTAAGGAAGTTCATTGCAAACCTCATGATCCCTGCTCGAATAAGCTTCTTTCCCTCGGTGTGCTCTCTCATCAAGCTGAAAACCCAAGGATGATCATAGATATATTTTGTTATCTCTCTGGCTTGTTCGACAACTAGGCTCATCCAATTTAGTTTGCCTATGTCCTCTAAAAGAAGGTCAATACAATGTGTTGCACAAGGTGTTCAAAAGAGAGATGGATGTCTCTTCATAAGAAGTCTCCCAACCGCTACATATGCTGTTGCATTGTCTGTAATAATTTGGACAACATTCTCGATGCCCACCTCTAAGGCCACCTCTTCTAGCATCAAACTCAAAGTTTTTGCATTTTTAATTTTATTTGATGCATCAGCTCACCATTTGAAGATGCCAGAAAGTTGATCAGGTTGCAGTTCCTTCCGTCTATCCATCCATCATAAAGAATGGTGCATCCAAATTTACGCCACAAGTACCAAAAATTTGTGCATGCTTTAGTTGCTTTTGCATGCGCCTGTTTGTTCCATCTTGTAGTTTCGAGTGAAGGTTGTGCCCTAGGAGTGTTTCTAGGCACAAAGGAGTGTAACTGCGCTGAAGGTGTTGTAGATGTATCATGGTGCTTGCGTGGACCACGACTAGAGCCCACAATCTCTGTCATCATTGCCGCTTCTTCTGTTGCTGATGTGGTACTAATGGTCGCTGATAGGGTTGCTTGCATCCTTGTCTTCTCTAATTTCTTTTCATCCAATGAAGCAAGCTCCGCCATCATCTCTCGTTTTGTCTCTTAAGTGACATTGGGACAAGGCGTAATGTCACGGCAAGGAATGCATGAAATATGGTACTTGATGTGATTGATGCCTCTTAACATCCTCTTTGAACAAAAGTTGCAAATCAAAATTGTCTTAGACGTTCCAACCCGAGTAGCATACTTCCATGCATCTGTGCGGATATGGGGGGGAGCCGATTGGCTACTACTGACTGAATGTGACCCTGATGCACTACTGGATGCCATTGCTTGCTAATGGATAACCTGCAAAGAGCAACAATGTTAAAATCAACATAAAAAATTAAAAAAATAAAAACATTAATGATTAAATACAAAATATTAATTAAAATACGATAAATAAATGATAATTGTAAACTATAAAATGGAAACTAAAATGCATTTACGATTTACAATTTTAACGATCAAATTAAAAATATAATGATAATATATAACGGTTATTTAATGGAATAATAAACAATTTTAAATAAATAAAAAACTTGAAATTTTAACATGAATGCATAAAATTTGACGGAATGCATCATATTTGTATACTAAGCAACAAAAATATTTATCAAACATGTATTTAATTAAATTACAAAACTTTACATGCTTGGAATTTAAAATAAAATAAAATAAATAAATGCATGAAATTTATGAAAATTCACAAAATGCGTGTAATAAAAATGAAATTTATCAAATTTGTATACTAAGCATCACAAATATGTAGCAAACATGTTTTCAATTGCATTAGAATTAATTTACATGCATGGAAATTTAAAAAAAAAAAAAAATTAAAAAAATGCATGGAATGCATGCAATTAAAATGGAATGCATAAAATTTGTATACTAATCATCACAAATATGTCTCTAACATGTTTTCAATTAATTTAGAATTCATTTCTATGCTTGGAAATTAAAAAAATAAAATAAAAAAAATGAATTAACTTGGAAATTTCTTGCTCAAATCTTCTCAATCCGCTTTAGAACGTTCCAAATCTTGTGTGAGTGAAGAGTGAGGAGGTGTGTTGCGTTTTATAACACTCGAATCCGCATTTTTTTCATGTTTGGGGGGTCTAAGACACGTTTCCATGTGCTGCCTGTGTCAAACCCGCATGGGAGTCGTGTTCAGCATACTCGGTGAGTAACTGCTGGTTACTCGCCGAGTATTTTTTTAAATTTTTTTTCACTGCTCGCAGTTACGAGTGGCGAGTATTCGTCAGTAGGCATCCCTAGTGAGTAACCGGCCGACCGGTGGTTACTCGCCGGTTATTCCTACTATTCAATTAAGCTCCCTCATATGAAGGCAATGGCCTTGTTTCAAAGTTGCAAGTCGAAAAAAGTATTGGTGAATTGCTGGGCAGGTGAGTGAGGGAAGGATCAAATATCCGCCTTTAATATTGGCAGGATTAACAATTGCCTAAAATGTGTAAGACCTATGTTGTGTTCAATTGTGTGAATGGACTGAGTGTATAAGAAACTATTTCCGGCTTATAGATAATATTCTCCAACATGTATCATGCCTGAGGTCTCTGATCAAAAAGCCTCTGACAAACACAAAACAACTGTTTGCTTACAGGTGCAGCAAATAACTACATGATAAAGGGAATTAACATGCCTAAAAATTCCTGATGTACGAAACTTGCAGAACATCTCCGTTACTGGATTCTCCAAAATCCACCTCTGTCCCCAAGCTGAAACAGTTATGTTACTGATCCTGGTTCTGGTACTCCTCTGAAAGGTACCAGGTTCTTCCTAGTCGTTGGCTTGGTGTTTTCGGGGATGACACATCATTTTCTGGGTGATTTTGGGGATGAAGCAATGGCAGAGGTTTGCAGAAATTCATTTAAAAAAAAACAGAACTAACTTATCCTCAATTATAAATTATAATCTATAAACCTATGATATTTTGAATTATGTTCAGCTTTTTTTTTGTTTATTTTAATGCTGATAACACATATAACATTGAAATTATGATTTTTTAATATTTTTATGTACAGATGCCTCCACAAAAAAACGTATCCAAGGTCCCAAAAAAATGGCGTTTCCTGCACCCGAACCCATTTCCTGGTAACTTAGCAGAAAGTCAATCAACTTTGGTGGAACTGTTTTTGCCTGACTTATACCAATGCACTTGAGATGAAGACATGGCGACTTTAGTTTGTAGAGCGTTTGTCATGCATTTTGCTAAATCTGAATCAGAACATGAATATCCTTTTGATGTAACATTCCTGGGTTTGGTGAAGCTTGCATCTTGCTATTAACATATTGAACACTTTCCATTTCTCAAAAAACTTACATGTAGCTGGCATATGTGTTTTGATCTCCATCCTTCGGACTCCATTTGCTTCCAAGAATTTTTATCCACCTCCAAGTTATCAAGGTCATTATCTTCCTTGTACACCTCAGTTGAGCTTGAAAGGTGCCCACCAAATGCCAGATTCCTGTCATTCAATATTTATTACTGTGACCGGGTTTTTGGTTACTGTGTTACAAGGAGCTTATACCTGATATAATAGGGTGAATGGACGGACTCTTATCTGAGGCATTGTTACCTTAGAAACCGAAGGAAATGATTTCATGACCACTGGTTCTGAGAATTGCAGGACTTGTGGGAAGTTTGAGCTGGTCATATACCATGGCCCTAGAGACATTATATGTCAATACTGGATTTAAGTTTAGTTCACTTACATTTATATAGTTATGTCGATAAGCATAATACACTGCACTTTCTTGGTAACCTCGGAATATTGTGGTAACCGTAAGTTCTGTTCACTTTTATCCTGCCCACCTGTAATGCTATGTTTCTCCACATTAGCAGGGTAATTCTGTCCTTATCCTGCCCACTTGTAACACTACTTTTTGCTATGTCTGTTAGGGTAATGTAACGTAGGATAAAACACAACTACTTAGATAGTGTTACTCTGAATGAATGCCACTCTCTTTAAATCTATTAAGAATAAATGAACGAGCAGGAGAAAGAAATAAAGTTAATGTTGGAAAATAAACAATCAAATGACATTCATGTATGCTCCCTTGCTTGTGCTCAATGCTTGCAACAACGTTCCTCAGTGCACGTGAAATGCTGATAGACGAAAATATAGGACCTATCAATGTAACCATCCATCGATTGTTGAGCAGATTGAATAAAGGCGCATAGCTTGGCTAAACTGATATGTCTATTGGTCTCGCATGCACTGAGAGATGCTGTTGCTAGTGGTGTGGTAGGTGCATATTCATGCTAATCCTATAAATCATGCAGTTGGTCTTTGTATTCCATTTATGAGAGAACTGATTTTGGAAGCACAAATATGTTTTTTCAGTGTGCAGCAATGCTAATATTTTCTTGGATTTTATATGTTTTTTCAGTTCTGCATGTTAAAGCATGCGTTTATGACTGGTTGATGTTCATGACATTGTCAAGTATAGTCATTATGTAATCTCTTTTTTATATATATTTTAAAATGTAGCATCCAACGTTTGATCGTGTAGATCATTGATATATAGTCAAGAAACTGTATCTTTGATTGTTACCATACTTGTACCTCTATAGTAAATGCTCATTCTCATTGTGTTTCCCTCTGTTGGTAAAAGTCATGCCTCGTAGGATGAATTTAATTGATAAATGAAGCCCTATTCAGTGATTTGACCATGATTATTTCTTCTTTCTCCTTGATGTGGCAAAGATGATATTACCTAATGAATTTGGTCTCCTATCTACATCCCTATAATCAGGATTTTTCTTGGGAAATTCATCACAAAAAATGAGGTAATGATGATTTTAATGTACAATACGTGGAATTACTTTCTTGATCCAAGCTTCAACTTTATCAGCTTGGTGAATTAATACATATCTCAACAATAATAACCTGTTAGTTGTATATATGTCAACTTGAAGGGATCAGAAGTTAGGCATAATAGGTTACTGAAGGGATTGGAAGCTAGGCATAATCTTGTAAGCATTTATTTTTAATTTAAGAGGTATTTGATGAGACCTGCAACCAAAAAGCCTTGGATGTTTTATGTTTACAATTTCAAATATCATCCTCCCCTGACAGAATTAGAGGCTAATTTTTAATTAACCTGCTTGTTTTTCTTTACAATCAATCTCAAAGTGATATTTATTCTTTATTTTTTGGCTATTAATTGGTGTCTATATGGTGTGAAATATGATGCAGGTTTTATAAAATTTCACAAAATAATTCAGACTCAGGCGACGAAAGTAAAATTTGGTTCCAGGTTGGCACTCCTGGTTTCTTATTTGGTTTGGCTATTAAAATTCTTCTTGTCCAAACCACCTCAAAAATCATTGCTGGAGGTTGCTTGACAGTTTTCTTGTTTCTCTTGAACCTGCTCCTAACAGGACGAGTAGTAATACTACTAGTATGGAGTGGAAAATCACACACTTGAATTAGCTGATGCCCATTGCATTAATTTTTTTCTTATAAAAACAAATTTCTGGTGCATGTTCAGCTATGTGAGCAAATGATTTTCAACCATGATCCACCAATATGTATCAGATGTCAGGTAATCTTAACCTTCCACTGCTTATTGCTTATATTTATATACTACGGATGTAATTCATTAGGATCTTCTTCATGTTTGGAGATTATCAAATGTAAAAACATTTAAAAAAATAAAGCCTACACTGCAACTACTAATACTTTTGCTGTGTACCTCGATGGAAGCATTATTTCTTTATTTCTTCATTTTAGGAAAAAATCACCTAGGTTATATGCGTAGGTACCTAAGTCTTGTGGATATGGAAAGTGGGGACAGGGTTTATGGGGCGGCAAAGCATTTCCCAGATTTTGGGAACGGCAGGGGACGGCTATTAAAATATTATATAAAAATAAATATTTAATTATTTTAACTTTATTCAATGAAATTTAGGGGTTTAAACTTTATTCAATGTTTTTCGGGTTACTTTTAGGATTAAGGTTTAATGTTTTTGTAAAAATAACAGTAATTTTCTGGGGGAGAAGGGTTATGTTTTAAAGTAAAAAAACATCAGAAAAAATAAAAATAAAAATGGGGACGTCCCTTACAATTCCTCAGAATGTCCGGGATGTCACTAAAATCTACGGGACACATCCCAAATAACACTGGAACTTATATGTGAGCTTTCCTGCAAAGGTGTACTTTGACTATTGCCCAATGACTTAGGATGGGATTGTTAGAGGTACAATCATTGAGGGGGGGAGGGGTGAATCAGTGATGCAAGATAATCCAAACTTCAATTCCAATCCTTTCAAAACCCTTAATCAATCATCACAAGCATTCATAAAGCATACAAGTCATTCATAACAATGAACAAGAAAGATAATGCGAAATCAAACACACAACACATGAATTATGTGAGAAACTTTCATGGGGAATAAAACCCACTCTCAACCCTACAAACACATGGACTACTTGTCCTATAAGATGATCACAAACATGAGACCTTTTAGTGAAGCATCCACTTCACGAGGAACACCCACCCCTAAGCATGAACAAGCACCAACTTGCTATAGATGTTGAGCACTTACACAACACCTATGAAATCAACAGCTCCAAAACTTTGATTGCTTTTTCCATCCGATGGAGAAACAATGTATAACATCTCTCTTCAACCCTTCAAACTCTCTCAAGCTTGCACACACAAGCAATGCATCAAAAACACCCTTTTGGATCACTCTAGACTTCTTCGCTCATCCTCAATCTTCAATCCTGCAAGTACATTGCTATGATATCAGAATTATGACCTACAAGTCATACACACAATCCTCAACCTACTCTACTCTTCAATCCATCTGCTAGGCACACTCTCTTCTTCATTCGCATCCTCATTCTCTGGAAACCATCATCTTTGATTTCACTCTTTATATAGCCTTCATGAATATCATCTTCTTGGTCAGCCATAAGACTTGCCTTAACCCTTAAGGCTTCTATCATACTAAGACATAGCTCAGTACCACCCTCATAGGTCGGCCATAGCATCCATGTGTCACCCTTAAGCAACTACACCTTTCAAATAGGCCTTAGTAGCCCATATAGGTTTCATGGAGACCTATTCACCTCTTTAGCACTTCACCGAGCAAATCAGGAACACAAGACCACATCCAAATGCATAGGTCAATTCCATATGACCCCTAAGACACCTTCAAGTGATTACATCCATCACTACACTCCTCTGCATATGCACAATCTACTCAGACATTAGTCTTGTACACAAGAACACCATGAACGAACAAACAATCAACTTCTAAGCATTTGTTCATGCTGAAGATGGATTGGTCAAACCTCCAAAATCCACACAGATGATCTTCATGGAGTCTACAACATTCTCCAATACTTAATTCACCTTGAAACATCCAGACACCATCAAGACAAACACAAACATCCTTGTCGGGTCACTTGCAGAAGGTCAAAGACATAGTCAACTTTGAAGCTCAAAAATTGCAACTGAATGAACAGTCGAACCTTTTGACCAATTTTGCTGGATAGCCCTTGGAGTCCTTTACAACTTTGCTTTTTATACCACTATCAAATTTGTTATACATCAAAAGATATAGCTCAAACAATACATATTGGTTTTCCTTTGTTAATTTGAATATTCAAATTCCAATGGTCACTGTGTAATGCAAAAACTTCAGACATGTGTCTTCATCTCGTGCCCCCTAGAAACTTGATCAAATATGCTCTGTCAATTTCCTCGGGAGTCTTCTGGTCTTTACTTTCAATCGCTGGTTGTTTGATCTTTGATCTATGCTTTCGAGTTTGTGACATTTGTTAGCCCCGCATGCCTTCTCTGCTTATTGACTAGATTTGCACCGTCGTTCTGTTGTTAAAACACCATGTTTGTGACATATGTCATCATCGCGTTCATTCTCAAGATCTTTTGACTTATTGATCTCGTGCTCGTCGTTAGATCTTCATCTGCACGATTGAATGCTTGTCGTTAGATCCTTGATCCGAATGATTGATCTGATCAAGTGATGTTTTAACACTTGGCAACCTTGTATAATGGTTACTAGATATTGCAAATTTGGCTAAGTATGGAAACTCTGCAATCTGCCTGGGAGGCCAACTTTGCAC
Organism: Torreya grandis; assembly: GCA_037957365.1. Classification (NCBI taxonomy): domain Eukaryota; kingdom Viridiplantae; phylum Streptophyta; class Pinopsida; order Cupressales; family Taxaceae; genus Torreya; species Torreya grandis. Next base: position 1,419,416 of record JARHVA010004203.1, read on the forward strand.
CTTGATATCTTTTGCTACACACCATCTCATGACCTGAAATTTGGACCATAGAAACTAGAGGCAAAACTGAACAAACCCAAGTCACCAACTCCTGACACTGCCATATGTGCAAACGCTGACATCATCAATCTGCTCACCCTAATTTGCCAAGATGACTAGGAGATTCTAGACATTCATATGACAGCTCTGATGAATTCCTTTCACTTCCACAAGTACTCCAAGCACTCATAACACCCCATAGGATCTCTGCAACATGACCACACCATCAATAACATCCATCAACTGCCTTACTAAGTCAAACACTGAAGAACAATTTGTCATTGTCATTCTAACATACATGACACCTCATCACCATCCTTGGCCACCTTGGAGACCTCATTGACAACTTTCCAACAATCTCCCCCTTTGTCATTGATGTCGACAGCAATCACAAAGCTTATGCACAAACTCTTTCTCCCTCTTCAAGCTCTTTCTCCCCCTTTGACACAATGACAAAGTGGGCTTACCTGATGATCCTGAGGACCTGAAAAATTTCAAATGTTTTTCAAAAACCAACATCAAGAAGGGAACGCCTCTGAGAGATGATAGAAACTCTCCTTATCACTGTGCATACCATTTCTTACTAGATCTTCACAGTCTTGCTCATTGACAACACATCTTGACAATACCCTTCATACTTTATGATTTGACCTATCGACCCAAGCATCAAAATTTGACTAGATTTTGCTTTTAGAACCAATGTCCTTGAATGGGTTTCTTGAAGCTTTTCATCGCCAACCACTGGAGCAAGCTTATGAACTTGTTGCTCCCCCCTTAACCAAAGACCTTCTAAGGATTTATAGATAAGGAGATGACTCCCAAGCTTTGTCTTAGATATTCAAATGTTGCCTTTGCCAATGGTTTAGTCATAATATCTGCAATTTGTTCTTTTGTAGGCACATACGCCAACCTAACACTTTGATTACACACTTGTTTTCTCAAGAAATGATATCTAATAGGAATGTGTTTAGTTTTTGAATGCATAACATGATTTTTGGAGATACTAATTGCACTAGTATTGTCACAATAAATAGGACAGGGTCTATTTTGTCTTACCTTATAGTCTTCCAAGGTTTGTTTCATCCACATTACTTGAATACAACAAGAAGCAACAACTATATACTCAACTTCTGGAGTTGATAGAGATACAAAGGCTTGCTTCTTGCTTAGCCAAGACACCAAGCATTCACCCATGAAGAAAACACCACCACTGGTACTCCTCCTGTCATCTACACATCCTGTCCAATCTGCATCAGTGTATGTCTTTAGAGTGAATTCTTTGCATCTAAGGTACCATAAACCATACTCTATTGTGCTCTTGAGATACCTCAAGATCCTTTTGACTGCTTTCAAGTGAGACTAGGATCAACTTGAAACCTTCCTACAAAACCTACTGCTTGCATGATATCGGGCCTAGATGCAGTAGAGTATAAGAGACTTCCAATCATGGATCTATACAAAATTTGATCAACTTTTGGTGAGCCATCTTGTTTACTTAACTTGCACCCCTGTGATCATTGGAGTACTCATTGGCTTACAATCCAACATGTCAAACTTCCTTAGCATATCCTTGATGTATTTTGTCTGTAAAATGAATATCCTTGTATCAAGTTGGTTAATTTGTAATCCTAAGAAGAAGGAAAGTTCTCCCAACATTGACATTTCAAACTCAGTCTTTATAGCATCTGCAAATTCTCTACTCATGTTGTCATTGTTAGAACCAAAAATTATGTCGTCAACATAGACTACAACTAGTAATTGATGAGTGCCATCTGTCTTAATGTACAAATTACTGTCAACTACCCCTATTTTGAAGCCTTGACTCAATAGATACTTGTCTAATCTGTCATACCAAACTCTAGGAGCTTGTTTAAGACCATATAAAGACTTTTAGTTTGCAAACACAGTCCTGATTACTTGTCATGGAAAAACCTTCAGGTAGCTCAATGTAAACTTCTTCATCTAAGTTGCCATTCAAAAATGCAGATTTTACGTCCATTTGGTAAAACTTTGAAACCCTTGAAGCTTGCATAAGATAAGAAGAGTCTAATTGCTTCCATTCTTGCCATAGGAGCAAATGTCTCATCAAAATGTATCCCTTCAACTTGAGCATATCCTTTACATACCAGTCTAGTCTTATTTCTTATGACCTCTCCTTTCTCATTCATCTTGTTTCTAAATACCCACTTGGTTCCTATTACTTTTTTGTCATTTGGCCTTGGAACCAAATCCCATGTTTCATTCTTTACTATTTGATCAAGTTCCTCATCCATTGCACATGTCCAATTTTCATCTTTGTTAGCTTCTAAGAATGTTTTAGGTTCAATCTTGGATAATAGAGTTGTGTCTTGTTGATTCTGATTGACCAACATTCTCTTTCTAGTCTGCAGACTAGCATTCACATTTCTAATAACTTGGGAAACAAGATGATCCTTCTGTATTCTTCTAGAAGGAGTTTTAGTGTCTTGCCTTACCTCTTCCTCTTCATCATCTGATTGATCAGGTATGCCTTCATTATTTGAAATAGAATTCTCAATAGTGTCATTTATCTATAAGCTAGGCTTCTTGATGTCACCTACTTCTTCAACTCTTACATTAGAACTTTCAACAACTTTGTGGAGTCTTTTATTGAAACATCTGTAAGTAGAACTTATGGAGGAATAACCTGGGAAGATGCCTTCATCAGACCTTGAGTCAAATTTACCAAGATTTTCTTCATCTCTCTTGATAAAACACTTGCTCCCAAATACTCTAGAGTGTTTGACATTGGCTGCCCTATTCTTTCATAGCTCATATGGAGTCTTACACTATTTACGCGAACTTGACATCTGTTCAAGATGTAAACTGATGTATTAGCAGCCTCTTCCCAAAAGCCATTTGATAGTTTGGAATCTTGAAGCATGGTTCTAGTCATCTCTTGGACAGTTTTGTTTTTTCTTTCAACCACCCCATTCTGTTGGGGTGTCCTAGTGGCAGAATATTGTCTTCTAATTCCTTGTTCTTCACAAAAGTCATTAAATTTATAAGACCAAAATTCTCCTCCTCTATCTGATCTCACACACTTGATACTTGATCCTTTTTCATTTTCAACAAGGCTTTGAATGTCTTAAATTTTGCAAAAGCTTCTGATTTCTCTTTAAGGAAATATATCCAAGTCATCCTAGTGAAGTCATCAATTAATAGCATGAAGTAGCTGTTACTTTGAATGCCTTGAGTTCTTGTAGGTCCACATAGGTCAGTGTACGTATGCACGTAGACATCCTGTTGGTGCGAAGATCTTCCCTTTTGACTGGAGTAAACCCATCACGAAGATGGCCAAAGTGAAGCTAAGGACAAAGTCTACCTAACATATCAGGTAGGTGCATATGTCTAAGATGTGCTTGACAAAGAAAAGTGTTAGTATATATATATATATATATATTTATATATATATATATATATATATATATATAACTGCCCCCCTGCCACCTGGCTTGACTCATATATATATATATATATAACTGCCCCCCTGCCACCCGGCCTGACTCCCTCTGAGGTGCATAGCCTATCCATGGTGTGAAGCAAATTATGCTGCCTTAGGAAAATGTAAATAAGCCAAAAATATATGAAATACTAAGGAAAGAAATGTGTGAGGTAAAAATGAAAAATTTAGCATACTTACCTTAACCTACTTGTACGTTGAAGAGATGCATGCATATGCCTTGGTTTATTTGTGGGGGGTGGAACCAATTCTAATAATTTTGTTGTCAAAAGTGTCTTTTTAGCATATTTGCAAACACGAGGCATGACTAAGCAAAGTATAATATAAGTAGGGGCCCAAATAAGTGGATTTTACCTGCAAAATTTGGAAAGAGTGTTGGAAATTCATCTCCATTTGATGCGATAAACACATAATATTGTATTGATATGAAAATGGATTGAATAACAAAGAGGGATAAACCCTTATTTATAACAAGGTAAGTAGCTTCTTACATAATGTACTTTACTAAATCAACCAGAAACAATGAATCTACTAGAGGTTACTCAAGTAAGCCACCTTCAATTATTAACTACCTACGTAACACCATTACTTACCTAAATAACATTATGCTACCAAATATGAGCTTTAAAAGAAAATAGCTCATTAACATAACATAACCAAATGTGTTGTGTTAAGGAACATGACATTCTTGAGATGACTTGATGAATGTGAGGCTAATGCAAGAATGCAGTGCATATGCAGATGGAGCTGTCCTAAGTGTGACTCAAAGCGAGAGAAATGCAGATGTTATGTCCTCAAACACAATGCTTTTTTCTTCTGAAAATGAATGTTTGAAACTTTGAATTCTATAAATCCTAAAAGTGGTTGTCCAAAAATGAGATTGCAAGAGCCAAAATGTTGTATGAATACAAGTGTAACTGATATGAATGCATAGTTGACTAAAATGTTGATATGCAAGTGCAAGCAAGAATATATGCAAGATAAGGGAATCATGGGTGCAAGATGTACCAAGTGAGTGTGCAAATTGGTCTCGCAAGTATGCAAGATGCATAATGTGTCTAACTATATATGCACCAAATTCACTTTATTGACACTTTTCTTGCCCAGGGCTTATCGGTGCATTGATCTTTCTGAATGTATGCATTCAATTATATTTGGGATTGGCGTTGGATGGCTTTGAGCTCTGTGTGAGAGATGTGTCTTGGGTGTCCTTCATAACACCACTTGCATATTATTAGATTTGTCTTCCTCTACCTCCTGGCCTTTTCTTTGACCCCTTTCCTAATTGGTTACTACAACCGACGTCATTGGCCCGTCCAATGACATCCCTTTAGCACCCTTGTTTTCGCTGACATCATTGGTCAGGCTGATGATAGTTGATTTATTTGTACGACTTTGATAGAACCGATGATGTTGGCTAAAATTGAATCTTGATTTTAGGGATATGTACCCCTATTTATAGGTTTTCCCTAATCATTTCTCACGGAACAACAACAATTTCTTCTTTGCTTGTAGATGTAAATCCTTTTTGGAAGGAGTGAAATTAGGGTCATAGAGCTTAACCAAAGGAAGACAAGTTGTAAAGAGGCCTTGAAGATTCAAGAATAGGAGTTACATCGGCTAGATGTACCATCGTTGGAGTCCTCAACCATGGTCTACTTAGAGTTTCTACTATCCATCTAGACTTCACCTAACGCCAATGCTTACCTAAATAACATTATGCTACCAAACATGAGCTTTAAAATAAAATAGGTCATTAACATTACATCCATCAAAATCAAAATCCTTAAGTAGATCATACTCAAATGTTTATGCATGTTTTAGACTGCATGACCCAAATGCAAAATACAACCAACAACCAAATAATGCAATATCAATCTCAAACTATTCAAATGTCATCTTGATCTCAACAAACATATTTGGGGCCTCCTCAATAAATGCCCCCCTCACCCCTCTATATATGCTAATGGAAACCTATCCCACAACCTCCTATTTACAATAAAATGCTTCAAACATTGTAAAATCAACCATTAGCACCTTATAAAGCAGCCATGAACCTTTAGTTCTTTGCTTGTGTGTATTCTTATTTGTTGAGTAGTGTCTAGTATGCATAGGACCAATATTAGGTTTGAATTGGTCATGAAGATCGGTAAAGCGTATGGCAGAGTGTATCACACTGGAACGCAGGGAGGCACAGTTTGAAGATAAAACCCCAAGTTTTGCTTGAGAAGCAAAATGACGAGGAGGTCGACGATCGAAGAGATGGTCGCAAGATGCATTGTATAGCAACATGTATAAAGTCTTCTTTGTGGAGCTGCCTCAACATATTTACGTTTGATTGGTGGCATATGTTGTGGATAGCAAACAAAATCTTGGCAGAAGACATGCCTAGATGAAGGACTGGGTTGAGAAGCTAGAGAAAATCAATGAGGCTTGGCCTTGCCCGGTAGATACGTGGTGGAGAGGTGCACTAAATAGTTGATGATGAAGTTTTTAGTGTCGACCTATACGTGCCCGGAGGAGGCAGAGTTTCAGTTTTTGCATGAACTAAGAGATACTTTATTGCTTAGATTCCCCTTTGGATGAAGATGTTGTTGGTAGACTAGGGTATTGATTCTCTAAGGATGGACGGCTAAATCTATGTTGCACATGGGCCAGGTGGTTGATAGGCTGAATGCAAGAGTTGGATTGCGAAAAAGTTGAAGACTGAAGGAATGGATGACTCAGGTGAGAGGTTCAAAGGTTGTGTAGGTATAGTGAAGGCAAAGAGAGGGTGATTGTTGACCCTAGATATGCGTATAAATTAGTCATCTAAAATATAGTTTGTTTGATGATGCGTTAGTGAGACACAAAGAATCACACAAGACACTTGCAATGCGTAGATTGGAAAGAAACATAGATTTGAAAGAAACACAAGAGTGGAAGAAACACAAATGATGAGGAACCAACATATATAATGCAACTAGGCAAGGAGAATGCAGATGGTTAGGGATTGATCCAAGTTGAGAAGAATATTCTGATGGAGTAGAAGAATATGATGATGAGATGGATAGGTGGAAGCCTAGTTGGATACAATTGGCAAAGAATGAATAGGTGGCGCTAACAAAGCAATAGTTGGCAAACGGCTAGGGGCTCTAGGAATGCTATAAATAGATCTCTCAACCTCTCGTTCGATACGCTTGGAAGTGTTGAACGCTTTATGAAGAGATATCTGGGTAGTGTTACATGTTTGTAGATTCAGAGTTAAGAGATTTCGGATGAGGATGCGAGCTAGGGTCTAAAGGATCTATGAGAGATAGTCTTGAGTGAGATAAGTCTTCAAGTGAGTTATATTAAGGCATGACCAATTGAATCCACTAAACCTAACTAGAGGAGCACTTATCACACAACATCAATGGAGAGGGTTCCAAAGCCTCTAGGCGATCAATATAATGCAATAACCCTAAGTAGGTCTTTTAATAATAATGGTTAATCTAATCTAGTGTTACCAAAGCTTGTAACAAATAAGGGCGATGGTTAAAACAAAACTAACAAGGGGGCGATGGTTAAAACAAAACTAACAAGGGGAAGGAACCATGGTAGGCAAATGAAGGCCTAGGTTACCTAGGGTGGAAATTGATAAGTTTGAATAACCCTATAGCCACACTAAATTTAATTGTAGGGGAAGGAACCATGGTAGGCAAATGAAGACCTAGGTTGACCATTGATGCCAATATCAATGATCGGGAAATGAACGACATCTTGATCAATACGGGCACAAAAGTCAACATATTGGTGAAGGATGCATGGAGAAAGATGGGAAGTCCATCATTATAGCCTTTGGCCAATGTGTTGTTCATCGCCAAATTCAGTCAAGGCTAATTGGGGTTTTGCACAACATAGAGTTGGAGATCATGGGAGTTAGCTTCATAGCTGATTATGAAGTGATAGAATTTGAGGAAGAAGACAACTATCGTGCTTTGCTAGGAAGGGCATGGTGTTATGATAATCAAGCAAATATGCGCTTTCAATGACACTACATGATCTTTGAGAACGAAGAACAAAGATTGATTATTCCCCTTGACAATGAACATAGATCTGCATACATGGGTGTAGATATAGAGGAGGTTGAAAACAATATCTATAACGTTACTGTGCATATGAAGGGATACTTGAATCAAGTTTACAATGGAGTCATTCGCTGGGAAAGTAGGATGTTAATGTTGGACACCACCAACCATGTGTGTTGAAGATGGGTTCAAGAGGTGTATAAGTCTACAGGGTGGAAATGCGCAAAAGTGGAAACATAGAGCTTAGCAAGAAGTGGAATGATATTGCGTAGTGCACAAAATAAGAATATAGGGTGAGCATAGAAACTGACTAAGAAGTGGGTTCCACGTGTTACCAAGACACCAAAGGGGATGACTCAACTAGGCAAGAACCAATTGGAGAAGCCTTCGTAAGAAGAATGGATGACTTGTATAAAGGTTGAGATTCAGAAGCCAAAGGCAAATTTACTTAAGAAGATGGAGCGAAGTTCAGGGGTTGCTACACTACGTAGGAATGGTACGCAAACACATGCATACCTAGGACTCATCTCCTGGAGAGGTCAATAGATGAAGAGGACCTTTGTACAAGGAAGAATGAGAAGAAGACAATGTCATTGGTTGGGTTGTCAAGACCATAATGCACACATAACAGGTTGGCAATCGGGAGTCCAAGATTGAAAAATTGGACTCGAAGGGGTTATATAAGAAGCAAATATGGCACCTTGGAGAACTACTCCAAAGAAGAGTCAAAGGCAGTAGGCACAAGCCCTACTTTTAGTAGCTACATGGGGGAATGCCATTAATAAGGCCTATGGCCATAAGAAAAAGGATGTACAAAATATGTATTGCTTTCTGTAGTTTGATTATATTAACATATTATTTGCTTTATGTTAATAAGAGAGATTGGCTCTTATTTTATAAACATCATCATGGAAGGATGCAAGATTTTGGAAAATAAAGATTAATACAATGTGTGGATTGTGGCATTGAAGATTATAAGTTCCAAGATTGAGAGATGCGCAAGAGGACTTAGTGCATATTTGTGTTAGGGGAAGTAAAAGAAAGATTGAAAGAATAGGGTTGAAGTTGCAAACATAGCGATTGAAGCAAAAGAGTGCCAAGAGAGCAAAAACAAAGTTGTAGTAAGCAGTTAGAGCATCCAAAGTTGCAGGGAGCTAGGGCACGGCGGTGGTAACAAAGGCACGATGGTGGTAACAAAGGGCACAATAGGTTGCAAGCTACACAAAAGGGGAAGGATGTAGGAGAGAGTGCTGGTGGACATTTAGTAGTTATAGGTGGAGAGGAGAAGAATTTTGCATAGTCGGAGAAGTATTCCATAGGGAGCTCAAGGAGAGAGGTGTGTGGGCCTACAATGGTGAAAAGAAAGCTTTAGGAGGAGGAAAAGCCTCCATTGTACAAGAAGAGCCGGGTAGTGAGAAGGCTAGTGCAAGTGAAGGGAGTGAAGATGTTGAGGTACAAGTAGAAAGACCATCCATAACACTATAGAAAAAAACCATGAAGACAAGGAAGGATCATGCTCTGTTTGAGACTACACTAATGCTATATCCCACAAGTTTGAAGAATGAAGAGCAATTGGTGACATGCTCATGCACTTGTGTGATTGAAGATTTCAATCATAGGAATGAGTATTGGGATGTGTTGATAAAGGGGCTTGACATGAAGAAAAGAAAGGTGACAATGGACAACTATTCGGAGGAGACTAGAGTGTTAGGCTTATACAAGCTGCCTTATTTTGGGAATCCAAGGGAGCTTGTTATGTTTTTTTCTTACATGCACACATGAGGTAAGAATGTAGTTTGTGGGAAGAAGAATGAAGATTTCTCCCATGTGCATAAGTAAACTTACAGGGCTGAAGAATGAGGGAGATAAAATGTGTGAGACGATGAAGAACATCAATAAGTGGACAAAATGGCAGCATTTTTTAACCTATGAAGAGGGGCTATACAATGGTGCTAGGTACTATCAAGACCAAGACCACAAAAGTTGCCATGCTCTTGATAAGTTTGAAATTAATCCCAACAAGACTTGGACTTCCACACCCAAAGATATGGTGTATGTAGTGCATTAGGTTGGAACAAAAAAATGTTAAGTATAATTGTGCGCGATACATTGCGGAGGAAGTGATCAGAGTAGTAGAAGAAGCGCATGGGATTGGATCCACTTTCAGATGGGTTATGATCCTTATTTGGATGTTGATAGAAGAAGTTGGAATTCCAGAGAGTATCATTCATATTCTTGGTGGGTGCAGGGTCATGTGCAATCAAGGGTCATGTGTGAGAATCAGATGACTCTCGCCTACAAGATAAAGATGAGGAAGTGTTATGAACTCATGCTGGAATCATTTGGAGATGAAAGTCAAATAGCACCAAAGATGCTGGAGGCTTATGATGGTTTTTCGCAATTTTATGTGATGCCGCATTTTACTTTGGTGAATATTGTGAGCAAGGATGGAAAGTTCACAGGCAGAATTAAACTACCTTATGGAGTGTCCACACAGTATTTGGAGAGCCTGTTGAAAAAAACAGAAGGTTTGCCATGAGCTACGATAGACATATCAGAGATTGATGCACACAGGACTGCCTTGCACAAGAAATATAACCTTTTTGGGAAACAGGTGTTATTGGCAGATGAAGATTTCGATAACGAAAGCATTGACATAAAACTTTGGATGGTATTAGGGAATAATTACAATCTACATGATCGCCTTAGCAAAGCCTATCCCAATCTCACGATGAATGGTCCAACAAGTCCCTTGACAATGAAAAGCATTAGTAATTCATTTTCTATGTATATAGTGCCTTGGATAAAAGCCTAGGTGACATATCATAGAAAAAATAGCCTTGTGATATATGGGTGCCATGAACTTGTTTTAGTGTTTCAAAGGTTACATGATTGTGCATTTTCATGGGTTTACTTGCTTGCAAGAGCACTAAACAACTGTTTGAGTTCATGAAATGAGATTGAAATTTGTTACAGATTTCCAAATATCTACGTGTGTGACGACTGTGTGAACTATTGTAGACAAAAAGTCATACAAAGTACTAGTCTTGTTGGGGATTCTGCTTTAGAGCTACCACTTCTAGGAATCAACGAACTTTGTGGGTCACAATAAATTCGATTTATGTTCAAACACTTTTTGAACTTATGCTATTTCTTGCAATTGTATTATTCCTAATTTCGGTGGATCCTAAGATGTGGGGAGGAGAATTGTGGTTTTGATGAGTGGCCCCGAGCTATAAGATAGCAATTATATTTGCAAACTTTTTGATTAATTAGGATTAAGTCTTACATCATATGGTGGTCTTGTGAATCAATTAGTTGTCTCTTATAGAAAAATCTAGTTGTATAAATAGGTCTTCTGGTGAATGGTGGTCAGAAGCCCCATGGAATTGGTTTTTATCTGGGATCTGTAGTTCCGCCTTTAATATCTGTGAGTTAAGCAAAACCTTCTTTGCATTCTCCGATCGCTACAGATGCAAATGTCCAGTCTGATAGCATCTGAAAGGGCTTATTATCCTTTGTAGTCACTTTGGTCTTTTAATCTGTCTGTCTGTTTTCCCGTTTGTCTATCTCTCCTTGGATATGAATACACACATATATTGACACACACATGCACACACGCACACATGATTACATTTGTCCAGGCACATGCATGCACACACATAGAACGGCTTCTGAGCTACAAGAGACTGATTAGATTTGCTAACTTGTGGATCAATTATGATTTGCTATACTCTAGGATTTTTCAACTTGCAACTATTGCAATAGGCTCCTGCCTTTCTTATTTGGACCAATTTTTTTAAACTTGAAATGTGGTAACTATGATATTTGTTCGCAGGAAAGGATGCTTTCACAATGTAGTATGGGCTTTATCTCAATACTAACAGTAGGACTAATAAACAAGTCTTTTGGTAGGATGTCCATGTCTCAGGAAGACTGCCACTGCAGCAATCTAGAGCTATCATGATATGGTTTATGATGCTAATCAAGCATGGACACTTAAATCATAAATGACCACATTCCAGTTCACCATACTAGTACCACATGCTCAAGCATCAATGACAAAGACCATAGACTTATCCAGTTTAAGGGCACTACAATATGAAGATTGCCACTGCAGCAACCTACAGATATCATGACATGGTTCATGATGCCAATCAAGTATGGACACTTAATCATAAATAACCACATTACAGATCACCATACAATTTCCACATACTCAAGCTTCAATGACAAAGACCATAGACATCATCCAGACACAGCTTAAGGGCACTACAATATGGGAAGAAATCAAACACCTCTGGTACCCGTATGGTTACCTGTTGCATTCTATAGTAAAAACAATACATATGCGGCATCAAAAATTGCTAATAATAATGAGAAATAGTTAAAAGTTTATTGAACTATTTCTAGTCCCCAAAACCCAACTCCCTAGTCCCCACCATAAGTGCAAGTAGAACATGCTCTCTTTTGTAAGCACACCAGCAAGTTGGTAAGTTAATCAATAAATTTTTGTGTATTATATATTAGGATACGACCTCAGGTTGTCCAAATTGTTCTAGACAAGGTTCAACCTTTCCTTCACCAACAACCAGTAGTAACAATTGCAATCCGATTCCAACTCATAATGTCAACCCACAGGTTGGTACTGGAATAAATATATATTGGGTTCGGTCATTGGGGCCACTGAGATGTTTTTGAAATTTCAGCATCAAAATTATTCCATAAAGCACACATCTGGTCTTAAAATACAATGGACAACAAATGCAACAAAATATACTTAGCTTTCAAATGTTTACCAAGTGCTCACTCACAGCATTGAATATAAAATTTGTTTGCATTATTTTATGCACCATGCGTTTTTGGAATTACATAATATCTATTATCAAACATAGATCAGCTCATGGTGCCCAAAATTGCAATATTATTTCCCATATTTTTGGTTCTACTGAAGACATTTGTCGATGTTCAAAATTTGTCTATCTGAAACTCTAGCAAGCGTTGCAAATTCCTTTAAACAAATGTGATATTTTCCATGGCTGTTTGTTTTTTATAGTCTGCCCTTGTTATGGATCTCCTCCTGCCCTGCATACCCACATATGAGAAACTTTGTATTGCATAGTTTGCATGCAATACAACCTCCTCAAGCACTATAGGTTTAAAATGGTTGAGTTATTACTGAAACCTATAAGTTGACAAGAAGGTATATGACCATATGAAAACCCTATCATAGGGTAATCACTTATATGGTGAACATGACGTGATACTCATTGTTTCTTGCTTCGTTTGTGGTCAGAGTCACTAATTTGTGGCTCCACATAACTTTGTCATGTCCTTGCTCCATAGAACCGAATAATCTAACATAAACATTCCAACATCATCAAAATCACCTCTTATGACCCCCATATAAAAGCACTCCTTACGACCCCCTAAAAGAACTCCTTATGACCTGATTCAGATCCTAGGAGCAATTTGGTTGACAACGAACTAAAATTATAGAATATGGTGTGTTATAGCGGAAGTGAATGTAATCCATAATCAAAGTGTAGAGAAAGCATAAATTCATTTGCTCAAAGAGAACAATAATGCTGATAGCAACTGTAATCAAAATTGTATTAATACATAATATTACAGTTTGGTATAGAGAACTTAATATTGCCTCAGATATGTATTGAGACAACAGATATAATGAAAAGATGAGAAGTCTACAGGTGCTTATGGATGTAGTACAATCTAGGTACGTTAATGCAGAGGAGGGGCTTGTGAGAGCAGTCGTGTTCCTCAAGGAATGGAGTGGAATCTCTGTGCACTGAAGTGGGCTGTGAGGACAGTCGTGTTCCTCAAGGAATGTTGTTGAATACCTGTACATTGAAGTGGGCTGCATAAACTTTATGTGAAGGTGCAAAGGCCAAGTTGTGTACTGCGAGGAGCTGATCTCCATTCTGTAATTCCCTCCCTGACTGAGCCACACCGTGGGGGCAGTGCCACTTGAACCCACATAGGGAACAAGGGAAAGATACATAAAGCCTGTTGGGTTGAGCTGCCTCTTGATCATGACTTCCAGAAATAAATTGAGCATTGTTTGTTCTAGGTCAAAGGTCAAAGTTCAGATTCCATATTTACATCCGGCCTGACATATAAGAGGAATTATGATTGGTCAATTTTTGAACCTTTTCTCCAAGTTTTAACACTTCGCATGATTCCTCCATCCTTTTTCAGATATATATATTTTTTAAATTAACAATGATCAAATTGTAATGTCCTTGTAGTTGTGTGTGTGTGTGTGTGTGTGTGTCTGGAATATTATTTATTTCAAGTCACATTCTTCTTAATTACTCATTTTTATTTTTCCATGTGACTCTTGGTCCCATATGTTTTTACAAGATGACATGCATGGTTTACATGGATAAATAATTTAAATACAAGTTTGTGATATATCGTTAAAAATATCGGTATTTAATTTCAATGGTATAATTCAATGTCACTATGATGCTTATATAGTTTCCTTTTTGATTTATCTCTAGTGATCTTAGGGTTTTTGAGCCATAATCTTTCTCCAGTTTGGTAGCCATCATCGTTGTCAATGAGTGGTTGATTGAGGCTTTTACTTATGTCATTGTTTTCTTATCTCCCTTTGCATATTGAACATCATAGTTTTGTAATCAGGGATGGGTTATAATTATGTGATATGATTTCGGGATTCAGTGATGTAGTTTTGAGTCAACCTACGTTGACCCAAATTTCACTAGTAGTGGTTCACAAACCCCATCTCTCATGAGTATGAAAGGTTCACTTAGCACTCATTGTTTCTAGGTGATGCTCACAAGGGTGAAGCACCTAGACTTCCCAAAAGGTCACCTGTCTTAGTAGTACTCTGGCTCAAGCACACTTAATCATGTAGTTTCCCTCACAATCAATTCCACTTAGCTTGCGAACCTATTTGCAAAACCTTTAGCAAGTGTTGTGCCTTATGAACCATTCATTATGGAGCTTCCTAGCTCCTTAAATTTATATAGGTGATGCTTTTCTGTAGTGCATCAAATTATGTGATATGATTTCGAGATTCGGCTACATAGTTTTGAGTCAACTTACGTTGACCCATATTTCACAAGTAGTATTTCATAAGAACCCATCTCTCATGAGTATGAATTGTCCACTCAACACTCATTTCATCTAAGCGATACTCACAGGGGTGAAGCACAAGACTTCCCTGGAGGTTACTCATCTCAGTACTACTCCGGCTCAAACACGCTTAATCATGGACTTTCCTCCACAATCAATCTCACATAGCTTGCGACCCCATTTGCAAAACCTTCAGCGTGTGTTGTGCCTTATGGACCATTCATTATGAAACTCCCTAGCTCTTTAAATTTACATAGGTAGTGGTTTTCTGCATTGCATCAATTTATGGGATATGATTTCGAGGTTCAGCTGTGTAGTTTTGAGTCAACCTATGTTGACCCATATTTCACAAGTAGGGGTTCACAAGAACCCATCTCTCATGAATTTTAATTATTTATCCTTGATGTATAGTTTGTCTCGAGTTCCCAATTATATGAAGTTCATAATGGTAAATCTTTCATTTGTGTAAGCTTCCTTTGAACATACTACATATGCTTGTGACAAGGTTATACAATCATGTTCCACGTTACTCATCTTTCCTTCATCCTTTTTCAGATAATTATTTTTCTTAAATTAATGATGATCAAATGGTAATGTCTTTGTAGGTGTGTGTATGTGTGTGTGTCTTATGAATGTGTCTGAGAATATTATTTATTTCAAGTCATAGTCTTAAATACTTATTTCTATTATTCCACGTGACTCTTGGTCCCACGTGTTTTTTTCATTATGTTATGTGTGGCTTACATGGATAATTAATGCTATGTACCTAGGGATATGGTATATTAATGTATATGGGTTGATGGAGATGCCAACATGTGACACACATCCCCCTTAGTTATATGGGTCCAATACATTAGGATAAATGAGTAATTTATGAAATTAGTATATTGGGAATGGTCGGCCTACATTGGGATTACGAGGTTACCCATCCATTGTTAGTTATATAGAGGTTTATATAAAGAAAATAAATATCATTGTAAAGGAGATCAATCAAGTTAAGTGTTGATTCTTCTATTGTTAGAAGGATATTGGAGGTTGTCTCTTTGAAGTGGCATTGTGTAGTTATTCCTTTCTAAAGGAGTATTGTATGGTGTTGCCCTATCATAAAGGTATTATTCTATATCTGCATAGATTGAATATTTAGTTATCTTGATAATATAGATCAACACAACACAAGAGATATTGGTGGCCCATCTTCATAATGTAGATCAACACAACACAATAGGTATTGGTGTGTCAAGATGTCCAAATATTCAATATATGCAAAAAAAAATAATACCCTTATGGTAGGGCAACACCATACAATATTCCTTTAGGAAGGAATAACATCACAATGCCACTTCGAGAGGACAACCTTCAATATCCTTCTAACAATAGAATAATCAACACTTGGTGGATCTCCTTTACAATGATAGTCATCTTTTTTATATAAACCTTTATATAACTAACAATGGATGGGTAACCTCCTAATCTCAATGTAGCTTGACCATTACCCAATGTACTAATTCTAAAAGTTACTCATTTATCCTTAATATATTGGACCCATATAACTAATTGAGGGGGATGTGCCACATGTTGGCATCTCCATCAACTCACATACATTAATATATCATATCCCTAGGTACATAGCAATTAAATTTAAACACAAGCTTGTAATATATTGTTGAAAATATATCGAGATTTAATTTCAATGGTATAAATTCAATATCACTATTATGATTATATGATTTCTTTTTTAATCTATCTCTAGTGATCTTAGGGTTCTTGAGCCATAATCTTTCTCCCCACTTTGGTAGCCATCATTTTTGTCAATGAGTGGTTGATTGCAGCTTTTACTTATGTCATTGTTTTGGTATCTCCCTTTGCATATTGAACATCATAGTTTTGTAAATAGGCATGGGTTATAATTATGTGATATGATTTTGGGATTCAACTATGTAGTTTTGAGTCAACCTACATTGATCCATATTTCAAAAGTAGTGGTTCATAAGAACCCATCTCTTATGAGTATGAATGGTCCACTCAAAGCTCATTGTATCTAGGTGATGCTCACAAGGGTGAAGCACTAGGACTTCCAGGAAAGTCAACCGTCCTAGTACTACAGCTCAAACGTGCCTAATCATGTAGTTTCCTCCACAATCAATCTCACTTAGCTTGCAACCCCATTTACAAAACCTTCAACAAATGTTGTGCATTATGAACCATTCATTATGGAGCTCCGTAGCTCTTTAAATTTATATAGGTGGTGCTTTTCTATAGTGCATCAAATTGTGTGATATGATTTCAGAATTCAGTTGTGTAGTTTCGAGTCAACCTACATTGACCCATATTTCACAAGTAGTGGTTCCCAAGAATCCATCTCTCATGAGTATGAATGGTCAACTCAGCACTTATTGCATCTAGGTGATGCTCACAGGAGTGAAACACTGAGACTTCCCGGGAAGTCACCCATCCTAGGACTGCTCTGGCTGGCTCAAATGTGCTTGTTCATGGAGTTTCCCTTACAATCATCTCACTTCGCTTGCGAACCCATTTGCAAAACCTTCAACAAATGTTGTGCCTTATGAAATATTCATTATGAAGCTCCCTAACTCTTTAAATTTATATAGGTGGTGGTTTCCTGCATTTCATCATTATGTGATTTGATTTTGGGATTTAGTTGTGTAGTTTTGAGTCAACTTACCTTGACCCATATTTCACAAGTAGTGATTCACAAGACCCCACCTTTTATGAATTCTAATTTTTTATTCTTGATGTATAGTTTATCTCAATAGTTCCCAATTATATGAAGTTTGTAATAGTAAATCTTTCATATGTGTAAAAGCTTCATTTGGGCATATTGTGTATGCGTTTGATAAGGTTATACAATCATATTCCGTGCAACTGATTTAGTGTTTTCATGGCAATATATTAGTAATTCATGGAAGACAATGGGGGTGCATTCATTTTATATCCCTCAAATGATGAATATCTCAAGCTAGTATTATTACTAAAATAGTGTATCCGTTGATAATATTCTATCATTTTGGTCAATAATAAAGGATGTAGGATGTTCAAACTCTCGTTATGGTGAGGTGTGAGTATGTTCCATATATATGAAGTTTGTAATAGTAAATCTTTCATATGTGTAAGCTTCATTCGAGCATACTGCCTATGCTTTTGATAAGGTTATACAATCATATTCCACGTGACTGATTTAGTGTTTTCATGGCAATATATTAGTAATTCATGGAAGACAATGGGGGTGCATTCATTTTATATCCCTCAAATGATGGATATCTCAAGCTAGTATTATTACTAAAATAATGTATCCATGATAATATTCTATCATTTTGGTCAATAATAAAGGATGTAGGATGTTCAAACTCTCCTTATAATGAGGTGTGAGAATGTTTTAATTATATTTCAGGATGAGAAAGATGTTTCGGAAGGGCCATTAAGCTACATTGCTGCTCCTATACAAAAAGTTTTTGTAAGAACTAGTGAGCAGTGGACACTTGGCAGGCATTTTCTACTATATTTCTCCTAAGGTGACCCATTCAATAATAATATTTGTCTTGCAATGGGCTATTTAAGAAGCTTTGGGAATGTCATGTTCCCCTTTCATAATTAAACCAATCAAAATCCCTGTAGCCTATTCTTTATTTCCCGTAGGTTAAGGGATAAAGTTAGGGAAATAAATTAATAATAATACTTAAAGTTGTTCTAAGTCACTTTTATTTTATAACATGAAAATGACACTTATATATTAATATTATTTATTAAGAGGGCTAAAAGTAATTTCATTAAGTGGATGAAAAACGATATTTTATTAAAAGTATTCTTAAAGGTTGAAATTGGAAAAGAGAAATTATAAAAGGAGAAGTTGGGCTAAAAAAAGTCATTACTCATTTATCTTTGACAATCAAACCTTAATATAGAGCTTGAGCCATTGTGTTCAATATTTTCATCTAAAGACGAAAACCTTCTAACCCATTAAGGCGATTCCATCTAGAAATCATAATTGTGCTTACAAATTAGGGATTAAATTTCAGTTTCAGTGTGATTGAGGATCTCTATAATTTTTCCAGCCCTTGTAAGGGTTTGAAATAATTTCTAGATTGCTGTGTTGGAGTTTAAGTGGACGTTTGCTATTCTTGAAACCCTTAGTAGCTGTTGTTCCCTTGATTGGGCTACCGTACATCTACAACATATTGTGACCTGCCATACCAATTGGTGACTGTTGCACCTTGTTTCCAAGGTGCTGAACATTGATTGGTATTTATTGTTGAGTTTATTCATTTATTGTAGGATTTTTGTAGTAAGGGTTTGTTGTAATTAGTTTTGAATTTATAATCAGTGTTTTGAATAAATATTACAATTGGGTTATCAAATTTGGAGTTTTGGTTTGTATATTGTTTAGGATTTATTTCAACATGCTTAAATTTAAAAAATTACATAAAAATTCAGAATAGAGAAAAATCATAAAAGGGATATCAAAATGGTATTAGAGAATTTATCTTGCTAGCCTATGGATAAGAAGAGAAATCATGGGGAATAGAAAAAATAGGGTTCGTATAGATGAGATAAGTTTTTTGCAGGAAACGATCTGCGGGGGTTAGAGAGATCTAGAAAGAACAATTCAGAGGATAGTGAAAGAGTCTATGTTAGAGTTAGTTCGAGCCTTGCAGGGTATTAATCAGAATAAGGTGAATCAAGGGAAGGAAGATCTTCAACTAATGAGAGGACCCCAGTCAACCCTTTTCTAAAACTTTTTGAGCAACATTCTTGCAAAGAGAAGAAACACGCAAGAACCCAAGTTTTAAGGATCAACTATTGGAGTAGTTTTCTATTAGCTTCAAAGCTTTAGCTTTATTTTGAAAAGCACAGAAGAAAGATCCTATTCAAGAGGCGTGGTTAAAAACGCAGTGTGACAGAGATGAATGCAAACTTCTTTCCATTGATGAATATGATAAGGAGTTTGACATTTACAAATTTTATATCACCTTTTAAGAATTCTTGGAAATTTTCAAAGAAAATAAAAGTGGAAGGTTGAAGAAGAAAGAAGAAAAAGTTGAACCAAAACCACAAAAATTCACCAAGGAGCAAAGACCAAAAGAATTAAAGATGGTGGAACTAGAAATTGTGTTGGATACACTTGAGCCAAAATTGATAGAAGTGGTCAAAGTAGTGGTGGTAGAGCATGAGCCAAAGAACAAAGAACAATCAAAGCTGTAATAAATCGAGAGGAAGCAGCACATGGATAAATCCACCATACAAGAGGAAGTTGAAAAAGATGTTCTCTCTCTAGAGCACCCATCAATCTCCCAAAGATTGAGTTCGTGCCATATAAAGGTGATTAGCAAGATAGCTGTAAAAATAAAACTGAGAAGAATCTTTTGGTAAAACCCAAGTTCCTGAGTTATTCAAATGATGGAGTTGATGTGAGTTTATCAAAGGCATCAATAAAAGAAGATAAGCACTTGAATCATTCCTATGATACCAGTTCAAATTATGAAAGGAATGTTCCGATCCAAGACACATCACATTGACTTTCAGAATGATTCTACCACTAAGCATGCACTTGAAAAGAGTATTTTAGTAGAGGTAGGTTTTGAGTTCACAAATTCAACAACTAGGGCTAATCAGTTTGACTATCTCCATGATTATAGTTTAGGGCATGAAAATATTGATTCTAGTAGAGGTTTGACATCATTGCAAGATTCTTGCCATCATAGAAAATACCATAAGAATGGAGAGAAGGTGAAGAATACAACTCGTAGCAAAGGGCATATAGATCCTTTTGCTCAAGGTTGTTTACTTATAAGAGTATGGAAAACAGGTGATTGTTTGAGACTCTTGAAACTGAAGTCCGAAGTAATGGAAGCAATGCACATTCATGTCATTCACATATTCAATGATGAGACTACAAGATACAAACAATTTTCTGCAGATATTGTGGGGCTTTCCATATATCTTGGAGAGCCATGTCATCTATGCCAACTGCTTTTGACAATTTCCCATGGTGGAGACAACTCTTCATCCCCTACTTTAGTTGATGTTTGAACATGAAGCAATCTTGATGGATTAAAGCTTGTTGTTAAGGGAGCAAATATACCACAGTGTGCATGTAATGTCCCCTTCCGGTTGAAATACCGAATTATAGGATTTGTCAACAAACCCCTTTTAAGAATAAATATGAGATCTTAAATAAACCCTGAATTCTGAAAATTAAGGTTAAATCCCTTTTAACTTGGAATTTTATAGAAATAATTAAAGTAGTTGAATGCCCACAGAGAACATATTTTTTATTAAAATCAGATTGCAATACAAAGTACAAAACAAAATATATTGGCCGAAACCTTAGCCAAAATTATGCATGCAAAATTCAGAATTGTAACCCTAGATTTTTATGCCAACTTGGCATTTACAAACAACAAACCCTAAGTTTAGAACTTGTGTTGGTATGATTGATCGTATAGATGAATTGGTTGGCTGGAAATGGCGTCCAAGTTGGTTGATGATGATGTCACAAGCTAAAAATTATTGAATGAGGTATGGCTGGTTGGAGATGATGTATGGATGTTTGAAAAATGATGCCCTAGTTGCCAACAATGTCTTGAAATCTGAATTGATAGGTTTGAAACCTTAGTATGATTGTAGTGGTAAATTGGTTAGAACCCTAAGGTTATAACATGTGTTGGTACGACTGACCATATAGATGAATTGGTTGGTTGGGAATGGCGTCCAAGCTAGTTGATGATGATGTCACAAGCTGAAAATTATTGAATGAGATGTATGACTGGCTGGAGATGATGTATGAATGGCTAAAAAATGATGCCCTAGCTGCCAACAATGTCGTAAAGTCTAAAATGATAGGTCTGAAACCCTAGTAAAATTGTAACATTATTGTAGCAATCTTATTTAGGGCTGATATCACTATAACGATTTGATTTAGGGTTGAAAATAATGATGTTAGCAATGGAGGGATGTATGGTTGCTGCCCTATCTGATACGGTCGGTCAAAAACCCTAGCACAAACCTTGAAAAGAGCTGAAAATATATGAAATCTCCTTGATGATTCTCCTAATGCTGAATTTTGACAATATCTTGATTTGAAAGCACAATTGTAGTGAACCACCTCACAAGATCGGAGGGTTTTCGTCCTCAAGTCTCCTTATCCATTGGAGGGTTTGTCCTTGGAGGCTAAAAGTTGAAGTAGATGGTCAAAATTGCAAAAACATAATTGATAATAGGCAAAAGATGATCTCCGACGAACCCAAAACACATCTTTATAGTTTTATTTTCACTTTTGCCTTTTGTCACCATTTTATTTTATTTTTAATAATAATAAAGTAATATTAAGTTGTCATTTTTAATAAAATAAAAAATAAATCATTTAGACAACTTAAAATATTAACTTTATTTGAAAAAGGGGACATAAAAGTCCACCCTTCCAAAAAAATTGCTTGTCCTCAAGCAATTGCAAGCTCAACTGCTTTGACTTTCCCCAACAGGATTTTTTTGTAATACCTGGATCCCAATTTATCCTTGGGAACTTGCAATTCCATGTTCTATATTCATTGTGTGATGCAATATGTTTGTTTGATTGCATAACTTTGGCTGCCCTTGAGACCTCCATACATCCATCTGGGAAACCAACAACGTTATTGGCCAAAGATGAAGCAACAATACAAACATGTACTTCATATTAGATCAAGAATAATTTTTATGTATTGATAAGTACATTTGATGATTTTACTAAATCCATTACATCTTTATCAAATAAGTGCTCTTACAATCAATCGATAAATGTAAATTGCCTTGAATCTTGAATGTGATGTATGCATCTATCCAAAGGTGCTCTAAATCCTAACATTAAAGCATGAAATTCTACAAGCACTTGTACCACTGTACCTCCTAAATTATGGTGCAAATCAGACTATGAATAGGCTAGAAACAAGTTACAACAGTCACAAACCATCTGAAATTTCACCTGAGTCAGAACTATGATGGCTGACATGTTTGTTCCGTCAACTGAGACCTTTTGCCCACATCATCTCGTGATAAGACCTTAGAATGTGCAAACTTGCAACTGTTCATGACCGATAACAGCAGCTTATGATCTGAAATTATCAAAACCGACAACATGACACTGGCACAACAGCCGCAAACTGCATATCCACTTATATGAGTGCAACTGAAATAATGTGGTGGCTGATAATGGTGATGACAACAACATTAATGGTGGCAATTCAGTTCATAGCTGCCTGGGTATGTTTCTTCTATCACTTGACGGTGGTATCCCATCACCATGCATTCCCTTCATGTCTTGTTCGTTATCCTTTGCACAAATATCCAAGTTTGGAGTTACTCCACCATGCTTATGCTGCGCTACTTTGGTATTCATGTGAATTTCTCCTTGAGATCTTGTGGTGCTTATAACTTCTTCAATACGAAGGATATTTCCAACACAATATCTCAACTCTTGATGGTACTCTTTACTCAAGGGTAATCTCCGAAGTGCAGAATCAAACACCATGCCAAGCTGATCTAAAATACACCAAATATCATGGGAAGATATCTCACCTAAATCCATGTCATAAGAGTTACTGTACACCTTGTGTCTACCCCAAGTTTTGACTGCAATGTCCCAAAATATGACGATTTGCTGAATATTAGGATTATTTGGAAACCCTACTTCAAAAATGAAAATTTTTAATTTTATTGTAGCAAACCCTAGCTGCCAAAAACACCTTCAAATATAGCTCAAAATTAACTTAAAAATATGTCAAGCCCCAAGCAATCAATCGTTGCTCCAAACAAGAAGTTATGGCCCTTCAAAAATAAAATTATTCTTCAAAACTCTAGGCGTCCTTGGCTGCAATATTAAACTGAAAGTTATAGATGTTTTATCATGCCACAAATCTCATGAAACCCTCAATAAATTGCATAAATATTATTGCAATGAAAGACAATTTTTAGTGAATTTTTTGAATGTCTTTATGGCTTAAAAAACTCAAAAAACAAATCGTCCAAGTTGAAAAGTTATAAGAAAATTACAGAATTCAATTCAAGACAAATTGACTTTCACAAGAGGTCCAAACCTCTCCCAAAGCAAGTCGCCACTATGCAGAAAATTATGATAAATTCTAGAATTGTCCTTAGGGCACAAAAAGCTCCAAAACATGAGAATTCACTCCCAAACCAAATCGCCACTCCCCAAGAGCAAGTCGTCAACCAGAAAATTACCAAATGGTGTCTAAAACACCCTTGTGGGACTAGATGATCCAATGGTAACCCCTGAATGAAGCTACCTCAAAAAAAGGAAGAGGGTTTTCATCCCCTAATTCCATTGCTTGAAGAGTTTCGTCGTCAAAGCAAATGGCTTAGCGTTTTCGTGCTAATAGACCAATTTTCAATATCGAAATCATAACATAACCTTTCCAAATGAATCCTCTTTTACTTTTGTAGCTCTCCAAGTGTGGCATCCAAAAGAAGAAGGGAGGGTAACTTAAAATATTTTAAAAGACCTTTTCTTATGATAGTTTCTTAATCTTTTCTTAAAATCGCTTAAGCCTTCATGACCCTTAAAGGTCCCCTCTTTAAGTGAAATAAGAAACATAAGGTAACTTCGAAAAATGTACTTTTTACATATATTCAAACAAAACATTTAATACTCTTTTCCCTTTATGCTTGTCCCTTAGCCCCCGAGAATAAATTAAGGCTAAGGGTCTTCCATGATGTCCCTATCAAAAGAGGGACATGACATTGACAAATTTTTGTGCCTTCGTAATGCAAAGAATGGTGATGCCATCTTGTAGTATCTCATCCTTCGTGAATTTTCTTTCATGCATCCAAGGGTGACAAATCTGTATGTAGTTTGATTCCAAAAACACCACATCATGCTTAGTCATAAAATATTGAACATCAAAATGATACCCATTCTGCTTTCCATCATTCAACATTAAGCATCCCATTGTGATTATCCCTATTAGGCCATCATCTATAACCTTGTCTTCAAGTGTAGAACTTGGCTCCAAGGAGGGAACTATGAATCATGAGTGTTGAGCCTCCACAACTTGGTTAGAATGCACAACATACTCTAAATGATTCCTCATGAACTTCCTTTCTATCCAAATGCATGGGATGATGAATTCACTAGAAATAGTAATATTGATCTCATCAAAGCCGTTATCCTTCTTGTATCTCAAAAGCTCACTCGGATCCCATATGTAAAAAACAGTTTTGAACTTGAATCAAAGAATCTATATGCCTTATGCTGCACGCTGTATTCTTGACTCTATCACCATTTTTATAATGCTTTCCATGATGACAAGAATCTTGCAATGGCATAATATGAAGCAACACATTTGAAATATGACCATCCTCTACATACGTGGGGCTGTAATTAAAGTGTTCACCTTTGCCGAATTAGAAATTGTTGAGATATCCTCAACACCTCCATCCTTGTGACTCAAAATGTTCGAGTTAGGATCAACGTTCTCCTCTGTTCCATGCTTATCAAGATGGCTATCCTGAAACTCAATCATATACGACAGTGACTCACCTTTTGGAAGATCGCTGGGTAGCTCATGGATTCGCACATCTATTTCCATCTTTGGCTCTTTGCATTGAGCTAGTGATGCCATTTTCTCCTTGACTTCATTGATATACATGCAATCATTAGAAGTTGATAAAACATCTACTATCAAAGGATCTTTACGCTCACCCTGCATGTTGGATTCCTCTTGTTCTTGCTCAATGATGTCTTGTGACTCTAAATTTGACTCTTCTTCTTGCTTTTTGATTTCTTCCTTAGCAATCTTTTGAGGTTTTGACTTTCCCTCTTATTTTGTTATAAACAATTGTAGCGCTTCAATCTTTTTATCTACTTTT
Source organism: Torreya grandis (assembly GCA_037957365.1). Lineage (NCBI taxonomy): Eukaryota > Viridiplantae > Streptophyta > Pinopsida > Cupressales > Taxaceae > Torreya > Torreya grandis. The sequence goes on from JARHVA010004203.1 coordinate 1,444,985, forward strand.
TTTGTTTGCTCTTGGCTGAATTATTGTAACTCAACTTTGATGTTGCTGATTTCTCATCAATTTCTGTTTCCTCAACCCTTTGAGATTCTGCTGCATCTAACACTTTTTCTGGTTTTTCATCTGGCAACACTTCTACATGCCCTTTGCCTAGACAAATGTAGCTTGGTCCCCAAGGGTCTTTGTATGAGAAGCAAAGTTTTTGTCTTCAAAGATAATTTTTGCTTCTATCTTTTTGAGAGCTTTTGTTCAGTTCAGTTGTCATTTCTGGTGTTAAGTATGGTTTCAACTTTTTTTCACATTGATCAACCTCACTTATAGCCAATGCACGCGTTACTAGTGAAACTTCCCACACATCCTTTCTTACATTAGTTAATAAAACTGATAGGAGTGGCTGGAAAATATCGTCAGTCATTCAAAATCAATGTCATAATTGTTTTCATTGAGGCAACAATATTTTCTATATGATTCTTATGAACAATAACAAAGCAATGTTCAAACATTTGGAGAATAAGAGCATCACATTCAAGATCTAACATTAGAACACAAGATCTGACTTTTGCAATAGTTTATAAAATTATAACCCTCTTAGCAAAATAAGGACTTTTTATTTTATCCATACCTTGGAAGAGTTCCACATTCAACTTGAATATTTCCCTTAGGGTGGTGTTGTATGGCTTTTTAAGCTCTGTGATTCTTGTAATTTCACTCATACAATTGATAACTACAAGTCTCACATCTGGATCTGGGTGTCCCAAAAGCTTGAGCTTAGCCAAATAAGTTATTGATGGATTCACTATTCATAACATAGATTTAGAATCTGTCTTATCAAGAACTAACAGTGTGACACTAACTTCAAAATACCGAGTAGAATATTTTTTGAATGAGGCGGCTGCTCAAGTTTCTTCCCTGCTCTGTAAAGCTTTATTCCTAGATCATCTTTGCTTATTAACTCCATGATTCAGAGGCTATGCATCAGAGAGTATCTACAAAATATTTACTCTTCCCAATAGGCTAGCAAAATTACTAGCTCTGATACCACTGTATTGTCCCCTTCTGGTTGAAATACTGAATTATGAGATTTGTCAGCAAACATTTTTTAAAGAATAAATATGAGATTCTAAATAAATCCTGAATTCTGAAAATTAAGGAGAAATCCCTTTTAACTTAGAATTTTATAGAAATAATTAGTGTAGTTGAACGTCCATGGAGAGCAGTTTTTTTAAAAATCAGATTGCAATGCAAAGTGCAAAACAAAATATACTGGCTGCAACCCTAACTAAAATTATGCATGCAAAATTCAGATTTTTAACCCTATATTTTTATGCCTACTTGGCATTTACAAACAACAAACCCTAAGGGTAGGACTTGTGCTTGTACGACTGACCGTACAATTGAATTGGTTGGTTGGAAATGGCATCCAAGTTGGCTAATGATGATATCACAAGCTAAAAATGACTGAATGGGAGGTACAATTGGCTGGAGGTGATATATGAATCGCGAAAGAATGATGCCCTAATTATCAACAATGTTTCAGAGTCTGAAACGATAGTTTTGAAACCCTAGAACGACTATAGTGTCACTGTAGCAATCTTATTTAGAGCTGATATCATTGTAACGAATTGATTTAGGGCTAAAAATAATGATGTCAGCAATGGAGGGATGTATGGTTGCTGCCCTAGCTAATACAACTGGTTAGAAACTCTAGCACGAACCCTGGAAGGAGTTGAAAACATGATAAATCTGCTTGATGATTCCCTCAATAGTGAATTCTGATGGTACCTTGATTTGAAAGCACAATTGTAGTTCTTGAATGGAACCACCTCACAAGACCGAAGGGTATTCATTCTCAAGTTTTCTTATCCATCGGAGGGTTTTCGTTCCCAAAGGTTGAAAGCTGAAGCATATGCTCAAATTTCCAAAAGTGTAATTGATAATAGGCAAAAGATGATCTTTCATGAACTCAACACCTCTCTTTATAATTTTATTTTCACTTTTACCTTTTGTCACTCTTTTATTTTATTTCTAATAACAAAAAAGTAATATTAGGTTGTCAATTTTTAATAAAATAAAAGTCATTTAGAGAACTTAAAATATTAACTTTATTATTTTTTACTTAAATAAAAAAAGGGGACATGACGGTGCAAATGGAACATGATGGTGCAAATGGAACAAAAGTCACAAATCCATTACCTGCTGTAATGAATCTAGAGGATGTTGTAACTGGGTCAAGTGTGCGCCCTGGAAGGCAAGGAAAACATACTTTTCCATCACTGTATGATTTTGAAGAACATGGAGATTTGAACCTTTTGCCACGCATTGTGGCTTTGACATTTTAGCCTTCCATTCTTGGAAACAGTCCTATTGCACTCGGTGAGATTGAAGTTCTTGGAGTTGCTCTTCCATGTGTTACATCTCGATTTCACCCTATGACTTATAAATCTTTAATTCGTGGATTAGTATGGTTATTATTTGATTACTATTGTTTTGATTTGAGCTTTATGACATATACTGAAATGGGATAGTGATATTTTTGATTAGTATATATGATATGATATTTGTATTTTATATTTTGTACATTGTGGATATGTATTTGTTAGTTTTTACATCATTGGTTGATATTTATGATGACTCAAACTAACTACTTGTTGCGAGGTGGATGCAAGATAGATCCTACCCTCAGATCTTGATGAGAGAGAGCATCATCGGAGAGGATGAGCTAGATGGCACGATTGGGGAATAACAAAGGAAAATTACTAGTGACCCTACACACATGCACATTATATTTTAAATGTTACATGCGTAAAATGTTAGTGCATAATTAAGAAATATTGTTTATGATTATATTTGTGTGCGTGGATTTAGTTTTTAATATGCATTAGATTCATTTATTCTAATTGACTTGATTTTTCGAGATTAAATCAAGGAAAATAGATATTTAATAGTTGTATAGATATGGATTATTGTAGATACAATTATCTTGCAATAAGCAGAAATTAATGACCTAAATATCTATTAGTTAAATAAATAATTATCCACGTAATGATTGTTTTCATAGGATTTGAATTATCTTAGAATTCTAATGTTGAGTTAATACAATCTAAGTCTTGAAAATACATGCAAAAAATACATTTAAAATTAGAAAATAGATTTTATTATTATTTTAGTCAATTTAACCTGTTTTAATATTAGTTTAGCAAGCTAAAGTGGAAGAAAGACTACAGATTTGGGAAAGAATTAACTGCAGTTAGTAAATTTAGAAAAAGAGTAAAATGACATGCATGGAATGAAAACTAAGAGAGGTAGCATGTAAGAAATAGAGCGCATCAATTAGAAAGAGAAGGGAGTTCTATAAATAGAGGAAATTTTTTGGAAATTAGGGACGGACAGAGATAGAAAGGAGAGGAGAGAAGCAACGAAGGATTGGAGAAAGAGCAAGGAAAAAAGGTGCAAATCTACCAGGTTGGTTCCATAATTATTTTTCTGTGCCAAATGCACTAATTTTTGTGTGTATTATTATTAATATACCATGCGTCTTATTCTTTGGAAACTGCATCTTATTCCTTTAACATGCATTTTATTTTATTGAACCTGTGTCTTATTATATTTTAACCCTCCGTTGAATAATACTTAGACCGCGTATCATCATGGCATGGCTTGCGTTGTAATTGGATGGCTTGCGTTGTAATTGTCTTGAGCATGCGTGTTATTCAAAAAGTTGGCGTTTTATTTTATGGCCGTGTTTTGTCTTAAAGCCCAGCATATTAGTTTTAGAAGCTTGAGTTTCACTTTCTAGAACCCTGTGTCTAAACTTTGAAGCTTGCATTTCAATTTGAACAAGCTTCTCACTTTTCAATAACTAGCATTGCAAAACCTGCGTGTAGTTTTGTATAGACCTTGCATTATAATTTCAATGGCTTGCATTATAATCTCAATGACTGCATTTTCAATTCAATAACCTGCGTTCCAATGAGCAGTTTTTTATTTATTTAATGGCCTGCGTTTGAATTGGTATGGCCTGGGTAGTGATTTATTTAAGCTTGCGTTTAGTTATGCACCAACGTTCCATTCTGGTAACCTGACTTTTAATTTGTTTGGCCTGCATACCATTGATAGGTCTACATTTTATTTTCTAAGGCCTACGTATCATTATATGACCCTGCGTCTAATTTCCATAACCTGTGTCTTAATTAAATAAGACTGCGTTTTAAATATTAATCCCTTCGTTTTAAAATACTTGCTGTGTTCCATGTAAATAAGGGTTGCGTTTTATTCTTTATAGTCGTGTATTATATATTAGTTGGTTTGCGTTCAATCTACAAGACAGCGTTTTTGATTTCTGAGAGCATTTTATATATACATGATGGATTGCGTCTTGTTCTAAGTGGCTGCGTTTAGCCTTTTAAACCTACATCTCACTTATTATGGTTGCATTTTATCTAAACCTGCATATTCAATTTGATAAACATGCATTTTAACTCCTTAATGACTACGTCTTATGAGGCTGTGTTTTATTCTTTTAAAGCCTGTGTTTCATTTTTTGGACGTCTTAATTAGTGGATTGCATCTCCTTTAAGCGTGTTCCATTCTTTTTAGGATTGCATATTTTTTTAGACAAATATGAATGCGACTTTCTAAATTATGTACTCTGTTGAATAACGTTTTATACATTTAAGTAGCTACGTTTTGTTGAGAATTGACCAACACTTAAATATTAGTGATTTCATTTTACTTAATGGAGTATCACTTCTTTAGCATCTAAATTTTTAATTAATAAACCTCTAGTTGGAAAAATAAATTCCGAGCAAACTCTTTAGAAACCTGGTAGCAAATGGAGTGGTATTTTAAAGTACTTTTGATCTCATTTGAGTAATGAGTTGTCAAGAATGTAGAGAATATACATTTAGAACATTAAGGTAAAATTAGTTGGCTTTATGACCTTACCTATAAATTGGGCATACTTATTCCCAGATTTGAAGAATACAATTATAAACAAGTTGTGATTAAAACCAAATATGCGAGTTTGTATCAACAAAGTATGCTATCTTTATTAAAAGGAGAATTGTATCTTATGATTGTTATTTAACCAGTAGGTTACTTTTTACTTGCATGCAATAATAAAAATTGTATAAAGCATACCCGGATGGTATGACCTTTTTATGACTGTGTTTATTACATATTGTTTTATAAGCAATATTAGCATGTTTTAGATTTATTATACATTCGATGAACAAATGTATGGTTTTGAATATTCCATTCTTAGTATAGGAAGAATCTGAATGAATCTGTGAGTTTTATACTTTGCTATCTATGTTTTCATAGATTCCACATTGATGATACTAATAGGTAGTGAGACGGATTTCACTAACCTAGATAGCACCACCAATGTTGGAAGTAGATAATCTGATCAAGTGGTATGTGATGAAATTGATTGATTTGGATGATCGTATGTTATTTGAAAACTTTGGCCAAAGTAATGTTAGATATATAGTCATTCCATATGTTTGATTTGCATGTTGTATGATATCATGTTTGAAACGTATTTTCTTTATGATACACGTCATGTAGTAGAAATTTTGCAGCACACGGGGTACTAGCACGTCTCTCTGGATTCTCGCACTGTTCTATCTACCTATCCATGAAGGGAGGGCCATTCCCTGATAAGGGATTGTGCGGGGGATTGTTGGTCCGTGGTTAGTGTGGAAAAACCTTCGGATGATGTTCTCCCTCCCCATTACAGTGCTTACTTAGAGACAACACTTGAGATTATCAGCGATACACGAGTTGGTTCGAATCGAGCTCCGGAGAGCTTGGTATCTATTTATTGTATTAGGTTGAATTTTTGAAGGAAATGTAATTGTAATATATATTTGTTATAATTGAACAGTTGCTGTATTAACAGATCTGCCATTGTTGTGTCTTATTGTATTTACTTTCCTTGAAGTTGTATAAGATAATTATTGTATTATGTATTTGATTAGAAGTGCTATTGTTTTAAGTTATAGTTTAGATATGCTTAATGTATTATTCTGTGGAATGAATGTTAAATAAGTTGTTTAAAAAAAAAATTATTGCATTTTTAAAGTACAACTTGAGGGGTTGTAACACCATGGAGAACTATATTTGCTAATATTGATCTTACACTAAAATCACTGGAGAATTTTCACAAAATGGTGGTGGAATATGGAGGTTCTTTCTCAATGAGCTTAAATGATTCAATATCTCACGCCATTGCAACTGATAAGAGAGGAATCGAATACCAAACTGCAATGAAGCATAGTGATGCCATTCATTACTCTTGGGTCATTGAATGCTTTAAATATAAGTTCCTGCATTGGTAAAAGATGTTTTGTGGAAATTGGATCAGGTGATAGCCTAATGTCCAAGTGTACATGTTCTCATATTGGTAATGATACCTTTTACAGCAAGGAGAATGGCTTGATCTCATCTGTCAAAGAGAAAAAAGAAGTAAAGTTGGGCCATGTGGAGTATTTTGATCAAAGCCTAAGTAGGATTGCAATTGAAGATTACCAAGATAATAAGAAAATGATTTAGAGAATTGATGCAAGTCAACTATTGATCGACCAAGGACGTGAGTATGAAGCAAATAAGATTTTAGAAGGCATAAATTGTTTTTCTTTGAGCTCATTTTAGAAACAAAACAATGCTAAGATGCAATGTTTTATTGTTAAAGTTGATTCTCATACTCCATTGTTAAGTCATAAAGTGCAACTTGATAATATTAAGGAAGGCATTCACAATAGTTCTAACAACAATATTGAGAGAGCTCAAGAAGTAAAGGAAAGGAAGTGGAAGACCATTAGGTTGTCACATATGATTGTGATTCTTAGAGAGATCATAGATCTGTTTATGACAGTTAGTTTGGAGGAGAGGCATATGACATTTGCCAAAGGGAAAATCAAAGGAAAAATAGCCAAGGCTAACTTCATTGTAGGTACCTACATGAGAGGATCGGTATTTGATGAGACAATAGTCATGATTGAAACAATGATGGAGCATGTAGCACAGGGATTGGGACTTTAGCCTGATGTTGTTTGAGAAATTAATATGTATGCTAAAGGAGACATGACGCTTTATGGTCAAGAACTCATACATTGTAATGCAAAATTAGTTTTTGATACAATGCAAACATCAAGTAATTATCAAAACCGTGCCAAAGATGTGAAAATTTCCAATGATTGGAACCAATAGGTGAAACGAGGAATATGCTTGGTGCCAGTAAAGTTCAATGTCTACTAGGAGGCACAACAAATGATCTGTTTAGTTAATATTCATCCAGATTGTAGTATAAGCATTTACCATTCAAGATGTGAACTGGGACCAAATGTTAAAGTTGTTTAGGTTGTTGCAATATCACTGGGGTCATTGATTGATGGTCCCCTGGACATGGACGAGTTTTATGTGCGCTCAAAAACAACTATAGTGGCAAATAATGTAGCAAGGAGTGGAGGTTATGTAACATTAGAATTGTGTGTAAAGACAATTCTGGACTCATTTGAGTAGCTTGTGCATGAGGAATTCAGAGCATGGGATTGTAAGTTCCAAGGATGAATTGGGATCCAGGTATTACAGAGATGGTCATTTGGGGACAGCTAGAGCAGTTGAACTTGCAATTGCTTGAGGGCAAGCAATTCCAGGAAGGGCAGATTGTCATGTCCCTTTTTCAGAATTAAACCAATTAAAAGACCCATAGCTTATCCCTTATTTTCTGTAGGCTAAGGGATAAAGTTAAGGAAATAAATTAATGATAATACTTTAAGTTGTCCTAAGTCACTTTTATTTTATAACATGAAGATGACACTTATGTATTATTATTATTTATTAAGGGGGCCAAAAGTAATTATCTTTAAGTGGATGAAAAATGATATTTTATTAAAATAATTTTTAAATACTTTTAGGGTGAAATTGGAAAAGAGAAATTATAAAAAGAGAAGTTGGGATAAAAAGAGTCATTATTCATTATTCATCTTTGATAATCAAACCCTAATCCAAATCTCGAGCCATTGTGTTCAATAAAACCTTCTGATATACAGGTGTGGAGGACAAAAACCGTCTAACCCATGAAGTGATTCCATCCACGAATCATAATTGTGCTTGTAAATCAGGGAATAAATTTCAGTTTTAGTGTGATTGAGGATTGCCACCATTTTTCTAGCCCTTGTGAGGGTTTGAAATAATTTTCAGACTGCTGCATTGGGGTTTAGGTGGATGTTTGTTATTCTTGAAACACTCAGTAGCTGATGTTCCCTTGATTGGACTGCCGTAAATCTACAAGAGCATATTCCGGCCTGACGTACCAGTTGAGGACTGATGTACCTTGTTTCCAAGTTGCTAGATGTTGATTGGTATTTATTGTTGAGTTTATTCATTTGTTGTGGGATTTTTGCAGTAAGGGTTTGTTGTAATTAGTTTTGAATTTATAATCAGCTCCTTGAATAAATATTACAGTTGGGGTGTTATCAGATTTGGAGTTTTGGATTGCATGTTGTTGTTCAGGGTTTATTTCAGCTTGCTTAAGTTTAGAAAATTACAAAAAAAAAAAAATCAGAATGGAGAAAAATTATAAAAGGATATTATAGGGAAAGCAGTTATCCAACTTTGGACTATGGTCGTAAGCTTACTTTGATGTTTGCTTGTTGTCAACAAGCTTGTTCATTAATGTAGTCTCAATGCATAGAGGAATTTGCATCATTTAAGTAATGAGTAGTAAATGGTTTAAGGAGATCCTCTTGACTCCTTGAAAGGCATATGGGAGGATTTAGTATCCTCTATACTCATGTTGAACTGTTTCCTTATATGCATTTGCTTTGTGGCAACATCAATTATGCATGCTTAGAAAGTAAGTCCAGCCTTAAATTGGTTTTAAAGGCAGGTTAAGAAAGCCATTTTCTGACAAAGTAGATGAAGGCTATTTGACCCTTTTTGTTAATTGCAAGTGGGTCAGCTCTACGTATTAACATTGATCCACGTGGCATCTTCAAAACTATCTCTAGCAATAACACCAATCCCATTATCATGGCTAGCGGTAACAGCAACTCATTTTCTATGATCTGCCGTAATGCACAATCACCTCTAGTCGTCCATGGTACCTCCAAGATCACTATTCCACCTTTACTAGATACTGCACCTACAGATCCAGTGACGGGGCATCTTGGGAAGATTGAACATGGTGCCATCCAAGCACACACCAAACCTTATGCGGCAAACCCAATTGGACATGTAATGATCTCAGCTACCTCTGGTCCAAACCTTACAGTCTAACACTCTGCATGCAGTACCAGTGAGTGCTGACAGTGTTGTTGTTCCTGTCCCTTAAGGGGAGGAGCCCCCATAAGCCAATTTTTATCATTACTTTTGACGAGGCTCAGCCTAACTTACAGGGTGTGAAGAGGCACTTGTGGAAGAGAAACTGTTTCATTTTCCATAACAGTTACCTGCCTTCTGCGGCACTATATGATCATGTATACATATCTAGATAGATCCTTAGCATTGGATACAAATAAAGACACAGCTAAAGGAAGACAGACAGCGATACATCTCTCCTGAGAGTATGCCATGTACACAATCCTCAAATTAATAATGTTTTATATTAAATATCTGAAGCTTCCACAGTCCGTAATATTAGGAGAATGATTTTGGATAACTGTGTCAAGAGCATTTAAAAGCAGTTTCCTTATAAAGTCTTTGTTTCAGTTATGTTATCTTTTCTGTGCGCCACTCTATGAATGTTAGTTCTAGTTTGTATATTCTAATTTAATATTGTTTCTGCATATAGCACATTTAAGGTTCAAACAAGTTAGAGTGTTGTCCCCTATATATCTCTTGGGATCTGGATCAACCATTTTATTAAAATCATGTTCATATGTTCACATCTACTATGGCTCAGTGGACCTACTTTTTGTAAGGAGTGTTTTAGACAGTCTAGTACATAAGTATACTGCATTGATGATGTCTCATAATTTATGTTTATGTGTCAGAGGCTTGTGAAAATACTATGCAATTTCTTCTTTTCATATATCCAAGTCTAAATGTTTGAGTCCTTAGCATCACCTGACATTAGGTCTACACCTATTTTTTCAAGGACCTCTCTTCATATTATATAGTTTTTGCATATTAGCCTTTATAATGTGATGGTCAATGCATATCCATGGCGAAAAGCTTAAATTGTTTTCTTGTATTAAGACCACCCATGCATTGCATTAGATATATTGCATTGCACACTTGGGGTGCATCATTTGACTCGGACTAGAGATCTCTAGTTACCCCCCCAGCTTTGATGCTTTCCACAAGTTTAGCTGTATTAAGTTTCAAATATATTGAGTAGGTCCATGATGTGGTTTCAGTGTGTGCTACCTAAAATTAAGGTGTCCGTAGATGCTACTTTTTTCGATCAAGAACTTGGTTACTATTTACCTTGTATTGATGTTTACAATGCAGACATGTGGAGGACCGTTACACTGTGGGCTATCTTGTAGTGCTCTCATGGTAAAGAATGTTGCAGGTATAATTAAGTCTGGTGTCTCAATATTGCTTAGTTGAATTAATCTGCTTTGATTCTTGTAATTTTTGGATATTATATATGCGTACACTAGCTAGTCGAGCAACAAAATATATGAAACTAACAAGTAGTAGATGAAACAATACAAAGTTCTGATAGGTGAATGGAATATAGACTGGGAAATGGATTTTAGAATTCCAAAACCTACTAGGTTTGTTCATATAAACTCCTTTTCTTTCTTGTTTCAACTCTAGTTCAGATTGTTAGATACTGTAAAAAATAAGTAGAAACCATAAACGAATGTTCTCTATAAAAATAACTATATCATATGTTGTAAAACCTACATACATTATAGAAGCAGAAACTACTTAATATGGTCCAACTCTCTTTGTAAGGAATTATCTCGTATGCATTGCATCCATTCATTATCATTTTTCTCAATTTAGGTAGAACATTGTCGAACAAGTTTATATCAATCTATTCCTCCACAAAATGCAACAAATTCTCTTATTTCCTCTTTCCTTCAAGCACAAGTTGGACTTCCTAATTATTGAGCTAAGAGATTTTAAACACATGATAATTAAGTTCTGATACTTTGCTCCTTTCTCACAACATACTATAAATCATATACAAGAGTCTGCCAAATAGATTTGAACATGCAATTATTGTCATTTAGATGTTTATTTATAACCCATGAGGATCCCATATTAAACTCACAAGAAATTGTTGTGAGGTTCAATATTATAAATGAAAATATTGATCCTCAAAAGACAAACCACATAAAAATCGAAAGGAGATTCCTGTTGTTAAGGCATGGAACCTTGTTGTAAATTGAGACCATCACTTGAAAATATGAAGTTACAATGCTAACTAGACATACACAAAAATATAATTCATTGGGGTTGGCATTGGGCGTTGAGAAAAGAGGTTGCTAACTAGATGGAGACATAAAAATCTAATTGATTGGAGTTGGCATTGGGCATTGAGAAAAGAGGTTGACATGACAATGAGTTGCTCTAGTTACAATGAAAATCTGTTAATACCCATGTGAATTTATTTATCATCATAACGTTTGTTCTAATTAGTTTCATCTATTATGCCATTTACTCACTTGGAGTTGGAGTAACTTGTGTTCGAGTTAACCAATGCCTTGTTGTATGCTCCGTTTGTGATATTACATAGTGTGATTATGTCACAAGTAAGTTTGAATAAAATGAAGTCTAATATTATATATTTGTTTTGAATAGAGTTAGGTCCTTATTTCATATAGAATCTTTGTTGTAATGAGCAATGCAAGTAATCAAACATATATAATTATGAAGATTCCAGCCTTGGTAATTGGTTGCCCTCAATATCACTTGCTTTATAAGACCTCAAAGTCTATATGGAGGCTTCCACCAAAAGTTAAGTCACGATCATATTGGGGATCATCACAAATGACTCATCACATTGCAGGAGGTTCTTATTTCATCTTCAAAAGCCCACAAGGAGACTTGTGAGGGTGAAACAGAGGCGAAGGGTAGAAAATCTTGATTCCACAAGTTTGGAAAGTGAAAATTAGGTTTGAGTAGGTTAGATGTAGACAGTGGTACCTTTTTTTTTGGTTGGGACAGTCTTTGGCAAAGTAATCCCATTCATTGGCTGGTTGGTCATGTCATATTGAAATTGACTTTTACCTTCACCTTGCTGTTTTTTATGTTGGACCTGGCAAGGATTTCTAAACTTGCCACTCATGGCTTCCTTTGACTCCCCATGGGTCAACAACACTTGTTGATTCTTCTTTTTAGCTGCATTAAAAATACAATCCTTTACTACATGACTGATCACCCAGCAAACTTTACAAAATTCATTATTGGGACAGCTAGTGTTGGTGCGACCTTTAATGCAGCAGTTAGTGCATGAGACATCATTCTTCTCCTTTGTGTCTTATCCCCTTCCTTCAATATTGTCGTCACGTCTTTTTGTAAGGTGATGATGTAAGAAGGTTCCTCCGGTATTCTTTGTCATCAGAGTGAATAGATGCCTTGGTCCTTGCATTAGTCTTGCCTTCAGTTTCCAAGTTCATCAGTCGCTTATAAGCCTTTTTGAATGTTGTAGGTGGAAAATGTTTCATCTTTAACCTGTAATTTGACAATAGGCCTTCTATGAACCTTCTCTATGTTGGTTGAAGCCATTTCTAATTCACGAATTAACTCTTAAGAGTCTGTGATATGCCTTAAAAATATGATTTTTTTTGTTTTCTGTTATAAATCTTTGCTACCATCTAATTATTGTCCCTTAATAACTATAATTCCTTTTAAAATGACTCCCTTAACTCCTTGCAACTTTTGAAGCAGCCTTTTCAAATTCTATATTCCATTCTATGGTGAGACCTCTCAAAGTCAGTTCGTTCATTTAATATGATTCATCCAATTGGCCTGTTGCTGTAATGGACCAAGTCTTGGTTGTCCTTACTTGCGAGCATAGGTAGCTGTTATTGATTTGTGGGTGGCACCAAGCTTGCCATTATATTTTTTGTTTCTCTCCTTAGGATTCCTCTCAGTATATTAAATTAGTCCAGCCTGGTTACTCTTTGGTTGTCGACCTGCAATATCCTTCTTTGTGAAATGGTGTAGGTTGTACTCATGCTATAATTGCCCTGTCGACACTGCTGGCTCTTGTCTCTTCCACTTGATCTGCTAGGCTTTGAGCATTCCTTGCAGCTTGCTCTTTTGAGTTCCCATTTGGTCCTGAACTTTCATGGGCTTTTGGCTTTTGATGGCACCCAAACCATGACCTGTCTGTCATTTGTGTCTTGGAGAGGGATTAATGATCCTTTTGACTCTTCCTCCCCCTGAACTTCCTCAATCACTTGGCCTTCCTCGTTTGGCACACTTTGTTGAACTTCCTCAATCACCATGCCTTCCTAATTTGATGTGCATTCTTGGCATATTTTTGTTGTCTTCAACATTCATTACTTCGTTAGTCAGTCTTTCGTTCTTCTAATTGCTTGTTGATTCAAGAAGGCCTTGGAAAAGAACACGATCGTGCATGTTTGAGACCATTCTATGGTCTCATGGAGGCGACACCTTTTTAAGACTATTTTGTTGGATTTCGAGAGGACAATGTTTGAAATCATCTTGAGATGACTATGAGATCATTTTTTGGTCAAAGACCTGAGACTTGCAGAGGAAATGACTTTGCTGTGTGGACTAAAGTAAGAGTCAATAGAGGGAGTGTACAGTCAGAAGAGGAGAGGCCTTACTATGCAATAGCATTCATGGTGGTGTACCATGGTTGACAATTATTAGTGTAAGGCATGCTCGGTGGGTGGCAGAAGGGAGGGTTTATGGTCTAGACAGAAGGGGGTGAATGGAAGCCAATTTGAAACCGTATGACAGCAAAGGATAGTGTATTGCCAGGTTAGGCGGTGCACGACCCATGTATAGAGGACGTACAACAATATAATGGCTGAAAGCAAGTGTAAAATGGCAAGGGAATTGTACAATGAGTAGGTTGGGGTTCGTATGGGGAGAATGTTGCAGCCTTGGTATATGGCTCAATTATGTGGATGGATGTTATTTGCATATCCTTGTGTACGGTTGGAATTTTACTTGACATATGTGGAGAGAACATATAATGGAACATATAGTGATGGGGTTTCACAAATTATTATTTACTTTTTTTCACATTCACTTTTAAATTCACCTTTATATTTAACCCTTATATTATGTTTATTTCCTCAATATGCAAAACTTCAATGGCTATTTTTATCTTTTTTAATAATAACCATACGTTTCTCTTTTTCCGTGGTGGGTTTGTCGAGTACTTTGCCATCCATACATGGCAGCTCAATATCAATCATATTAGTATTTTATGCCCTTAGTGGACATAATTTTTAGTTGGATGTACTCACTGCACCTTTACACCTCGTACTGTGCATATTTGCTAGACGCTCTATCTAGTTATTTATTATTTGGTGGATTTTAAATGGCTGTAGCCATGACTTTAAATTCTCTCACCTGTACTTCCCATTGACCATTACTTTTTAATATAATCACTCTAGGCTTGAAATATGTGTGCCTTAAATACTTAACATACTCGCATATCCTCTGTCTCTTTAACACCAGTGTCCTTAGTTTAAAGTTCTTGTGTCGTAAGTATTGGTTACGGTAATAATTCCTCTGCCTCGACTCAGCGTCGGTTACCCAATATGCCATGACTTTTTGTTCATCTAGGGCGAGCATATTTGCATCCAATCACACTTCAAAAATAGGTCGTACTTTAGGAGGTTATACATCAAACTCTAGTATAATTCAATCCTTAGGCCCCACTCTAGTCGAATGTTTTATCTTCATGTCGGCTACAGTTTCAAACTAGTGGGCCAACTTATCATTGAACTTTGCATTGCTGAAGTATTTTGTGAACTCAAGTGGGTAAGCTAGTTGTGACGTTGATGGTTTAGAAGGACTTGGCATCGATGACTTTTGTTTCTGATCATCTCACAATTAAGCTTTCTCCTGTGTCAATCTCCATAATCCCGACAAAATTACAACCAAGTTGGAACACCTCGTAGTCTTCCATCTACCAATGGAAGAGATGATTGAGGGAATATGTCTCATCCTCGTAGCATGATTGCAACTCCAAGATCCCTTTCATCATTCAACTCCATTGTACCTTGGTTTCCATCTATTGAATGTTCCTTAGAGTCCGAGTCTGATGAGGTTGCTTCCTCCCTCGCGACCTAATTCTTCAAGTCTATTATATACTTCTGACCTTTATTTACAATGAAGAGCAGATTCTTATATTAGTTATGGTCGGCTTTGGCTGCTATCACCCAACCTTGACTCAATAATACATAAAAGGTCTTCTTTCACAATGAGATGACTACAAAATATAGTATAAAGGGTTGGGTGCTAGGGAGTACCTTTTGTACTGTCAGTACACTCAATATCTCTATGCCGTATTGATCTGCTTCCACTAGTTGGAATGTCACAGGCTAGATAGTTGGCTTCTTGAGACTTTTCCAAGTCTCCTTTGGAAGAACATTCATGCCAAAACCACTAGTGACAATAGTATTTATGAAATTCCTCTTCGGGATTCCCTTGTGCACGACTGTCGACCATCGGGCAAGATTCATTATCAGGATTCAAAAGCATAGGGTCAATCACTTGATCCCCTGATAACAACGGCTCAACTATGGGTTCATTAGTTTGCTGCATGCTCCCCCTTCAATTGATGCTACACCATTTGACAATAGGGATGTGCTCCATGTTAGGGCTAATGGCTTTTACGATAGTAGTTATAACATTTGAGTATTGGAATGCTTTGCAATAGAACAACTACCTTTACAACCATTGCAATTTGTACTTGTCTTGCAATAGCTTTGCCCGACTTGAGTTTGCATGTCATTGTACTTGTACTTGTGTGTTCATGCCTTTTCCCTTTTGACTTTTGCCTTTGCTTCAAGTAGACTTTCCTTCTCCATTCATGGGTTGGGGTAATTAGCTTTCTTTGTTCGTGCTTTGGTGATTGTCATAATCTCCTCGTGCTCAACTACATCAGTCATGTTGACATTCGCTTGCTTTGGACAATCGCTATCATTATGGTCTTCGGGTCCACACTATCTACAAAGAAGTCTTGCGTTATTTTGATTTGTAGGCCAGTCTATTGCACAATGGTCCCACTTGTTGCACTTTTGGTATTGTACTATTGGCCGTCTTTGGGAGTCATATTGAATTTGACTATTGCCACCATTAGCATTCTCACGTTGATATTATTTGGGTTTGGCGGCATAGTGGGTGGTGTTGATTGATCCGCTTGTATGAAGAGTACTTGGGCACTCTTGTTTTACATTTGTACGATCAATATTTGATTGAATGTCATGTAACTTGACAAATATCATAGAACATTTTCTTTGGGAAATTCACCTTTGCATGGCCTTCCACCTTGCAGCTAGTACACCAAAGATCCTTTGTTTTGTTCTTAGTGTCTCCCTTTAGTTCCTTCATCATACAAAGCATCTCTCTAAAGACCCTGTGTCGATCCAGGTTCACTGTCACTTGAGCCAGAGTCATCGTCTTCGCTACTCCTTGAGCATGAGGATGTCGTGTTCTCATTTTCAATATCCATCGCTCTATTTATGCGTCTTCTTAAGAAAAAGGTTTTGAACCAGATTCATCTTCCTCTGCAATGAGGGTATCGGTGCTTGAATAAATCACCACTTCTTCAAAGTATCGTCTGATTCTTTCTCAAGTTTTCCCAACAATTCTTTGAGCCTTCTATTGTAGGCTAATACGTTTTCATGTTTATCTGGCTGGGTATTATAAATTTCTGCAACAAGCTCATTCTGGTCTCTCAAGAGCTTAAATTCCTTCTCAAATGCTTTTAGCAGTCTTTCCCATGGTGCCTTATTAGTGGTTGGTGCATCTATAAACCTATCAATAGCCACTCCTCAGAATGTGGTTGGCAAACATTGGATGATGGTTATTTTTTTGCCCATTGCTAGTCTAGATTGTTATGCATATCCTACATGTCGTACTAGAACTTCATGTCCTTCACCCATAAACTTTGGCAACTTCTATTTTTTTTTGAAATGGAATTGGTGTGATGCCCATGATTGTGGGCACTGGATGCTTTTGACACGACTCTTTGAATGTGAACCTTTTACTTAGGAAGGTTTGTGTCAGATATTTCTCTGCTCTATTAACATTGTCAAAAATGTCACTATACTTGACCCTTTAGCATCAATTTGTATACTTTTTTTTCTCACCTTAGGTTCCCATTATGTGCTGCTCACTCCAACTTTTTGTTTGGTCTGCCCTGGTGTTTTGGGTCATGTGTCTTCACTTAGTATATCTTCAATTCCGAGGATTTTTGTCTCGCACATGCCTTTGTCTTCTTTCATGAAGGAGTTGTTATTAAGCTTCGTCTTAGAATCAAGACTTCGCTTAGAAGGAGGGGGCTTTATTGACTCATCACTTGATTCTTCTGTGACACCCCCAAATCCATCTTGGTCATCAAGGTCCATACTTTCTTACTCATGAGAGGCATAGGGTTCTCTAGTTCTGGCTGAACCGTTTCTTGGCTCAAGCTTTGGCTCTGACTTCTACATACGCTTTGGCCTTGGCTTCTGCTTCCGCTTCCAATCCGTACTTCTCTTTTTTGCTGTTCCACTAATCAAGTAGAACGTTAGATTTTGTGGTCCACTCCTTGACCACATTGTCTTCTTTTGTGGCCTTTGCTTGGGGTCAATGGCATTAATTCTTTCTTGTAGGACATCACTTTTCTTCTTCTTCTTCTTGATGACACCTCTTTTTATAGTGTTATAAAATGGTTTGTGGTTGTACTTCAAGGTTGCCTTTGGCACCAATATAATGTAGGTCTCATCATCAATGGTTATTGTCATTCGATATTCACTTTGGGACCGACTTTAACCTGACTCAACTTCTCAAAGGCAACAATGCCAAAATGTTTGTTATAAAACTACACTACCAAAGGAACATCAATTGTAAAAAAATAAATACATACCACAATATAGCATAGAAGAACATGAGAATAATAACAATTTTATATCATATAGGTAGTGTTCAGTATAGGGAGGACCTGTTACACAATGCCCATACCTCGACATATATCATTCTATTTATATGACAAGATACCCAATGGTTGTCTGTTAAAAGACAATTGTGAACAACCAAATATTATAAAGAGACTCATTACAATACTACATAAAGCCAACATTACAATCATTAGCAACATAACAAAGTCAGCTACTGAAATATGTAATTAGTAATACACTGATAACAATGACAATACTAATACGACGGTCTTAAACAAGAGGGACTTGCAAAGGTTTGAATGAGTGTAGCTTGTAAGAGTGTATGCCAGAAAGTCCATAAGTCAGCTCGAAGTAGAGTAAGTTTGAGATTAGTGTGATTGATTGCAAGAAGGCCCAACAAGCCAAAGTTGAATGTCTTTGAGTGTGATACAGTGAAGTAATGATTTTTTTCTTAGAATTAATTATGTGTGCCATATTTTCAATGAATATGTTATGTGTATGCTTCTGTTTTGTACTCTGATCTGCAAAGTAATTGACAGTTGTTCGTTTGACCCTTGGACCTATTGTATTCTGCGTTGACTATGTGCTAGCTCCATTTGCTCGTATCACACAAGGTTATTACTCATTTCTTGTGGAGCAATTACATGTCTTCGCTTATTATTGAATGAAGTCATTGATTGCAATCCTCTATATGTAAGTAAAGACTTCATTAATATGAACTTGATTGAACAAGGACGACTTCTGCACTTGCACACTATAAGAAAGTTACAAAGTGTTGGAGCTCTCTCCTGTTGTAGAGCATGTGAATCTCTAACTAGAATACTTAGCATGCTACAATATTTGTATATTGTCCATGGAGGTCGACAATTACAACTGCATGAGTTATTATGTGTCAGATACAAAGGATCTTGGGATGCGATGCATTCTAGGAAGGGGGTCCAATGAAGGACGACCTTAGTCCTAGCAGCCTAAACACGTTTCCCAAACTTATTTATCCTTTCCTATGGTATTCCCATCCTTTTGGTGACTGTTTGTCAGAGATTTGCAAATCCTGTCATTTAATAGGAATTTTAGCCACAAAGCAAGGTAAACTGCCTAAAACTCAAAATTTCTTGAAACTATAGAGGTACCACGTGGTTTGAGTACTCAAAATGAATCTCACAACCTATTCTAACACTTCTCCAACCTCTAATGGACCTCACACAGAACCAGGACTGTTATTTTGACTGAATTACAGTTTTCCAGGCTTCCCAAGGTACACACACATAAATCACAACAAAAATTCATGAAATGAATTTCATTCTCTTATTACACAAATTTTAGGCCAAAAATACTTCAAAATGACCCACCACATGCTCAACAACTCTTTTTTCAATTACAACAGTCCACATATGCTCTTAGGCATTTTGTCAAACATTTACATGGATTTTTGGAGCTCAAATTCTCACTATCGAGGAGGAATGATTCCAGGACATTTTCCATTCATGTATGTGAAAAGCCCACCTCAAATATGGATTCAAATTTCGGAATGGCTGCACCATTCGCTCTAACACCCACACACCCAAAATAACCCCACTTCTCCTTTGTTTTTTATGGTTTTTTGTTTTTTCTTGTTGCTGTTTTCCGAACTCTTCCTTACTATGTTTTCCAACAGCCTTGGGTATCCCTTAGACTCTCCTCATCATGGAATACAAACAGCCATCATCAAAAAACGTTTTTGGCTTCTTTTTGGGGTGTTTTTGGAAGGATTATCATATGTTTGAAACTCCCAATCTGCTCTGACTTGTTGTAAACGAATCTTGCCACACCGTGTCCTTGCAAAACCAAAGAATCCATATAATTTGTTTTGGTTGAGGTGGCCCAAGGACTTCCAACTGATGCCTTGCGTATGCCAAGTGCTTGACAAAATTCTAACATGAATAAATGAAACCAAAAAATTGAAATAACTATATTAATTTTTATTTTTGGTGACGCAAGATTGCTTGTGGGCCCGGGTGGTTGTGCATCATACATGCTGGGCAATTGAAATGAACCATGAGCTCTTGCTTACGAACATTCCGTGAAATCTTGGACTGAGATTCGAAGTCTAGCAACTTCGGATGCATTCATCCACACTGCTTCTTCAGCTGTCTTGTTCTTCCACTCACCAAATGCTTCTTGTATCCCTCATCTCTTGTCTTCTTGGTTACTTGTGAGTCAGTCACTGCTTGTACCTCATCCCTTCCCTTCTCAGGTAACTGCTATACCCAATCCTTCTTTGATGAATCTGAATGTGTACAGATAGCCAGGTAAAACCTAAGAATACCGGTACTAATTGGGTGATTGGGTATTTAACAAATAGTTCTTGTCATAATATGAATGATTGGAGTAAAATTTGAACGCTCATGATAATCGGTCTATTGTGAATAAACCACGGTTGACAAGATAAAATAGATGGTCAGGTAAAACCTCAAAATATCTGTACTAGTTGGATTATTGGAATAAAACCTACGAATTCCATTGATAGTCGTTCTAGTGAGTATAACCTTAGGTCCATGTTGAACAGATGATTGAAGAAAGAAAGAAAGAAAGAATGGAGAAACAAAGGAGGAAATACTTTGATGTCCACAAACGACCAAAGTAGGTTGGTGGGACTTGAAAGTACATCCAACAAAATTGAAAAGTAATAGGGTAGAATCAACCGTAGTAGTTGAACATTACAACAATAAAACATTGTAAACATAACTAGAAGGTTGATGTAGAAGAAGTTGGTTAATGTTTGACAAGGTTACTGATTCGTTTTTGGTTTTGGTGCTGGTTCGAAGAACCCGGTTCGCCGGTATGGTGATTTTTTCCCCTTGGGTTATTGGGTTCGTCTATAAAAAAATAAAAAATATAGAAATTCTACCTTGATACATAGGAAATTAATGTCATTGTCATTAACCACTAAACAGATAGAGATAAATGAGTCAAATCATAAATGATAAGTTGATAATGATAAATGATAACTATAAGTACAGCCATTAATGATTAAACAAAAATGATAAATGAAAATCATGTATATTAAAATATGAATATCTATTATCAAATATCAAGATTCAAATATCAATAATTATCCTGTGGCTGTAATTAATTACAAGATACATCAAATTTCAAACTATAAAAATCAATTTTCATAGTCATATTGCTCTTCATCGAGAGCATCAACATCATCATGATGTTGTGGTTCATTAGAAGTAGAACCACATGGACTATCTATATTGCCACTCCCACTAGCTACATTTTGTGTCCTCGAACCTGAGGACTGCCAATGTCATCTAATGAGAAGCGGGATATGCAAGCATCCAAGTCAACAACCTTTGGATCTATATCCCAATGCTTTGATGTCCCCTCCTTGTACTTTGGGTTCTTGTGTGATAGAAGACGCAAATTAGAGTTTATGTAGACCAACTCCTTGGCCTTTTTAGCTACGAGCTTGTTCCGCTTTTGTGAGTGAATGAAGTTATATGTGCTCCATTTCCGCTCACAAGAAGATGAGCTTGCAATCTATATTCAAATTTAAACATAAATTTAAATTTTTTAAAAGAAAAAGAAAAACTTTAAAACTTAAAAAATACAAAACTTAATAAATTTAAAAACTTAAAAAATACAAAACTTACCTGTGACAAGATCTTGATTGCAAGAGGTTGGAGGTTCAGTGATCCTTGGCCATGAAGGTACCACTACATAGGACCATCCTTGTGTTTGTCTCGAAGAGCACGAAGACTATGACCTTGGGAGGTAATGAAAGCTCCAAACTCACTTGTAACCAAGTCTTCTATTTCAGGATCAGGGAATATCCTAGACATTGCCAATTTGTACCCTTCAGCCACTTCGACATCCCTATATGGTGGCACCCTCCTCGGCAAAGAAAGGATCTCCGTGCTATAGAAATGAGGAGTCAATGCAAAGGCAAGGAGATGTAGCGGGGTGGTCATTTTGTTCCACTGCTTAACAAGGATATAATGCACTTGTTTGAAAAATTTCTCCGCAGAATCTTGCTCTTTTTCATTAATGATGAATTTTATTTTCTCAATCATTGAGTCTATGCCATCATATATTTCTTCCAAACATGGCTGATCCATGTCAGCAAAACGGATCATACTCATGATGGGCTCAGCGAAACTCAATAAATAATCTACACGGGCCCACCAATCATCATCTAGGATCAAGTTTTTCATTCTTTGGGCCCGCTCTTTCTCGCCTCCCTCCATACACCCCACAAGTTGTTGATGACCATATTGCTAAGTGCTTGTTGCACTAGTACAAGTTGTTTCAAGACAATTGTGTGAAAAACAAATTTAGTCAGAGCAACCTATTACAAAATTAAATTATTAAAAATATAATTATACAAGTATGAAGTACTAGATTAAAAAATAAAAAAGTTATAATTTTAAAACAAAAATAAAAATACCTTCAACAAGTCCAATGTCAAGAAGGATTTGAAAATGGCTTGAGAGTGTTGATGGTTGGTGACATATTTGAATTTGCTCAGCGTCATCATACACTTATTTGATCCAGTCAATTTGCTTCCCCATCTTTTGCAACATGAGGTTGATTGAGTGGACAGCACAAGGTGTCCAAAAAATGTGTCCATATCTCGCCTCCACCAACATCCCCACAGCCTTGCAATTTTTAGCATTATCCGTTATAACTTGGATAACATTTTTAGGGCCAACTGCCTCAATGGATTCGATGAGGATGTTGGCAATGAACTCCGCATCCTTCACACACCCCTCACAATCAATGGCCTGCAAAAACATTGCCCCTTGAGGGCATATTGCAAGCAAATTGATCAAAGCCCTGTTTCTTGCATCTTTCCATCCATCAAAAACGATGGAGACCCCTATTTCAACCCATGAATCTTTAATTGGCCTTAAAGAATCTTCAACAATTTTTCTCTCCTTTGCCAATAAAGTGGTGCGTACTTTTTCAAACCCTGGGCCTTTGTAATTTTTTGGGACCTCATTGATTGATCTCACCATTTCTTGCCAATATGGTGATCGAACCACATTGAAAGACAATCCATTTGCATATATGCATCATGCAATTTTTTGATCCGCAATCTCCTTGCTCTCATTTTGAAAAGACCTATCCAATGGTCCTCTTGTTCTTTTGTTTGTAATTGGAAGAGAAGCCTCTTCTTGCATAGGGGTTGCTCCCAAAAATGGATGTCTTCCAATGGGCACAATCGGAGAACTGCCAGTAGAACTTGGGGAAGCAGGTGGCTTCTTTGATCCCTTGCCTTTCTTTGCTAGAGGTGTCTCCAAATCTTGCACCCTAGAAGAGAATGTTCAATCCTCTTCCATATTTGGGCAACGCTGGGACATTTCCAGGCATGTGGGTATACCTATGTAGGAAACGAACCTCTAGATTTAAAAGGGCTAGCTCCCTGAATGTGTCTCTGCAAAACCACTTATGTCTAAACCAATTTTCTTGAAGGGAAAAGAGTTAGAAATTACAGAAAAGAAAAACCTACTCTAAGAATGGTGATACACCAAGATTATCTTCCACATGAATATCATATTCTAGTGCACAATACAACAAAACGCACAGCCCATTTCCAAGTTCTAAGGATTCTAACACAAATATTTCAACATAGAGGTGAGATGTGCAAAAATGACACAAGGAAAATGAACTGAAAGGCAAGCTTTGCACATTTCAAAACAATAATACACGCAGAAATTCAATACACTTAAACACATTCTGTATGACTAGTTAGATTCAAAACTCTTGCTCAGGCATGAAGGACAAAGGACAAAAAGATGAAAACCATCACTTGTTGTCACTATACGTCTCTTACACACTTAGACAATTGCTCAGAACTTGAAAGAAAATAGATTAGTACTTAATGCTTAAAGGCAAAATGTGATATCATTCTAGCAGGGCTTCGCCATACACTATGTGGGTGTCTTTTCACTAGCCGAAGGGCCGTATATATAGCAAAGAGGAAGTGAGAAAAGGAGGCCTTTGGCGCCAAAAAGAGGAATCATTCTGTTAGGAGTCTCCATCTACAACTGCAATCGTCTTTGCAAAGGATTCTCACTCGGGTCATCTAATTGATCCATGTCATTTCAAGCGGTTCTACCACAAGCTTGCTCTCCCAAAGATGCTTCTCCAATGGTTGCGCTAATAGAAACATGATATTCTTGGGTTGAGTCATAGCATCAAAGCGGTTATCCACCTGTTGCAGATTTGTCGTTTTCATTCCATTGGCTTTGTCTTCCTCCTTTGATTGGTCGTTACAAAATGACACGGATCTTGGTTGATCAATGGTGATATGGGCTCTCTCACTGCTTCGACGGATGAAGGATGCGAGCCTTTGGATCTTCTTGTGAATCCTTTTGTTTGAACACCAACGATTAGCTCATTGTCTTGAAGTTGACGTTCATTCAACCATCATTCCACTTGGACAACTCCTTCGGAGGCGTCTTCCCCGCGGACCCTTCTCTCTACGGACTCTCTTCCTTTGTTCTCCCTTCGGACTGCTCAAATATGCCCCTCGACAATCCTTCTATGGACTCTACAGGAGTGTCTATACCCTTCGGGACTTTGGGTTTAGGGCATTTCGTCTGAAAGGTGACCCTTCAGAGCTTTTGAAAAGGTCCTTCGAACTTTTTCCCAAGTGTCCCTTCGGACTTTTGAAAAAGACCCTTTGGACTTTTTTCGAAAGACACTTTTGCAGCAAAAAGACCCTTCAGAGTTTTTGGAAGTGTCCCTTCAGACTTTTTTCGAAGGACACTTTGAAGACAAAAAGACCCTTTGGAGCTTTTGAAAACGTCCCTTCGGACTTTTTGAAAGTGTATTAATTCTTTCGGCCTTTTGAAAGTGACCAATTTCTTCGGCAAAATGAAGTGACCAATTTTCGAGAAAAGACCCTTTGGAAATGTTGCAAGTGTCTCCTTGGACTTTTTGAAAAAAACCCTTCCTTGGAAGATGTCCTTTGGAAGAACGAAAGTGGACCTTTCTTTGAGGAAAAGGCCCTTTGGGCTTTTTGAAAGTGTCCCTTCGAACTTTTTCCGAAGGACACTTTGAAGAAAAAAAGACCCTTAGGCAATTGGTAATGTACCCTTCGGAAAGATTGTTTCGGGCAAAAAGTCCGAAACAATTCTTTCGGAAAAGTTGCAAAGATGAATTCTTTTGGACTTTTTGTTCGAAACAAAAATTCCGAGAGAAAGAACAAACCTTTCGGAAACTCGAAGTGAACCCTTCGGAAACTCGAAATGAACCCTTCGGAAAAGTGGAATTGCCCTTCGGAAAAGTTGAATTGCCCTTCGGAAAAGTTGAAAGTGCCCCTTCGCTTTAGAAATTATCCTTCGGCATTCCTAAAATGTACCTTTTGGAAAACCTGTTTAGGACACTTTCTTTCGGACTTCTTTGTTTCGGACAAAAAGTTCGAAACAATTCCTTTGAGACTTGGACAAAAAAGACCAAACAAAGGCTTCCGAAGGAAATAACACTTGATCTTTCTTTGCTGTGGGGATGAACCAATAAAGATGCTACACTTAGCCAAAAGAAAGATGCAAAACTTGGGAGTGAAGAATGGCTAACAAGAGGGTGATTGAGTCTCATGGCATGTGTGGCATTTGCATCTTCTTGTTCCTTGATGAATTCAAGGATTTTTGAATGTGGCAATAGAGAGTTAGTCTTCCCCATGCAAAATTTGATTCCGCAGTCAAGAATGTGACAAATGTGCTTTCACCCTAAATTATGAGCTTGTGAACTGAGAATCACAAATATTGCATTTCCAAATATAGGCCCCACCACCTGAAACTTGGTCTACCAGTGTTGTATATTTCCACAATGGTGAGTGTGTCAAGTCCATTTCGTGTTGCTTTTGGCCGGTGGAGGAAGAGCTACGAGACATTGTTGATTGTAGTAATAGACTAATAGTATGTATAACAAGTAAAAAAACAAACACATAATTAAAAAATAATCAAAACAAACTCTAGGGCAGCAGCTACAAACTAGTAAAAATTTAAAAAATGAGAAAAAAATAAAATAAAACAATGTAAAACTTACCTTGATAGCAAATGGCTCCTCAATCACCGTAGGCAAATGACTAGAATGATGCTTGATGAAGATTCAAACCTGCAACAATGGAGTTGAAGTATGCAATGAGAAATTTAGAAAAATAAGAGGCAAGTGTTTTTCCTTTTGTCACTTTGTTCTTCTCATTTGTGTTGAAATATGCTTTTGTTTTTGGCTTTTAGGGTTGAGGAAGGTGTTTTTGATTATTTCAATGCATTGGGTTTGGTGAAAAAGAAAAAAATAAATAAAAAAAATGTTTTTTTCCCAGCTTTTGGGTGCTGGCAACTGCAGGTGCGCTGCCCCAATGCCCAGGGTTCGCCCCTGGGCACTCAAGGGTTCCTAGAAGAACCCCCAATGCACCCGAGTGCCTAGGGGCGAACCCTGGGTGTTGGGGCAACGCACCGGACCCCGCACCAGCACCGGATTCGAACCTAGCTTCCAAACGCATGCCTAGGGCCACAAACCAGTAACGTTGATGTTCGAAAATGGTGATGGTGTGCGATGTTGAATGTCAAGGGACACCTGTGCACTAGACATGGTTTGGTGATTTTCTCAACTTTCAAGTTTTAGCGGACTAAGTATGCTATTCTTATTAACTCATGTTGAGTGTGTGTGGGTGCCATAGTAATTGGTCTTGTATCTCGTTGTTCGGTCTAGGTAAAAGTGGGATGGTCCGTAACTTCCCCCTTAAGAGTTCTCTATTAATCCTCCAAATGTTATGAAGATAGAACCAATGAAGGCATTTATGAAGAGGTCTAGAAGGCCTACTTGAAGGTGATATGGACTGATATGAAGTAGCCTTTAACAAGAATGCTTTTTTACTACTTCAAGTTTTACATGTAGTTCTAGGATGGCTTCATTTACATTCCTTTGTATATTAGGAGATTGCTACCTTGTTTCTTGAGAGCCCATTTGAGACATCGGTTCTTGTGATCTCATTAGCTTATGTATGGAGCCAGATCATCAGCTCTTGCAAAAGTAGTGTACTTGCAACCTTTGTAATTGAGATTCCATGTCTGAAGACCATCTTAAAATGTTGTTTTTATCCTGATATCCACTAACAGTACCATTGTTCAAAAATTCTTGTGGCTCGTTGATGAATTTCATGTAGTATAAGGACCATAGCTGTCTAGCTCTATTTATATGAGAAATGTTTCGGCATGACAAAAGATCCTCAGAAACAGGTTTCCGACATCACCAGCTCTACATTTATCACCTCCTACTTTCAGACTTTACATGACTCATGCCAAAAGAGACCATACAATCAGATTTAATAAAACTTGTTAAAGGGGTATAGACATTAAAGGTGTCAGCCATAGATCGTATGAATCGCATTACAAAGTTCTCATCCTCAGGCACTGGGAGAGCAACTGTTTGACACATCTGCATATCTCCATTGAATGCCGACATGCAAGAGATTCCTTTTTGGTGCCCAGCTCCTTACCCATTTTAGTATTTTTATTTTTACATTGTATTACTCAGGTTACTCTATTGTGTCTTTTATACTTTTCCCATTCTACCTGGATAGAGAAGCATTAGGTGTTTCTATTGTATGCATTGCTCATTATACTTTTTTCAGTATTTTTGGCCATTTTTGGTCATTACTGGACATCGATCTTAAATTTGCATTTGAACTCTAATAAAACTATTCTACTGGCAAACAACAGGTGTTAAGAGTAGCATATCTGCTGCTGACATCATAGTTTCTTGAAGAACTTATCTAGCTTGGTCATTTTGATTATGATGCATTGCTTCATTATGCGTTTTCTTGGGGATGAACTAGACTTTCAATATTCCAAGACGAGACAAATATCTATGAAATATTTTAATGTAAGAGGATAATCAGCAAGCCTCATTTTCTTGGGGATGAGCCTAGATTCCGAAAATTTCAAGACAAAAGACAAATATACATGAAATATGTTAATGTGAGATGATATTCAGCATTCTCAACCATTTGCATTAACCTAATAATTCTTGAACGACCGGAGCAGGCTGTCATGTAGTTGTCTTTCTATTTTTCCTTAGAAGTATATTGATGACTTCGAACCTACTCAAAGTTAGAATTATCTTAGGAAGAAATAAAATCCAAGGACTGCTTTGCATGGGGCTTCATTGTCTGCAAATCATCATACTAAGCCATTAGATACATAATGGCCTTTGGAAGGCTAGTTTGTATAATGTATTCTGCTAAGTAGAATTACTATTTTCTATTCATCTGTAAGAGGACCATCAAATAAAAAATTTATTTTAGATACTAAGATAGCAGGTATGAGTTAAGGAGTGATTCTACCCTTTGCACCAAAGGCGTCCGCAATGAATTAATTTGCTTTTGGAACCAAACGTCTTCCTCTTAACTATTGGTCTCTCTCTCTTTAATAATTTCATAAGAAGGCTTGTTTCCAGACATGCCATTATTCAAATACCTCAATGAGGCATAGAATTTTGGACGGTGCTCTCCTGTAGGGGGGCAATTTACTCTTGAACATATGAACTTCTATTCATAATAATAGTTTCACATTTTTCCTGTTCTTTAGACCCCTTCTAAAATGAAGTCTACTCTGGAAGTTTGGAAACTGGTTTAGAAGATTTCTGCAAGGTTTGGTGAGTATTGAGGTTTGCATCCTTTGTATTCATGGCACAAACCGTGCTGGATGCCCATACTAAAGACAAATATGACACTTGGATGGGATGGTTTTGTAATGCTTTGAAGGCTTAAATTGAAACATATTTGAGCATAATTGACATTCACTTGGCTAGTAGTAAGTTCCAATGCCTGTATCACTGATAGCTCTGGAGGTCAACTCTTTCATAAATTCAATAGGTAGAGAAAATAACCTCACCCATACCAGTTCAACTGAGGGTTGCCTGTTATATAGGATCATACCTTGCCATCCATTATTTCAGAAATAAACTTGCTCTGTTTAAGAACCAAGGTTTTCTTTGATTTATTTTTCCCAAAGGCACAGGAAAGTAACTTTTGGCTCCAACATGACGTAAGTATCCCCCATGGCCATCCAGTTTTAAGCATCAATCAGCATGTATAAGTGTTGATCTTTAGGCCTCCGCATGTACTTTTCAACAGTCTGTATGTTAATATCAATTTCTATTTCTAGACATCCATTAACTGGTTGTTAGGTAATGTAGAAACCTTAGTTACTGATTTTATTTAACAAAGTTAACCAGTTCATCTGTTGATTTTGCCCTTATTCTGGTTTCAGGAACAGAATGAAAGGTAAATAGTGGCTTTATATCAATATCACAAGTTGCTCCTATTCTTCGTTCTTCAGTATTTTAAAAGAATAGATACTCTGACCAAAGCTGGTTAGACTTAGCATTCTATTGCTCGACTCAAATCTGTCTCTATAACATTATAAAGAGAATTATTATCCACTTATTTGCGGTGCACAATAGATGAAGTATCATGGTACTTCAGAACAGAAGGGAGGAAGTAGCCATCAATATTTTGGGAACATTATGGACCCCTTTCAGTGTTACACATAATAATGAGGCTTGGCAAGTCCAAGTGAGGACTCGCCAATCTGAGTCCAAGTTGGCCTTGGCAAGGCTGCAAATTAGGTTCGCTGACCCAGCAAGTTTACTTTTCTTTTTTTCAATGCAGGTCTGCAATAGTAAAATATACGTAGAATAGTTACGATAGGGTTGCATGTAGTAAGCAGACTGTGTATTGCCTTATTCAATTCACCCTCTCTACTGGGTGATGTGAGATTGAAATAGGAAATGGATGGCATTGTATTCACAACTTCAACGACTAGATCTCCTTATCTGCATTGAAAAATTGACATCCATCGCCTTTCATTAGATCCTGTAATGCTTATATTTTTTTGGCAAACAATTTCAGTGCATATGTAAAAACCTTTGAAAGGCATATAGCTGTTTAGCAATTTACTCAAATCCCTGTTTGCCTTAACTCAACTACTCATATCTGCCAAAAACCAGATGCAGTGTGCCTTGTTATGATACACACCTGCGTTAAACATAAACCTGCAAGGCTAAATACAAATAAAACACAAAGCAAGCTTACATGGTAAAGGGTGTCATTAATTTAAAAAATATATGAAATGCCTTGTATATCCTACATTCATTGGGTTCCATTAAAAAAAGTCTAAAGTCAAGAAAAAAAGAAGATAAACATAGAAAGGCCGTTTAGGCCTTAAAACATGCAAATGACTTGTTCAACATTCATTTGACTTGACCATTTCTTCTTTTTACTCATTCACTCTCATTTCGAGTTTTCATTTTTGCTTGAAAGTTGAAGGACCTGATTGTTTATGTGCAAGGGTTGGATACACATTGTTTACTTCTTGGTGTATAAGTGTGTATGGAGATGTAATTAGCTAGTTTTGAGTGTATTTGATGTATAAGTGTGTATGGAGATGTAATTAACTAGTTTTGACTGTATTTGAAGTTGATTTGATACAGAATGCATGGTAAAGTTTTTCCCCCTAAAATTTGCCTTTTTTGATGATTTTTGAAAATTGCCGAGTCGGAGTCTCTTGACTATGGTGTTACATTTGTTTGGATGATACACAATGCACGATAGGTGCAGATATTGCATTTATAAAATACATATCAATACATTTCTTACAAAATTGTAAGTGTAGTGTGTGCATAGTAGCATAACGTGCGATTTAAATGCGATTAATCACGATTAATTCTTATACTTGGCCCAAAACTCTTTTTCAACCCGATTTTTTGGCTTGTTTTCAACAAATCAATCCATAAAGTCTCGTATGATGGGGCAATTTGAAATGTTGTCTATAGTTAAAAAAAATTAAATACACCCAAAACTTGAAAAAAATCTACTCTTAGATTAGTACCTTGTGGACCAGATGTAGGTAGGGGAAACATTCATGCCTTATTTATCTCTCGTACTACACATGGAGTGCAAACCAGGCTAGAGTACAGGTTGGAAAAGTATTGTTCATGAGCAAGAAAAGAAGGCAATCTCCAAATTTTGGTACAACTCTAGCATATGACGGATGCAATTGTTGTTGCAAGTTTTGGGTTCACTACCCCATCATACGAGGCTTTGCATGCTGATTTGTTGAAGGATGTTGTACAGGATGTGAACGATGTTCTTGCAAAACATCTTAAAAAATGGAAAAAATCAGATTGCATTATAACGTCAAATGGATGGATAGATGAAGCCGCACACTCATCAACTTGTGTCATGTGACATTGGCACAGTTTTTATTAAGAGTGTCGATGAATCTGAGATTATAGAATTGGGCAAGACACTTTTTCATCTATTTGATGAGGTCGTGATTGAGGTGGTCCTACAAAATGTGGTCCAATTCAATACAAATAATGATGTTTGCGTCGCTGCTGGGAGGTTTCTTATGGACAAATACATAACTATGTTTTAGACTCCATATGTGGCACATTGTCTTAATTTGACCTTGGATGACACACAAAATTCTATGGGTGAAAGAGGTTTTGAAAAAAAACCCACACATGAGTGCTCAATATAATGCACACATTCATAGATGGCAAGAAACTTTTTCAGCGAGGGGTGACAAGGTTTACAACCCACTTCCTTGCATTGCAAACTCTTTTCAACAACAAATGAATTTAATATGAATGTTTATTTCAACTAAGTGGGTGGAATCTTCTTTTGTGAAACATATGGAGGGCAAAATGGTGGTAGACTATGTTTTATCACTATCTTTTTGGGAAGAGGTAGATGAAATCATGTTATTCTCTGAGCTTCTAGTTCAAATTTTGAAACTCATCTATGGAGATAAATCTCCATGGGTTATCTATATTAGGTAATTGAAGAATAACAAGGCCAAGTACTTGCCATTATGAGAGATAGTTGATAAAAGATGGGATCAATAGATGCATTCTCCCCTTCATGTAGCTAGATATTTATTGAATCCAACGTTGTTCTTTAGCGGCTAATTTCATATGATGCATAGATCATAGAGGGCCTATTTAAGTGCAGGAAGAGAGAATGTTTCTTAGGGATCTTTTGAGGTAGTTATGGGAGAGTCTCTAATGTACAAATAGGCAAGGGTTTTTTTCTCTAGTAGGGCATCAATCACAAGGAGGGAAGACCTTCAAATCAAGGAGACAATTTTTCTACATACGTACGGTGAAAATATTAAATTTTGATTGAATTGTGCATGTTACAATATTGACAAAAAGTCTATTTTTGTAGCATGATAGTGGGATTCCTTTGAAAAAGAAACCAAATACCTTTGATGGATGGCAATGCACATTTTGACCCAGTCATGTAGTTCACCTGCTTGCGAACGTAGTTGGAATGTGTTCAAACATATATATTCTAAAAACGCAATCAACGCACTCAAGAATGGATGACTGATTTGGTGTTTGTCCACCACAATCTTTACTTGAATATGTAGAAAGCTCAAGGTTAAGAAATGTTGCATTTCTAATTCTCAATTCATATGGAAAGTTGATTTATATTTTTCTAAGGTATTATTCCCCAAGTCACTAACATATGCATTCTATTTGATAATGTTAGGTACCATCGAAGAAGATCAATGAATTGAACTTGACAAAATCAATCCAAAATCCGAATGGCTTGAAAATAATGATGACCCTATTTATGATGAAGTTGACTTTGACTTGTTGGAGAAGGTTGGGTACGACACTGAGGTTGTCTCTCAAATTAGGAGAGGCACTAACTCTCGAGCTTCAACATCTACCCTTGTTGATCTCTAGTCTACCTCATTGCCATTGGCTCCCTCCCATTTTTTGTTCTTTTGTAAACGAAAATAGTATGCATTTTGAAATGCAAATCAAATAGTCTAGAAATTAATGAAAGAAAATAGTTGGCTGATTTTGATGTTATACAATCTCATTTAACTTCCTCTCATAATTTGTATTTATTCTCTATGCAATTGAAATGTCTAATATGTATCTCTATGCCTTTAAATTTTTTAAAATTTTTTTTTCTTTTTTTTCCACATTTTTTTGACGGTTTTATGTTTTTCCAACTTTTTCCTAATTTTTTTCCTATTAATCACGATTTTTTGAAAAACACTTCCACTTTTGAAAAAACAATTTTTTCCCCAAACGATTTTTGCTATTATGGTGTGTGGAGTTTAAGCCTCCATGATGTATCATAAAAAGAGGTATGGAGTCTAAGGATTCTTCAAAGATTGTTCATTATGTCCTATATCTCAACTATACTAGCCATATTTCTAAATAACCTAAATACGAGGTTCTAAAAACCTAAACATGAAATAAGTTGAGAAAAAAAAGTCAAAAACAAGAAAAAAATCATAATTCTTTTCGAGTATCCCAAAGCATGTAGAACTTCATATAGAATTTTCAGTGTCGGATTAATTAAGGGTAGATAGGGTGTGTCAACATTGACCTCCTTTCTCTCCAAAAAATTAGGGTTTTGATATGTAGGACTGAAAAACATGAAAATTATGTTTTCTTTTTTCAATTTGGAGGCTTTTGCTACTTTGATCTGAACAGTAACTGACAATACATGTACTATTTTTGGGTCATTTCCAGTCTTGGATCTGACACCTAGAAGGTAAAACTAGCAAAGGAGTGGTTCATCTTGCTGAGCTAATACTTCTAAGCTAATTAAACTCGCGAAGAGATAAATAGGATGATATGCTAGTGGGTGTAGGGAGGAAATGGGTACTTAGTAAACTAATAAAGGCAAGACTAATTATTTAGTAAGTCTATCTGAATGGTTATCAACGATCATCATCATTTGAAGACACATTTTGAATGTAATAAACGAATAGTAAAATTGGACTGTAAATCGTCACTTGTAGTTGAGTCAGATCCATAGCAACGGAACACTATATTTCTTATATTCTTTTCTAACATATATTTCTGGCCATGTACATGTGTGTGTATTCTTACTGTAAACAATAGTCGGACAAAACTGCAACTCTACAATAGTGCAACAAGTCCGCTGCTTGTATTCCTCAACTAGTTATTCCTTTATAATGCATCCCATTTAAATTGATATTCTCTTCCTTTCCATTTGATTCCCTGAAAACCTGTAAGTTTGATGTTAAATTTCAACTATGTTCTTTTCTATAGCTCATACTTCTGGCTATGTATGAGTTAGTAATCTTACTGTGAGGAATACACATGCAAGTCCTAAATAGCTTTGTAGTAGGATATAACTGCAACTCCACTACAGTGTAACAAGTTCACTGCTTGTCTTTCTCAGCAAGGTTTTCCTTCATTATGCAACCCTGCAAATTTGTATTTTATTCCATTCCATATGATTTCCTGAAAACCAATATGTATAATCTTATATTCCAACTAATGCCAATAAGCTAATTTTGAAGGCACAGCCATCCTTTTGATGTTAGGTTTTGAATAAATTGTCAACTAACCAACCATTAAAACACACGTACATGATTAGTGGAAGAAATATAGCTTTGCATATTGGCAGGACAATAAATTATTAGAATAATCAATCCCGATGCATACATGTATTTCTGAAGAGGACACGTCACTTTTGCAGGGTATTATACTTGTACAACACTAGGGCATGCAGCAAACTCGATCGTTTCTCTTATAGGTAACTTCTCTTATTTTTTTTGTTGTTTTCTCTCCATTTAGTGCTACCACTGTTTTATTCATGTTTAGACTATTTTTTGTCATGTTGATTGCTTTTTGCACTGCTGTAATGTTTTAACTGGTTTTGACATCAACATATAGGTTGGCTGGCATCAGTATGTCCAAAATTTAAAAAGAAATTGAAAACATTGTGGTTTCTTCTACTTTTGTGAAACAATAAAATATGGCATGCCTTATATTCCCAGAAAGCTCTTGATGCGTATTTTCACAAGATACAACTTTCATTCCCTGATTTCGTCTTGGATATCAGTTTAACTAAGTTTTTATTTATAGACGTGTTGGGTTAAAAACTTAAATGTTGTTTTCATGCTGGTTTAGGGCCGTGACAATAAAATTATTGACTTTATAAATTTGTTTAGATCAGCCTGGGTAGTACTTGCATACCTGACAACAAATCTCTATGACGTCCTAGAAATTGGTAATTTGTCTTTAGGAAGCGGGTTTTATTCTTCACCTCAATAATCAGAGTGCAGTCTCAACGAGTATCTTAGGGCATAATCTCCATCTAACCTTGACAAGATTCACTCTTGTAAATAATTCTGTAAATAGTTTTCAACTTATAGCCTTTTGCCTTAGCTTCCGGCTTTTTACCTTTTGCTTGTGCATATACTTATCAGGGCACCACACATTTTTATCATTGTACATGTATTTTTTTATTTCTAACGAAGAGTGTAGATACTGGGTTTGGAGAATATATCTTCAGATTATATCTGTTTCCCAGTTTTCTGCTGTGTGTTTCTCAAAGGAACATATCACTTGGTATCAGAGCCAGTTCTTTCCCCTGGTCCTTGCCCACCCGCTCAGATTCCTCACACCCAATCCTGCTCTTGTAAAAACCCAATAAAATTCTTAACAACCACCCATTATACAGGTTGTTTCTAGACACATCCACTGTATCTGGGTAAATCCGAGGTTTTTGTTTCTCGGTACATCGTTTTTGGGCCATTCTTGGTTGCTTCCCCCACCTCTTGACAGTTCTAGTTTCTGGTAGACATTTTGACTCCCTCTTTTGGTAAGATTGAGGATGCCGTTCTGCCTTATTAGAGGCAGACCACTTCTTCTGATTGTGGGGATTCTCCTCTAATCATGGCTTGCTTGCAACTCTCAGGGGTTTTCTGCTGCTGCTGCTGCTCATTTCCAGTTGTGGTTTTTCTTGGCCTGAAGTTTGTTCATCTTTACCATCCTTGCCACTGCATATCATTCATGGACATCTACCTTCAAAGATCTTGAATCATAAGAGAAACAAGGTTTTTAGGGTGCCTATACCTGACAATTTTGGGTTGCACCTAAGACGCTCCTAAATCTGCACCTGAGGCACACCCGGTACTGTGTTACACACTTTGGTGCACCCAGTATAGCTTAACATACCCTAGTGCTTCCGGTGCATTTACCCTATTTCACGCACACCTCATTAGAAAAACACATTAACGTACAGGAAAAGCAAAAACTTAAAAGGAAAAATGTGCAAAAGATATACTTAATTTCAGTTTTACTAAGTTTCATCATGATGTTATGTTTCATGTCGCTGTTTCAGTCTAAATGTTACAACGTACCCAAGTTTACAGTTTCTTCAAGTTTTTAGGGTTTGCACCTTCAATACCCGCTCCCTCACACCTTGTGTACCCCTACACCCATGTAGCCAAGTTTTGGTGGTTTGCACCAGGTGCTGCATACATGGACCCTGCGATTCCTTGCACATGTGCACCCTTGAAACCTTGGAAATAATTAAAAGAGAGAGGAAAAAAAAAAAGGTTTTGTTGCGTTATAAAGAGTAATATTCTTAAAAATATAGTCTTTAGTTTGGACACAAAAGTAAGGGTGTTGCTTCATTTCGTATTTGCAATTCTCCTTGGGGTGATGTTATGTTATATTAATGGAGATCTCATATTATTAATTTTTTCATTTAACCCTTAATTATAACTTAGGTCCTCCTATTTTCTTAAATAGGTGTTTTTTAAGGGGTCTCTTCATTACCTCATTTTATGTCATTGTAATGTTTTTAAATTTTTTTGAATTAAAAAAGCTAATAAAGTTAGAAAAATGCAAGAAAAAGAAGAGAATAAAAAAATAACTTTTTTTATTAGACTTTTTTTTAATTGTCATGGTTTTTTCTTTGCAGTCCGGAAAGTTCCTCAAGAGTGACCCAAAACACTAACTTGGTCCAGCTCTTTGCACGAGAGCTACATGACCAAGAAAAACAACAAAATGAATTTCAACTAAAACTTGTGCAGCAAATGAAGAGAATGTTTTAGCATCTCATGGGACAGCGACAGGTCACTGCACTATTCCAGCGGCCATCCTGATCAACCTACTTTCAAGATGGACATTGAGATTTCCATTTCCCATTTTGATGGTACAATTGATGAGGATAAGCTACATTCTTGGATTTGCAGTTTGAGGCGCATTTCAGTGCACAAACAGCTCATGGGAAGTCACAGCACATTATGGTTGGTGAGGTTAATATGATTGATCAGGCCCCCATCTGGTGGAAATATTATGTATAACATTTGGCTGCAACAAAGCAACCGACCATTGACACTCAGACAGTCTTCAAAGAGACTATTAGGAGCACTTTAACCACTTGAGAATAAAGAGGATCAATTGGCATTGCTGGCTTCATCTTTGCAAGGCATTTTAGCATTTTATCCAACATTATGCCGACCAATTCAATTGCCTATCCATCATGTTAAAGGTATTGGACACTATAAAGGTCCTTCAAATCAAGTTGCTCTCTTGTATTGTTTTCTAATTTCCAAATGGATTGAGAGATTTTCAGCATTACTTCATTGGAGCATGCTTTCCAGTGAGTTTTAAAGGTGGAAGGCCAAGCAACAAAAGGGACCTCAAAAGACCAACCAATCTTTATCTTCTACTCTTGCCTACTCCTCTAACCCTGACAGCCCATCCTGAAATGTGTGTCATTTTTCATTGGGTGGCTACACTAAGGGTTCATTTCCTTCATTTCACAAAGGGAACGAGAAGTTTTGTGCTTATCACAAGCACACTAGAGATTCCACAAAAGAATGTTGCGCCATGCAATCAAAGAAGGTGAAGACACTTCTAGCTGAGAAAAAGTCACGGCCGATGATTCAGCAATCGAAATATCCAATCGAGACACTTCTAATCGTCAACACATTCTCATGGTCAATGATTATTCTGCAAACTGTAGAAAAGCTCTTTTCACTTATAATGTTCAAGTTAGAGACAAAGGGGTAGAGCTTATCTTTGACATGTAAGCAAGGAGACCATGATTTCACAGAGTTGGTGGACGATCTTCTGTTGCAAATTAGAATGCATCTACATCCATACCTATTGTGATGGGTCAAGAAGATGAGGCCTTCCATACTTGAGTGATTTTGTCTCACAAGTGTTTTGTCACAATTTTGATTGAGCCATTCCAGAACATAGTTGATTGTGATGCCACTCCCCTTGATTGCTCTATATTGATACAGTATGCTGCAAGGTTATCTTTGATGGCTTCAATAAAACCTGCTCACTGGATAAGGATGATAATGTGTATAAACTTACTTCTATTAATCATTTGATCTTTGGTAGGCCAGTTGTTAGACAAGCCGATTTGCATAAATTTATGATTCTGAGTAGCATTTGGGAAGCTAAAGTAAGATGATGCTAACAAGATTCCACCACACACGATCAAATCTCTTATTAGAGAACTTTTCTTTGCTTTGGTGCCTTTTCTCTCCAACTTGCAGTGCTCATTTTGAGCTTTTGATTGATGCTTCGCAATAAGGCCATAGGCATTATACATAAGAATGGAGGACATCCATTGACTTATCATTTTGATGCCTTGTCACAAGCTAAGCTCACTTATTGTACCTACAATAAGGAATTCTATGCCTTCGTCCAAGTGATCAAGTGGTTGGACCATTATGTGCTCATTGCTCAAGAAGGTCATGTTGCGTTTTGATCACTAACTCTTTGTCCAAGATTTAGGAACATCAACATTTGAAGTGGGCATCTTACATTTAGCAATTTCATATAGTGATCATGTTTAAGAAGGGCATCACCAATAAGGTGACAA
This sequence comes from Torreya grandis, assembly GCA_037957365.1. Lineage (NCBI taxonomy): Eukaryota > Viridiplantae > Streptophyta > Pinopsida > Cupressales > Taxaceae > Torreya > Torreya grandis. The sequence goes on from JARHVA010004203.1 coordinate 1,483,739, forward strand.
ACCTTCTCAGCCATCTTTCTTGGGCGTTTATTATCTTGAATACTCGGTGTGCAGCTTATGATTATTAGAAAGATATTTATTCCATGAATCCCCATTTTAGTCTGATGATGCTTTGCAACAACCCATAGTGTGTAGCCAAACACCTTTCCTTGACTACATTTTGAGGGTTAGGTTGAAGATTCTTGGTTGTCAGTTGTAGCTCTCCACTTCCTTTCATTAGCAAAGTGATGGCCTATTAAGGTTGTTAACTGCATTTTGGTCCATGTTGTTTGCATTATCATGAACAGTAGTGGGACAACTACATGCACGTCATTCAAACTTAGCTACAACTATGATACCTATGTCTTGTCAGGGAATTCTCCTTTCAAGTTTGTTTTGGCTTCTAACTTTAGGTGCGTTATTGAGATTCTAGTTGTTCTTCCAGCCCCAGATGTGTCCCACCCATGTTTGTAAATCTCTGGCTCGAAAGCACAAAATTTTGACTCGTATTTGGACTCGGAAATATAAAATAAATATATAAATCTATAAAATAAACTTAAATAACATGTAAAATACTGATCAATAGCATAAGAAATGAATTTAACGAATGCATATGTATATTTTCTTTAATATTTAGACAACAAAGAGTACAATGCACGTCATAAATTGATCATCACGTATAAAATTACAAATCCTTAGAATAGTTTACAACTTTCTTTTCCCGTCTTTGTAGTCATCGACATCGCCCTTGAACTAGAAGGTAAAGATTCCTCCTCAAGAACAAATTCATCGTCAAGCATGTCATCTTCCAATTCGACCGCTCTTAATGCTTTGACTTCTGCTTCTATTTCTGCTGCCCCTTCCATTGATTCCCTATCAAAATTTGCAATGTCGTCCTTGGTAAATAGGTTTTCCATATTCTCAGAAATCCTATAATATTATGGCTTGATGTCATCCAAGTCAATCGCATCACGAGTCTCCTTTCCCTCCACATTTTCGACGCAAAGATAGATTGTATTGCACAAAACAAGGTCATCGAGGTGCTGTTGGGTCAACCTATTGTGCTTTTTCATGCAAATGGCCTCAAACATGCTCCAATCGTACTCACACTCGGAAGCACTACAAGGCTGGCGCCAAATACATATGGATAGCCTTTAAAGATTTGGTGTTTTTGCACCATAATCTTTGACCACAAATTTGTAAATAGGACATTTATAATTTTGTAAGTAAACAAGAATAGGCTATTTCTCATAGTTAATTAAGTCTTGGGGACGATTTTTCCGGGATGGCAAAAAATTACCTAGATTTTGGGGATGGTGGGGGACGACTATTAAAATAATATATAAAAAATAATATTTAAATATTATAACTTCTAAAATAATATATAAAAAATAATATTTAAATATTTTAACTTTATTCAATGAATTTCAGGGGTTTAAACTTTATTTAATGTTTTTCAGGGTACCTTTGGGATTAGGGTTCAACATGTTTGTAAAGATAACAAGTTAAATCATCAGCATTTTTTAACTTCTAATTTGAAAAAAAAAAAATTGGGGATGCCCTCTCCAAGTCCTGATATCACCAAACCTTGGTGACATGTCCCTGCATAACACAGGTCTTTCTGCAATCTCCAAGCGGCTCTTGCAGCCGGTGCAATATTGAACTCTTATAGAGATTGAATATTCATGCCCCCTTTATCTTTTGTTTGGCAGATTTTTCTCCAGGAAACCAAAAGGACCCTATGTTGTTTGTCTACACCTTTCTACAGTAAATTATGTTGAAGATTTGTTAGTATTTTCGCCATTTGATTTGGAAGGGGAGGGAACTTGATGAGGTAGATAGGGACTATCTAGAGAACTAATTTAAAAAGCTGTAGTTTGGTGAGCTTTTTCTGCATCTACTGGATGATATTGTCCCAAAAACTTTCATTTTGAGGTCAATCCGGAAACCCAACTATTTCATGGGGTGAAAACCTTCTTGGAAACAGATAATTTCAAGAATCGCCCTTTTACACACAGCTGCCACATTTATAAAAAGGACATAAGATTTATCATAATATTTTTGCTGGCCTGAAGCAAGCTGAAATTTATTAAGGATTTGGTTCAAATTTTTGATTTCTTGGAGAATGAGAGAGGAGAAGAGAAGGGTATCATCTGCAAAATTGAAATTTGTTTATCTGTTTCCCCTTTCTGACAGTCCAAGACCATGGATTTTTCCTAAGAGTCTAGCATCTTCAAAGCTGTCTAGAAAGAGATTTTCCCATAACTATGAATAAATGAGGGCTGAGTGGATCCCCGTGTCCGAGTCCCCTGGAAGGTAGGAAAGGTTGGCCTAATTACACATCGGTTGATATTAAAAACAAAGGAGACTTGATACAACTGTTTATCCATTCAATCCATTGTGTACTAAAGCCAAAAGATCTGAGCGTGGACTCTAGAAGAGTCCAGTTGCATCTATCAAAAGCCTTTGAGATATCTAATTTGATTACAAATCCTAGTCTCTTTTGTATGGTCAAGGAATGGAGAATTTCCTGCACTGAAATTATGTTGCCCACTATTTATCTCCCAGGCACAAATGCAGATTGAGGGGGGGAGATTATGTTTTAGAGTAGAGGTGATTCTCCTAGCTATTAGTTTGGAAAGAATTATGTGAGCCATATTGCATAATGCTATTAGTCTGTATTGATCAATCAACTTCACCTTTGATTGTTTTGGAATAAGAGCCAGCTTTTGCAGGGTTTAGATTTCTGAGCATGCTCTTGTTTTTACATGATTCCTTAATTAATGCTATTAGCTCTGACTTTGATAATATCCCAAAAAAATTGATAGAAAAAATCCAGGAAACCATCTGGGACTGGATCCTTGTCAGGGTGGAAGGAGAAAACCATGGTTTTTAACTCCTCTTTAGTAATAGGCCTTAGCAGAGTGTTGTCCTCAACAGATATGAGGGAAGGAATATGTTGTAGGTGGGCACTTTGGGCTTCATTTTTCTGCACATTATTTCCACCATCTGCAAGAATGTGCTTAAAATAATTTGAAGCATGGTGCGTGATCTCTGTTGAATGAGTGTTGAAGATGCCATCTTGTTTTTAATCTGTTGAACTGCATCGAGAAATTTTCTGTTTTGTGCTGATTTGCAATTTGTGTTCGAATCACCAAATTTTGTTTTTGAGTGACAAATCACAGTGTGTAGCATTGTGAAGGTTTTCTGGAATCTCCTGCAGGGTTATTATTTGGTCACCGAGTTTTATTAATTGTTCATGGGATCTCTGCCACCAATAGTGTCCGTCCTGCTGCTGGGCTGTAGTTAGGTTGTGAATGAGAGATTGTTCCTTGTTGGCCAATTCCTGAGTAATGCCTACATTGTCGAAGACTATTTTGCTCCATTGCTTCAAATTTTCTTTTAGGAATTTGGGTTTTTCTGCGAACGTGTACATGGCCTATCCTTGAATCCTATTAGCTTTTGACCACCATTTTTCTATACTTGTACCCAACTGAGGATGGGAGATCCACATTTTTATAAATCTGAACTGGGCCTTCTTTGTAGTTTGAGGTGCCAGTGAGATACTGAGAGAAATAGGCCAATGATCTGAGGGAGTTGAATCCCAACTCTTGTTGTTAGTTGAGTAGAAGCCGTATCACATTGGTCTGAGACTATTATCCTGTCGAGTTTTTCAGCAATATGATTCAATCCTTTCCTTTTGTTACGCAATGTGTAAGTGCCTTGGGAAAACTCTAGATCGTCCACTGAGGCATCTACAATTAGATTTGACAAAGCCTTTGCTGTCCTATGATTTAATCTAGATCCAAGTTTTTCTCATTGGGAATTTTTATGGGGTTAAAATTCACTCATGAGGATGAGATTTTGGGTTGTCCATTGATTATCCATGTGAGCTGTTCTAGCAACTGTATTCTATTATTTCACTGGGTGGAATACAAACATTTACAATTCCCCATTGAAGGTTCAATTCTGACGAGGAATCAACAACATATATTCCATAAGGAGTACATACTTGGAGGGCTCCCAGTGAATCATAGTGAAGGTAGTAGTACTACTGAGGGAATGCTTGGTTCCCCATGCTGTAGGGAATGAGAACTCATGGGAGGAGCTGGATCTGTAGATTTCTTGTAGAAGGATCAAGTTAGATCCTTTGATTTTTATTTTGTTTCTTTGAAAACGATGTTCATTAGGAATGCCTAGTCCTCTAATATTCCATGTTAAAATCTGCATTAGGTGGGATGGTGGCAATGTGACCTCTTGTGCTCAGCCCCTGCTGACTGTTTGTCATTTGTGTTTCTAGTGCTGTTTCCTCCTTGTCATGTTTTTCTGGAATGGCTGGGATATTTTCCTCTTGAATCCCCTTTGAAGTGGGGTTGCTTTTTTTTCTTTTTGCATTGGACACAATTTTGGGTTCCCATATTTACCGAGTTTTTTGGAATAAGATCCCTTGGTGATAAGTAGGATGTTAACTTTCCTGAATGTTAGTTGTGATTTTCGAGATGTAGGCCTTGCATTGAAAATCACAGGGAGTTTTGTTTATCTTTGTTTTTGTTTGCTATGGTGGTAGTTTCTTGCAGGCGATCTAAGGATTCAGGAGCAGCACTCTGATTCAGGGGCAGCACTCTGTATTTGACTCTTTATCCAACACCTTTGAGTTCTTTCTGGCTAATGCTGCAAATGGATTTGGATGTTGGATCTGATCTGACTTTTGTTTTGCTGGTTGAAAGTTTGTTGTTGTTGCTCTGGAAGGTCTCTGATTTGTCTTTGTTGTTGATTTGGTTGAGATGTTTCAGGAGGTGTTTCTTGCCGTTCCTGATTGTTTTGAGATGGACATACTCTTGCCAAGTGTCAATGCTCATGGCAGATTCTGCATATGAAGGGACTGTTTACATGGTCGATGGGTTGTTCCCATTCTATTCCTCCCATATTCAGAATACGACAGTCTGGAAGAGGTTTGTTCATATCCATATCCAGAATGTTCTCAAATTTGAGCATAATTTTGTACTCCGGGTTTGTGAGTGAAATCTGAGGCTGCAATGTATTCTCCAATCACATTCCCTTTTTTTGAAGGGATTATCACCAATATTCACTGGGGAGTAATGGGAGGCAAGTCCAAACAGGGATTTTGGAGGTTAGATCCTTTGTAGGGTCGAATATTGGGGACCAACGTTTCATGAAGAGCTTAAATCTTTTCATAAACCAAAGTCCATCTTGAAATTTTTTCTCTTTCTTTATTTGTTGCAAAAACCACCATGAACTAGCACTTTGGCATCATCAAAATTTCCACTGCTGTAGTGGGTTTCTATTTTTCTTGAATCCAAGCATGAAGATTTCTATGCCCGAGGAATGCACCCAGGAATCTGCAGATTAAAGCTTTTTCCTTTAGTGTCCATTTCGTCCACAAGGAAGAGGACCCTTGGGGGTGTTTCTAGTTTTAGATAACACCCATTTTCCATTGTTGTGGGGAAATTTGGCCTGGTGATGGTATTTTTTGCTTGAAGCAGGGTGAGGAGGAGAGGAGGCCATGGCCTTCTCTTGCTTGTTTCCCTTCATATGATAGGCTCAGGGAAAGATGGAGAGAGAGCAATAGCCAAGGGGTAAGCGTTTGAGTGCTGGTTTTGGCTGGGGGCATGTGGAGGGGGTAAGGGGAGCATGTGGAGGTTAACAAAGACATTAATTGGTACATCCAACTTATGAAATGGTTATGTATATATTGAATTATCGATGTCAATGTATATGATGAAAATGTAGATGTTTCATGGAGCAGTTATCCCAAACTCAACATAATTTATGGTCATCATAAAAGTGAAGAGAGACATTTTTTATTAGGACCTCTTATTGCCTTGCTTTAATAATAATAAATAAATGATGTTAACCATCTTGCTATTTTTAGCATTCCCTTTTTCTTACATCCGATACAAATTTTAGTAGATATTCTTAAGAAAATGCCCATGCCCAACACGATATTTGTGAAATGTATTAGACTATGACCAACTTCCAAGTAAGTTTCACATTGACAAAGTTCCTTTTGAATATAAACCCTGTTAGGAAAATTCTAATTTATTCTATTTATTTCTATAACGTACAATAGGTTACACCTCATGCACGGGTTTTTATTACTGCTTCGATATAGTTTAAAGCATGACAGACTTTTGCTTGCAATGAATTATTTAGATACAAAGAGTCCTGGAAAAGGTGTACGACTTAATATGTCTGCAAGCACTACAGATGGAGATTGCTCGCTTTCTGTTTCAGTTCAGTGCAATGCAAATGGAGTTCAGGTAGACAATATTTCAGTTAGCTTTCAGTGTTTCCTTTGAAAGGAAATGCTAATGGATGACATTTCTTGTTAATTTCACAACACATGAATTAATCATTGCGAATTGTTTCTACAGGTCCCAACATTGATGAGCAAATCAGGGAAATGCAACTATGTGAGTGTGTCAGACTTTGGGAAAAATGATTTTAGTTGCTATATCTTGTTACTGTGGCTGTTGACATCATTTATCTTATTGACCCTTTATTCTGTGTTTTTAATATATTCATAAGAGATGCATGTGATTTAATGCTAGAAGAGTTCTTTGGGGTTATGCTTCTGAAACCATTAAGAGGAAAATGAAAAGAGCTGCCATTTATCACTTCTAGTCTGTTAGAATGACAAAATTGTTGGTCTATTTTGTAAGGGTACCACCTGTTTCATGTTAATGTGGGAAGGGGGAACCATGCGGTTATGTTATGAGCCGCTAGACTGATTGTGATGTCTTATCCAGGAGGTTGAAATGGCTAGCGGTTGGGGAGTTGGGTGAACATCCACCCATCTAACTGATCACTCCCATTAGTGTGCTCTTTTTTATGTTTGGACAGATTATATTTTGCGTTTGTCATTGTTGAAATTGTATGTTCTATTTTTGAATAATACCTTTATCATTCTGGGCACATATTTATGTGTTAATAAATCCATGCAATTTTTTTTGCCGTCTGTACTTGTGTATATGCTTTCCCATGTCAGTTTTGGTTCATTGTCTATTCTTAAAGCGTTATAAAACAAGGCTTATAACTGTGCAAAAGCAAAAATATATAGATCATGATTTGACTGAAACTATTATCTTTTGGACTTGGAATCACCTAGAAGCAGCATATATGGGTTGTCTCATGGTCAGCTGTCTAGCTAGCTTTACAGCCTGTTAATCAGCATATATACAATAGCAGAGCTCAAATGTGCGATAATTTGCATTTAATGAACATCAGTATTCTTGTAATGACATAATACAAAACAGCCACCATAACCATTTTTAGGCCTGCTGTAGCCTATACAGAAAACAGCATTGTGTAATATGACATAACACACTAAAGATTACTAGATGCCCCCTTAAAGACCTGTAGAACAGAATTTTAAGCGGGTGTAATAGGGCGACTGTGTTATCCTTCATACAGCTTTGCACCATATGAGAGACATAAAATGTATGTCTCATATGTTGATGTTTATAGCAGCGGGAGATATTTTTCTCCATCAAATTCAAATAATATTAATGTTAAAATATCTCTGGCTGACTTGCTATTTTATTATTAAAAGTTGCATCCTTTGGTGAAGAGAGGCGACCCTTCATGAAGAGACATCTCAATGTGTATATATACAAGGTGTTTTCACCTCATTTGGTAATCTGATTGAAGCAAGAAGAATTTGCACTTCAAGGAGGAGATCAATCACCTACAGCAGATTGACATTTTGCATCAAGTAAATTATTATCAAGGAGAAACCATATTATTTGTATATTCGTGCCTAGGAAAAGCACTACCTTTCATTATTGTGAATCAGTCTTGTGCTTGGGCCATATTGTAAAGCAGATTTCTGCTATTATTCCTTCAATATATAAGAGAGATATTTTGCTGGGTTTTTCTCCCTAGAGGAGGGTTTTCCCAAGGTATCTGCTGTGTTCATTGCTTTGTGTTGTTGTAATTCTGCTTAATTCATTTTTGATCCTAAAACTAACATGGTATCAGAGCGGGTTTAAGCAAGATCGTGATCAGATTTGAGTAAGCAGCGAAGTTATTTACTCATCTTCTCATTCCAAGGGAGTCTATCCAAGCCTCAAAAATGGTGAACGGTCTCAAGGTTGAAGATAGACTTGATGGTGCATCAAACTTCACCTCTTGGAAATTCAGAGTCCTTATTGCACTAGAGGAAAATGATATTCTGGAATTTGTGGAGAATGATGTGCCCGAACCAACCGATGATGCTGAGAAGACTCAATGGAGGAGGAATGGCAGTAAGGCAAGAAAGATCTTGATATATTGCGTGAAGGACCACCTTGTGCCTATCATATCTAAGTTGAAGACGGCCAAAGCCATGTTTGAGACTCTACAAGGCATGTATGAGATTAATAACACCAGCAGAGCTCTTGCATTGAGGCAACAACTTCATTACATCAAAATGGCTAAATGAGAATCTATCATCTCCTTCTTCATGAAGATCACTGAGTTGAAGGATCAACTATGTGCCATTGGAGATATGATCGAAAATCGAGATCTGGTTATGTTGGCTTTGAATGGCCTTCCTCAATCTTGGGAGCCCTTCATTCAAAGTATAAGTGGAAGTTCCAAATTGCCCAAGTTTGATTGCCTTCGTGCGGATTGTATTCAAGAGGAATCTAGGCTAGCGGCAAGAGGAAATGGGCGAAGTTCTATCAATGAAGAGAATCAGGGTCTTGCTGCTCAAACCTCAAAGAGGAAAAGAAGAGAAGGGAGAAAAGGAAATTTCAAGAGGAATAGAAACAAGAAATCAGATGCTGCTCCTGAGTCAAAGAAGGATCTCTCCCATAAACAATGCTTCAGCTGTGACAAGTATGGTCACTATGCGAGAGATTGTGCAACAAGACCAAAGCAACATGTTGCTACTGCAGATGTGGATGATGTCTCTCCTCAGAAGGAATCAAGAGATAATTCAATTGGATTTCTATTTATCTCAGCCCTATCAAGCAATGTCCCAACCAATAGCAGCACATGGTTGATTGATAGTGGCGCTTCTCGACACATTACAGGATACAGAGAGCATCTTTCAGATTCGGTGGAGAGAGAAACCAACCTTCAAGTAATAATTGGAGATGATGCTTGCTATGCAGTGAAAGGTGGTGGAGCCTCTTCTCTTCACTTAGATACCGGCATCTCTCTTCATTTGAGTGATGTCTTGTTCGTTCCAGGTATCAAGAGGAATCTTGTATCAATTTGAGCCTTGGAGAACAAAGGATATCAAGTTGCATTTTCTAAGGGAAAAGTTCTTGCTTGGCCAAAGAACTCTAGCATCAAGACAGCCTGAGTGATTGGTGTTTGGCAAGAGAGTCTTTATAGACTTTCCATTCGTCCAATTCAAGCATTAATGCATGATTCCTACAGTTCGTGTGAGCTATGGCATAGGAGACTTGCTCACCTTCACTTCAGAGCTCTTCCATCCATGGAGAAGATGGTCATTGGCTTTCCGAAGCTCAGTCAGGAGCATGATGATACTTGTAAAGGATGTGCATTCGGTAAGAATACTAAGGGTCCTTTTCATAGCAGTGAAAGAAGATCAAAATGTATTCTAGATCTTATTCATTTTGATTTGTGTGGCCCAATGTCTATGGCATCCTTGAGTGGTTTTTGGTATTATGTAATTTTCTTTGATGACTACTCTAGAAAGACTTGGATTTATTTTTTGAAGTCTAAGGAATCTGAAGAAGTGCTTTAAAAATTCAAAGAATTTAAGGCTCAATTAGAAAATTTGTCTGGGAAAAGAATCAAGGTCCTGAGATCTGATAACGGAGGAGATTACACTTCTGGAGGCTTCTGTCACTTTTGTATTGAGGCAGGGATCAAGAGGGAGTTTTGTGTTCCTTACAATCCACAACAAAACGGAGTTGCAGAAAGGAAGAATAGATCTATAGTTGAGGCAGCCAAAGCTATGATCCATGATCAAGACTTGCAAACCTTCCTTTGGGCAGAAGCATCCATAATTGCAGTGTATGTTCAGAATTGGAGCCCTCATCGTATTTTGGAGAATATGACTCCTGAAGAAGCCTTCACAGGTGGGAAGCCTGAGGTTAGTCATTTGAGAATCTTTGGTTGTCCTGTTTACATTTATGTACCTAAAGATAAGAGAATTAAGTTAGAACCATCTAGCAAGAAAGGAATATTTGCGGGTTACAGTGAATCATCAAAAGCCTACACGGTCTACATTCCAGGACAGAAACGGATAGAGATCAGCAGGGTTGTCTCTTTTGAAGAAGATGTTGCATTTAAAATATCTAAAGGTTCATTCATGGAGATAGATAATGAAGACCAGGAGACTCCTCAGGACATGGATGTTGATCATACTCCTGAGATTCAGAGGGAGTTTACTGAACCAAAAGATGCTATTGATCCAGTTGAGCCTTTGGAACCTACTGATGGGCCAAGAGATATTGTCATAGGTCAAAAGAGACCTCTATGGGCTAAGAAAACAATGCAGGGGGCAAAAAAGTTTGCAGCTCCTAGAGGCACATTCAAAGAAAGCAAAAGACCACAAAAGTTTCCAGGCTATGTAGCATTAATGAGTCATATCATTGAGTCTGAACCTTGTAGTGTTGAGGAAGCATCTAGTCAGCAAGTATGGAGAGATGCTATGGTTGAAGAATATCAATCTATCATCAAGAATGATGTTTGGGACATTGTACCAAGCCCTGAAGGAAAATCAGTTGTATCTTCTAAATGGCTTCTTAAAAATCAAGCATGCAACTGATGGAAGCATTGAAAAGTACAAAGCTAGATTTGTGGCCAGAGGATTCTCTCAGAAAGAGGGAATAGATTATGAAGAAACTTTTGCTCCAGTTGCTCGTTATACATCCATTAGAACTCTTATTGCTATTTTAGCAACTAAGGGATGGAAGCTACATCAAATGGACGTGAAGACAACATTCCTTAATGGTGTAATTGAAGAAGTATACATTGAACACCCTGATGGCTTTGTGATTCATGGGAAGGAGTCTCATGTTTGTAAATTGAAGAAGGCCTTATATGGTCTTAAGCAGGCTTCTCGTGCTTGGTATGAGAGGATTGATTGATACTTGATAAGCTTGAGCTTCTCCAAGAATGATGCTGATTCAAATCTTTACTTCAAGATAGTTGATGGTGAGGCCTTAATCTTGGTTCTTTATGTTGACGATCTATTTCTTACTGGAGTAGAATATCTCATTATCAAATGCAAGGCATTAGCTTCTGAATTTGAGATGAAGGATCTAGGTTTTATGCATTACTTTCTAGGATTGGAAGTGTGGCAGAGACCCAATGAGATTATTTTGAGTCAAGGAAAATACACCATAGACATCTTGAAGAGATTTGGGATGATGGATTGTAAATCCATGTCTACTTCGATGGAAACTAATTTGAAGAAGTGAGTCTGCAGCTAGTTCAGGTCTGGTAGATCCTACTATGTACAGGGAGTTGATTGGATCGTTGATGTATCTAGTCAATACTAGACCAGATATTTGCTATGCAGTGAGTGCTCTCAGTCAGTTCATGTGTGAACCTAGGTAGATTCATCTAATTGCAGCTAAGCATATCTTGAGATACTTGCGTGGCACAATTGGATATGGCTTGAGATATACTTCCAGTACAGATCTAAAGTTGCAAGGTTATTCTGATTTTGATTGGGCAGGGAGTGTAGCTGATCGGAAAAGCACCTATGGATGTTGCTTTAGCTTGGGGTCTACGATGATTTCTTGGTGTAGCAGGAAGTAGTCTTTAGTGGCACTAAGCACTGCAGATGCAGAATATATTGAGGCATGTGTTGTAGCTCGAGAAGTAGTGTGGCTTCGGAAGCTCCTTGCAGGATTGTTTGGACAATCATTGGAGCCAACCATTATTCATTGTGACAATCAAAGCTGTATGAAGCTATCTGTCAATCCAGTGTTTCACAACAGAACAAAACATGTTGAGATCAAATATCATTACATCAGAGATATGGTACTGAGGAAAACTATTCAGTTGAGATACATTTGCACTGATGAGTAGACGACTGATATTCTCATCAAGCTTCTCTCCAGAGTGAAGTTTGTGCATTTTCGAGACAAACTTGGAGTTGTGGAGAATGAAGCCCTCGTTGAGAGGGAGACTCAGCATCAGTAATCTCTTGTAACTTGAGATAACGCATCTTTCTCTGTGACGGAGAAATTTGAGGTGAAAGCCCTTAATGCATCTTTCTCTGTGACAGAGAAATTTGAGGTGAAAGCCCTTGTTCCACCCTCTGGGAGTAGCCATGGTGGATGTCATGTTGAGTGACTCATTGACAACATCACATTGAGACTCCGTGATGATTTCCTTGTACTTGTGTCTATCCATCCTTTGGGAGCAGCCATGGTGGGCGTCATGATGAGATGACGACATCACGTTGAGTGACTCCGTGATGGGCACTTTTGCACATGTTCTTTCCATACATGGGAGTAGCCATGATGGACGATGTCACGTTGTGAACTCTTGTACATCTCTGAGACAAGGATTATTGAAAAAAAATACCTTCCTAGCTAAGAGGGAGTGTTGATGTTTATAGCAGTGGGAGATATTTTTCTCCATCAAATTCAAATAATATTAATGTTAAAATATCTCTGGCCGACTTGCTATTTTATTATTAAAAGTCATATCCTTTGGTGAAGAGAGGCGACCCTTCATGAAGAGACATCTCAATGTGTATATATACAAGGCGTTTTCACCTCATTTGGTAATCTGATTGAAGCAAGAAGAATTTGCACTTCAAGGAGGAGATTGATCACCTACAGCAGATTGACATTTTGCATCAAGTAAATTATTATCAAGTTAAAACCATATCATTTGTATATTCGTGCCTAGGAAAAGCACTACCTTTCATTACTGTGAGTTAGTCTTGTGCTTGGGCCATATTGTAAAGCAGATTTCTGCTATTATTCCTTCAATGTATAAGAGATATATTTTGCTGGGTTTTTCTCCCTAAAGAAGGAGGGTTTTCTCAGGGTATCTGCTGTGTTCATTGCTCTGTGTTGTTGTAATTCTGCTTATTCATTTCTGATCCTAAAACTAACATCATAACCAATATACTGTTATGGATCTAAAAACACTCAGACTAAGGCATATTAGACCTACAATTACAAACAACCTTCTTTTTATGTTCTGTTGTGTCCAATATATGAATTAATGGTGCCTGTAGGAAAAAATCTTTGTGTTGTTTGCTACAGCCTACCTTCAATGCATTATTGATTTGAATTTTATTAACTCTGGCTGGATATTTTCTGTGTGAGAGGGGAAAAAGGCATGTAGTTGTGGCCCTGTCTGAGACAATCCCTTGCATGCTTGCATGGTAGTGTTGACATGTGGACAGGCCCCTGCTGTGGCGTGCATATCTGATTTTCATGATGTCAACTGTGGGGGAAAACAATTGGCTTTTGATTGGTTTTGTGGGAGCTTAAAAGAAAGTAAGAAACACACTTGAGGAGGGGTTGGGGTTAAGTGTGAGTGGTTCATGATTGTGATATCCCAAAATTTGATAATGGCCACGTGACATGTTAGAGGGGGGTGTGGAAGTGTGTAGAATATAGTTAAGTGACTAGGTATCTAGTGGGAGGCCAAATATTGAATTGGGGTGGGCAGGGGCGGGCAAGGAGAGGGGGTGAGGGGAGTGGCAGAGGGTGGGGGCGAGAAAAAGGGGCTGGGTGCACAACATGGAATGCCGAGTGATAAAAGTCATGAGGGTAGGTGGAGTGTGTGGAGGGAACAAGGTGAATGCGTAAAAAATAAAAAGACGGGTACAACAGAAAAATGTGTAGAAGTGGTAGGGAGAAGATAGGGAAGAGGAGTGGTTATTAGGATGACGTGGTCATAGGAAATACTCTCATACAAGATTTGGTACCATGTGCTTTATGCATGCACATTACAAGCTTGAACATATGAAGATTGGTGATTGTTTTTTTTTTAACCTGTCTATACATTTGGCCCATGGTTAAAGTTGGCTGGTTTAACTAAGGCAACCATAGGTCAAACTTGGTGAGAGAGAGTGGTTCCCCCTATGAACAAGGAAACTTCTAGTTGGGTCTTGGTCCACCACTTCTTTTGCCAGACGATCAGCCACTCCATTTTAGGCTCTTTTCTCATGCTGTAAAATAATATCTTGGAACTGTTCCATGTATTTCTAGAATATGTGATATTATATTATCCATTTTCCAGTTGCTGTAATATTGGGGGTTGGCATTTGTTGCCTGTGTTTCTTGTACCTTTCATGCTCCAGTGTGAACATGCATTATTATCTTTGAATCCCCTTATATGCATAGTCCAGCGATCTGGGTTTCTGTTGTCAATTGGATTCCTTTGTGTAGGGCAAGGAGTTTAGGATAATTATTTGTTTGTGGACTGATGCTCAATTGCAAGCTTATAACTGCTTCTCATGTTGCAGATTATTCTGTCTATTCCAGCAGTGCTTGGGTTAGCTTTGGTAATGCGGTTAAAATTTAACTTGTAGTATTCTGGGGGTGCTGTGGCCCTCTTTTTCCTTTAATTAAAAATAGTAGAGTTTGTAATGGTATCGAAGATTTCATCTCTGGGCTATTTGAAGGTCTTACCATACTTGATGCTTGATACTGGATCAATGAGCTTGCTGCATATATAATATGTGTTGCACAAACTTGGAACTGAATTATTCAGGTGACGGTAGAGGCATATCTATTGCTGTCCCCAAATATCATAGTTACCATGTTCGACTGAACATGGCTCATGTTCGGTTCGAACCGAACAAATGGCATGGACCGAATTTGTGCGGTCGAACTTGACCGAATAACCTTTTTTTTTTTTCCGAACCCAACCGTATATAAATAAAATAAACATTTAAGTATAAGACCGATAGTTTCTTATACTTTAAGTTATATTTTATTTATATACTTTCAGGGTGTTTGAGAGGGGTTTCAGACCGCTAGGAGCTATAATGCAAATTCTAGGTTTTGGAGGATCCTATCATATTTCAGAGTTAGTCAGATTCCAGGGTTTCAGGGTTTCAAACTTAGCCATATTTCAGGGTTTCAAGATTTCAAGGAGACATCATAGGAGGTATGAAGGCTGCATGAAGGGATGTATGCGTGATAGAATAGTATGAAAATATCTCTCTCAAAGTGCCACAAGCCGATCCCACCCCATTCCCAGTGCACCCCTTAAGGCATACACTCTGTGAGATTCAATGCACCAATGAGCCCTTGTGAGAGAAAGTGTCAGTAAATGATAAAGTTGAAAAATAATGGGAGTGGCATTCATGATTTTGTGGGCAATCGAGATGATTTATTCTAGATTTGAATGTACATTTTGTCTTTGAAGTAATGAATGAATGAATGAACGAACGATGGTGCTAGTGCTAGTGCTAGTTTTGATTTTGAAGCTGGGTTTGATGTTGCAAATGTTTGAAACTTAAGTTCTATATCAATTTTGAGCTTAGGCTCTAAACTATGAATATTTTGCTATCTTTTAATGTAATTCAAGTTTGAAATTCTTATGCATTTCTCATTTTTCCAAGTGTTAAACTTAAATTAATGTTCATTTCTTAGTAGATTGAAATATTTTGCATCTATATATATATATATATAATTCCGAACTTCCAAACTTATCGAACCAAACTTTTTATATATATATATATATATATATATAAATAATTCCGAACTTCCAAACTTACCGAACCGAACTTTTTTCAAAATTCCGAACTTCCGAACTTTTTCCCCCTTCCGAACAAACCGAATTTTTCGAACATGGTAACTATGCCAAATATCCTAGTTTTCCTTCCTAACCACAGGTTCCAGAAAGTGAATCCCGGGATCAGCTTGTATGTGCATTGGACCTTTCCTAATTTGTGTGTCCAGCGTGGATTAGGAGAAAGTTGTTTTCAATAGAGATACGGGTTAGGTTTGTGATCCCAAGAGAATCCACCAGTGTGTTCCAGATTGTTTTAGCGTAAGGGCAATCAAAGAGTAAATAGACCATCATTTCAGAATTCTTTTTGCAGTTTGGACATCTGCTTGGACCACTCCATTATTTTCTCCGCATGTTATTAAGTGTTTGAAGTTTTCCCTTTAGATCTAGCCCTATAAAATCTTTTATCTTCAGCCAGGCTTTCATGTTCCACAATTTATTCCATTTCTTAGTCAATTCTTGATTTGTTTGGATAAGAGCAGTGTAAGCTGTAGAGACCGTACATTCGCCCTCTGTAGTGTGGGGCGAAGCTTTCTTGACAGCCCCATGAGAACTAAAAGGCCTTTTTGCAAGTTCAGAAACTAGGCATGCCCTTTGCAGATGACAAATCCCTGTTTGTTCAATTGCCTGAGTGTTCCAGCAAAAGTTATTCCCATTTGACGGGGTTGCATAATCTGATATGTACTCCTGCGGTCTGCCCTCTGCCTTTCCTTAGTTGTTGTAGCCCCTGAAGATTGACATTTGATAGTGGGGGCATGCCATTCTAGGTGTCTTCCCAGATGGGAATGCTTTTGCCATTGCCAACCTGCCACATTGGCTTTTTGGCTAAAATCTTCATCCCTTTTTGAATGTATTTGGCATTAGCCAAAGTCTATGGTTTCCAATACGCTTGCAATAGATAAGTTTTGATGAGATGCTATAAAGCTTGATAAAAAGGGGCTGGAAATCTATTAGGTCCAGGGGCTTTCTCCTTTTGAAAGGAGAAAACATTTTTTTTGATTTCTTCTTTTGTGGCAGGCTGCATCACCCTTTCATTATCTGCTGTTCCTACTAGCCTTGGGATATTTATTTTTACCATGTTCTGTGATTTTTTCTTATCCTAGTGCTTTGATATTTTCTTAGTAGAGTTTTGAAGCAATCTGTAGTGTATTGCATAATATCAGAATCCTAGGCGATGTATCTGTTGGTACCAACTTTGATTTTTTGCAGAGTTTATCTATTCCTTGTTCAAGATTATTTTGTGGAAATGACTGTTTGATCAATGTTTCTCGTGATCTCTGCCTCCAGTAGCAGTCCTCTCTTTGTCGCTGAAGGGTATGCTTGGGCATCAAGATTTGTTCATGAGCAACCATTTCATATCTGATCTTATTTCTCTAATTTGTTTTTTTAGTGCACCTAGCTGTTTCTATATGTTTGTTGTTTGGGTGAATTTTTTTCCAAATTGTTGAGTATTCCGTTCTTTCAGTCAGTATTTTAGGTGGTGCAGCTTCCCCGTGAATTTATATATCGTGTTCCTCTTGATATTGCTGGCTTGATTCCACAATTTTTCCACATTGGGAATGAATTCAGTACGAGTCATCCACAAGCTTGCAAACCTGAACTCGTATTTGTGACTTCCTGCTGTATTTGTGGTTATTTCTAACTGGATGGGCCAGTGGTCAGAGAGTGTTGTGTTGTGGTGTAATGTCCCCAATTTAGCCCTATGCTCTTCTTTTGGATTTAGCCTATTTTTGGGAACTCGTAGGTTAAGCAGAAGCTCGAATCAGGGTTTTCAAACTTCTTGGAGGACGTTTTCGTCTTTTTGCAGAGCTTGCACTTGGAAATGTTGAACTTGGATTGCGGATTCCTTTTGGGTTTTTTGAAAGCTTCGCGGTGATATGTTTTACTTGGCACACAGAGCACTTTCAGGAATTTACTATTTTTAGTAAGTTCGGGATTGGCACCGGAACGGGATTTTGAGAGTGGGGTTGGATTCTTCTTGTCAAGACCTTTCCAACGAGCTATAGATCATTGGTTTCCGACATCATCTTGGCCTCCGTTTTAAAGTCCGTAAATTAAACATTATTATTTAATTTTGGACCTTGGTGCCTAGGCTCAACGACTTAATGTTGAGGTTGAAAAAGAATTAAAGAGGATTATATTATTTTCCCTCTCATGTTTTATCCCATATACAAGAGGATTTTAGAGACTCCCAGTTGGAAAAGTATAAAAGGAGGAAGAGTGCTCTCATTTCATTATCGAAAATCTTGATATTGTTATGCTGCCGTATTGGCTCTGGAATCGCTTCGAGGAATGAAGGCCTCCTAGCTCGGGCATCGCTTCGTGTTTGCAAGATAACATCTACTGGGGATTCAGTCTTTGTGAGTTGCATTTAGTTGTGCATTGTTCTCAGCTTATTGCATTGTTAGTTTTATTTGGCATATTAGTGTTTTCAGCTTATTGCATTCTTGGTACAGCAGATCCGTATTTTAATCATAAATAAGAAAATATCAAAAACAGTGTTCTGGGTAATAGCTCATTGTCTTTGCTAGGCTTGGGCGCCACTATCCTCAAAGTGGTAGAATTTATAGAATTTGCATTAATTTTTAAAAGGAAATCGCCCCTTTCAGTTGGTTGTACATTTCAGATTTGCATTAAAATTCGTGCATTAATTATTGGTTGCATTTTTGGGTCTGTTTTGGGTGTTAGTTTGGGCGCTATCATAAAGAAAGTATTGTGCATCAGAAATCAGGTCAATTGAACAAGTTTTTAGTGAGATATGAGCATCTGAGCAATTCCATAGGTTGCTGGTTATTTCTTTTAAGAGCAGATTTGTATCAGAAATCAGAAATTATTGTATTGCTCTTTGAATGAATTATTGTTTGGGCATGACTATCCAAGATATGGGTAATACTCTATGATGTAATGCTAATCTTTCAGCTTCTTAAGACATTGGCAGGCGAATTCTTCTTATTTTGTAAAGTTGACAGTAGTATTGGTAGTCATTCTTTGCTTGTTCAAATCTGGTTGTAATTCTCAGTTTCAATTAAATTCATTGTAATAGTTATAGCTCCGCCCTATGGTAGCTACTTTCTCTCTTTGGGTTAGCAAGCACATTCTGGGTGTTGAGTAGTTCCATCTTTCAGCATTTCTCTTTCAAGCATTGTTATTGTAATACTCCACCATATGGTCGCCTCAACTCCATCTCGGATTGGGTAGCACATACTTGGTGTTGAGTTCTTTAAGTACTGTTAATTTTATTACTCCACTATATGGTCGCCTCAACTCCATCTCGGATTGGGTAGCACATACTTGGTGTTGAGTTCTCTTTCAGCACTTGTAGTAGAAGACCCTCTGACCATATGCTCGCCATCATCGGCGCCATTCTTGGTTAGAGTTCATTCCAGTTCTGTTTCTGCATTTAGATCCTCTGACCAATGCTCGCCATCATCGGCGCCATACTGGTTAGAGTTATTTCAGTACGTTTGGGTTTATCTTCTAACCTTAACGGGTACTTGATTGTAATGTTGTAACTTGATAATTGAAAATCAAAGAAAAAATTGGCTCGGATTATTTCATGTGGACATTGGTTATCTATTTTTGACCAGTTAGGCATTTATCTAAAACCAAGATCCTGCCTGTTTTTCAGCTACATATTGTATCCCTTTGCGCTTGTTGCTCCATGCATACAGCGCCTGAGAAAATCCTATGTCTATCAAAGCGTTTTCAATTATGAGTTGAATCATAGACGCTCTCATACATGGATTGAAACCATGCCCTCCCTTTTTTTCTACATGAGATTTTATGTTGTTGAAATTTCCAATAAATATAGGGTTATGGACTGTATTAGTAGTCACCCAGGAGGACAACTCTTATATAAATATAAGTTTGTTCTTGCCTTGTGGAGGGATATATACATTTGCCATACAACATGATGCTTGAAATTGATAATTGTATACACCTCATTTTTTACTTACTGACGATTTCTCATGTAGGATTTATTGGTGCATCAATCTCCCTAAGTGCACTTCCTAAGAAGTGCACGAGGATCGGGGTGGGCCGGTTCGTGGTGCTTTGTGATATATTCCTTGATGATCATCTGTTATATTTGCCTTCATCCATATCCTATCATCTGCTTATTAGGCTTCCACTTGTTCTCATTCTCCTTTTCTTCTCCTCTTCTTTGTGTTTGCGTGTTTCCAGCTGATGTCTTTGGCCCGACGAAAGATGCCCTGTAGTGCTCCCCTCTTGGCCGACGTCATCGGCTTGGTCGAAGGCGTCCTGTCTATCAGAGATTTTCATAGGCCTTCGATCAGGTCGATGACATTGCTAAGCTCGAGCAGTGACATTTTGGATTTTGAGCCATCTTTATGCATATCTTCTTTGTCATTTCTCAAAGGCAAGACATCCAATCTACTTTGCTCGTGCATGCAAAATCCACCTCTGTAAGAAGAGGAATTAGGGCTTTGGAACTAAAACTTGAAGAATGCTAGTTTGCACAAGGTCTTTGGAGATTCAAGAAGAGAAGTTGATTCAACAAGGTACACCTAGGCTTTGGAGCCCCCAACTAAGGATACTTAGGTCTTTCTCTTTTCATCTTAAGCTTCACGTACATCTCTCACAAAGTGCCACTTGAGCCAGGGGAGATTGATGAGCCGACAAGTCAACCCAAGGTAAGTATTCCTATCCCTACATTCTTTATTTACTTTGGTGGATATATATATATATATATATTTACATGCATATATTTACTTACTTTATTTACACCTTTTGGCTACACCCTTTATATTAGACACCTCTTGGTTACCGTCTAATGGCATTATCTCTCTTTGGGTTACCCTTTTTACATCTTGGATCTTGGTAAGTCTTTGTTCGTCAATTCCTTGCATAGATCTCCCAATAGTATTACTTTCAATTAGGATCAATAGGTAGGTTCTTTGTCATGTATTTCATTAATCAACATCCATGATTTGGTAAACATGTTCCCTTAGCAATCACAACATCAATTTTGATTTTTATGTCGTGTCAAATATATGGTATCACACCACCGGCATAATAGTTAGTGCATCAATTTCGGATGGTCTTCGAATTAGGGTAATCTCGTTAATCTCTCCAATGCTGATCCTTGGTATATCTTATACATCGGCCTCCAATCCTTAACCTTGTCGTGTGTGAGCTCTATAGGGTTTGTTGTAAACCCCTTATCCTCTATGCAATGTTGAATTTCAAAAGGTTCGACATCCATGAATTTTGTAGCTCGCTATTGATATCTGATTTCAAACTCTTCCCTTTCATCTTCTGCCATTCGAAGTAACGTCACTCTAGAGTCTCTCATGACATCGGTTTCTCCCATACAACTTCCTTCACTTTCTAGCTCAAAAATACTTGTCCTTTTCTGCTCATCAAAAGGACTTTGTTTGTTTGCAAATGCTTGTCTTAGTTTGCTGACAATTCACTTATGCCCTAATCGAGCTCTTGCTTTCTCTGTAGTTCTTATTTGTTCATTTGAGTGCAAATGACGAACTAAAGAAATAGCATGCCCTTTTATGTGTTACAACATTGACATTAAATGCACTTTCTGGACTGGTAGCCACTTGTCAGTCTCTCTTTTTTCAATGTACATTGTCTTTGAATTTTTATTTTTTCTCCCCTTTTTCTAATGTTTTCCCCTTTAATTTTCATCTCCAAATCACCTTTTTATATTATAAAGTTTTGCCACCTTTATATTTTAAATTACCACTGACTTTATAACATAAATTATTGGTAGTTCATATCTCCATGCCTCAGCCAATGTTTTGCATCATC
Organism: Torreya grandis; assembly: GCA_037957365.1. Classification (NCBI taxonomy): domain Eukaryota; kingdom Viridiplantae; phylum Streptophyta; class Pinopsida; order Cupressales; family Taxaceae; genus Torreya; species Torreya grandis. The sequence continues at coordinate 1,505,201 of JARHVA010004203.1, forward strand.
AAAATCACTTTCTAACCAAAGTGCTCGCAAATGCCTCTCCTCAACAAAAACACACCACAATAGATTTCACTCAGAAATCTGAATCTACTACTAATTCACAGTAGTTGAAATCATAGATGGAATAATTGGCGAGTAACCACTAGTTGGTTGGTTACTCATCAAATGTTCCCCATGGCGAATACTCGCCACTCGAAACCGCCCCCCAGCCTAAAAAAAAAAAAAAAAAAAACGGGCGAGTAACCGGCGGTTACTCGTCAATTCTATGTCCTGTGGAACCCACATGGAAAACTCAGTGGAACCATTAGGAAACCCTGGGTTTGTCCCAAAACACTCAACAAACGCGAAAAAACGTAGAATTCAGTCTTATAAAATGCAACACACCTCCTCACATTTCATTCACACAAGATTTGGAGCATTCAAGAACAGATTGAGGAGAATTCCAGGTTAGTGCATTTAAAAACAATTTTTTTTTTAAGCATGTAAAGGAATTGTAATTTAATTAAAAACATGTTTGATAAATATTTTTAATTTTAGTATACAAATTTGATGCATTCCGTTAAATTTTCGTGTTTAGTATTTACAATTTATGCCTAATTTTTTAAAAATTTTGATTAAAAATGTTGGATTTTAATCGTTGGCATTATGGTTAGTTTCCGTTTATCATTACAATTATTGTCGTTTTTAACCATTATAGATTATAGTTTTCAATTTGTTCGTTAAAATTTTAAATCATAAATGTATTTTAGTTTACGTTTTATAGTTTATAATTATAACTTATTTATCGTATTTTAATTAATAATTTGTATTGAATGTTTTTATTTTTAATTTTTTTTTTATGTTGTTTTTAACATGTTTGCGCTTTGCAAGTTATTCATTAGCAAACAATGGCATCCGGTAGTGCATCAGGTTTAGATTCAGTCAGTGGTCATCAATCGACTCTCCCTAATGCTTGCACCGGTGCTTGAAAGTATGCCATGCGGATTAGAACGTCCTAGACGATTTCAATTTACAATTTTTGCTCAAAGAGGATGTCAGGAGGCATCAATCGCATGAAGTACCATCTTTCATGCATTTCTTGCTGCGACGCCACGCCTGGTTCCAATGTCACTGAAGAGGCAAAACGAGAGATGATGGTGGAGCTTACATCTCTAGATAAAAAAAAACTAGAGAGGGCAAGGATGCAAGCAACCTTAATAACGACCATTGGTGCCACATCGACAGAGGAAGAAGTAGCAGCAATGACAAAAATTGTGGGCTCTAGTCGTGGTCCATGCAAGCACCATGGCATATTTGCATCGGTTTCGATTTAGTTACACTCATTTTTTGTGCTTAAAAACACACCTGGGGCATGACCTTCACTCCAAGCTATATGATAGAACAAGCAGGTGCATGTAGAAGCAGATAAAACATGAGCAAAATTTTGATACTTAAACAACCTTCCCTTTAACATGGCGAGGACCCTGTATTGGGAATATTTGGTTACAACATTGACAGTTGCAAAAAAAGGGTACAAGGCACCCTCTGCAAAAGATTTGAGTGAGAAGTTGCTTAAAAATGCAGTTGAAGATGCAAAGGTGATTGTCGAAGATCAGAAGAGGTGGTGTAAATTTGGATGCACCATTCTTTCCGATGGATGGATGGATGGAAAGAACCACACCCTCATCAACTTTTTGGCATCTTTAAATGACAAGCTAGTTTTTTGAAAGTCTATTGATGCATCAAGTAAAATAAAAACTGCAAAAACTTTGAGCTTGATGCTAGAGGAGGTTGTCTTAGAGGTGGACATGGAAAATGTTGTTCAAATTATCATAGACGATGCAACAACATATGTGGCGGCTGGGAGACTTCTTAGGGAGAGACATCCATCTCTCTTTTGGACATCTTGTGTGGCCCATTGTCTTGACCTTCTTTTGAAGGGCATAGGCAAACTTGATTGGGTACGACCAGTTGTAAATGAAGCTAGAGAGATAACTAAATATATCTATAATCACCATTGGGTTCTCAGCTTGATGAGAGAGCACACCAAGGGAAAAAAACTTGTTCGAGCAGGGATCACTAGGTTTGCAATGAACTTTTTTACATTGCAAAGTATTTGTAGTTTGTTGACTCCTTTAAAGCAAATGTTTGCCGCTCAAGCATGGATGGAGTCATCCTATTCTAAGAAAGCTGATGAAGTGAAGGTTGCGAAGACAATTTTCAGTGAGGCCTTCGAGATGAGAGCTATAGAGATCGTCAAGGTAACTTGAAATCGCAATTTAAATTTCAAGTTGTTTCTCTTGTTTTCAATTTTTTAAACTTAAAATATTTATTTTATAATTTATCTATAAGTTTGTAACACTAACTTTAATTTGTTTGTAACTTTGTAGCTGTCCGATCCTTTGGTAAGGGTTTTGCGATTGGTGGATGGAGAGCAAAATCCAATGGGTTATATTTATGAGGTCATGGATAGGGCCAAAGAGGCAGTCTAAAATTATTATAAAGGGGATCGTGTCAGATTTGATTCCATTTGGGAGTTGATTGATCGGAGGTGGAACAATCAACTCTACCAACCCATCCATGCAGCGGAGTACTACCTTAACCCCAAGTTTTTCTACTCCGATGGCTTCACAGATGTTAGTGGAGAGGTTATTGAGGGGCTCTCGACATGCATTGAGAGTATGACCCCTGACGTTAAGGTGAGGGACCTCATTATTGTAGAGTTGCAAAACTACAAGCAAGCAAAGAGAAGGCTCTTTTATTTAGCACTAGCTATCCGAGTGAGAGCTACGTAGTCACCAAGTAATACAAAATAAAGTCTTTACTTGTACTTTACCAGTTACATATTTACAATTATTAATTTCTTACAGAGTTTTGAATATCTTGTTTGCAGGGTCATGGTGGGAAGATTGAGGTGAAAATACCCCAAATCAAGAAATGCTAGCCCTCTGGATTTTATTTTAGCGTTGTAGCGTTTCTGGATGTGAGTGTAGTTGGAGTTTGTTTGACTCTATTCACACGAAGAAGCACAACAAGTTGAGTCAACGCCTCAGTGACTTGGTTTTTGTGCAATACAACCTTCGACTTCGCACAAAGAAGTTGAAGAATGCATCAGAGGGGCCTATCGATCTAGATGAGATCGATCACTACAACGATTAGATTGCACAGGAGGAGGCCCCCATGTTCACAGAGGAGATTGCTGATTTCGAGAGGCAAGCTATGGAAGGTGCAACTGAAGCATGAGGAGAGATTGGATTGGAGGACATCCTTGAAGATGAGGCAGAGGTGGAGCCACAGGGGCAGGTGTAGCTTTCTAGACAGAGCGAGGTGGGGAAGTCGAGTGGGAGGACTAGAGTTTCTCAGTCTCCCTTAGTTTTCCAGAGAGCAGGGAAGAGAAAATTATAGATTATTGTAATTTGTATTTGTAGTCTTGTAGATTCTTGTATGACTATAAGTCTATAAGTATCATTGTAGTTTGTACTTTGTGACACTATTGTATTCACATGATTATGCGATTTTGTACTTTCTTTGTATTCAAATCTAATAAAAGACACTTTCCCTATGTTTTACAGACTCATTTCATCTATTTTGCTTCTGTAATTTCTAAAAAAATATATTTTTTTATAAATTCAAGTATTTTTTGCCTTTGTCGGTTACCCATTTTGGCACCTTGGCGAGTACTCACCCCAACCGGTTATGCGAACTATGGTCAAAATCACCTACTTAGCTATCATCTAGCTCATTGTACATGCACAATGCTCCTACTCTACTTGGTTACTATGGTGCACTTATTCACAACATTATTTATGAATAAACTAGCCATGGTAGGGCTTACGCTGACTACTTTTTACCAAATCCTCTTGTATATTTCCATTCAAGTCCCTCAATATTATCACTACCTTGTCTGTGATGTGATGCACTATATATGGCCCTTTCCATCTTATGCATAGCTTGTCTGAGTGCACTTTATACCTATTTTCATTGAAGATCATCATTTGTCCTTGTCTATCATGGCACACATTTTAACTCTGTTTCTGCACTCCCTAAATCTATCATGAAATAAACCTTGTTTCTTCCAGTTTCAAAAGGCCCTCCAATTGGTTCTTTAATGAATCCTCACCCCCTAGTATTTTAATAATTGCAATGTGCAGGCTTGGTACCAAATATTTTATTGGCATTACTTCTTTTAACCCATACGTGAGTTTGAATGGTGCATACCCTATAGAATTTTTGTAATTTATTTAGTATGCCCAAAGTTTTGTTGGGATTCTATCTTCCCCATCGTCCCTATTGACATTACATGTTTTGTTGAGCATTTTATCCAACGCTTTGTTCAAAGCTTTTGCTTTACCATTCACCTGTAAATGATACGTCTTGCTTTTGTAATGTGCAATAATCAATTCTCTTGTGAGAATTTTCATGTTATTGTTCAAAAACTGTGTTCCTCTATTGCTCACCAAAATCGGAGGGCATCCAATCCTTGTTATTATCACATATAAATTTCACATCTTTTGCAATGCAATTTCATGTTGCAAATGTGTCTACCCACTTGGTAAAACAATTTGTGGTAGTTATGATATATCTTGCATTTGATATTTTTAATGGCAGATGTAATGGAATCCAATAAAGTAAATTCCCCATCATCCAATCATTTCAACTCTATGAGTTGGTCACCCAACTCTCTAATAGATATCACAATATTTCATAGCTCTATGTGCAACCTTGAATAATGTCGGGCACCATGATTTGGCAAGATCTTCATAGTCAATTCACTACAAAAATGTCCGCCTGCCACACCTTCATGGGCTTCTTTCAATGTTGTAGCTCTTTCATACTTAACCACGACTCTCCATGGCACACCATCCCTTCTTGCTTACAGAGAAAGCCATTCATAATTTTGAATGGAAAATCTTTGGCAACTAGCTATTTCTTTTCGTTCTCTATATATTGGTTAGGAAATTCACCATCTTGTATAAATGCTGTGATTTCATCCAAATGCTCTAGTACAACCTCTACTTTAAACAAATATGCGTTTGGTGTATTATCTTGAAGCTCTACGGGCTTCTGCATTTTGAATCTTTCTTGACTGATCAGGTTTGATGTGCTCCTTTCCATGCCTTAATATAATTTGAAATTGATATTCTTGAAATAAAATCGACCATCTCGATGTTGTCCATCCTTGCAATGACCTTTTCACCAGGTACTTCAAGGCTTGATGGTTTGTATAGAATTCAAAAGGTGTTGTGAGAAAATAGTGCATGAACTTTTGATGTTCATAAACCATAGCTAGGACTTCCTGTTCCATAGTAGTGTCGTTTTTCTTAGTTAGTGATAGCTTCTTACTTGCAAAATACATAGGATGATCAGTATTACCTTCTCTTAGGTGAGTTGATATGGCACCAATTGCAGTTCCTAAAGCATCCAGATCAACATGGAAGATCTTTGCTCAATTAGAGAAAACAAAAATTGGAGTTATGAAGAGCTTGTCCTTGAGCTTGTCAAATGCTTCACGACATTCAATTGCCCACTCAATTTTTGACCCTTGTGCAACAATTGCTCCATCAATGTCGCTATTTCTGCATATCCTCTTATGAATTTTCTATTATAACGTTTATGCCCCCAAAATGCTTGCACTTCCAAAGGATTCACAAGTGCCCTAAGACCAACAATGATGCAAGAGTATTCGGGGTTGATGAGCAATATTGCATCACCCAAAACATATCTTGTGTGTTGATGTGTGTTTGTGAACTTGTTGGCGGTGTCACCATTGTTTTGCTTGTCATAGGTGATCAAAACATGGTTAAAAAATGTCTCTAGAGATCCAATGCTCCATAAACATCAATTGTAGGAGGTTTAAGTCATCAACTAGGGTTCAATATGACCCCTTCTTGGCAAATGACAAAACTGCTGGTTAAAACAAGGGTCTGCTGCAAAACCATCGGTCTATAGTGCGTGGCGGTTCTGCATTGTCAATTTCAAAATGAGAGGAACAACCTTGAATGATGAATTTTGCGATTTGGATGTTTTTTGAGAATAGGGTAACTCAAAGAGGAAACTCCCACATGTAGTGGAGAGGCAAAAGTGATTCAAAGCAATTAGAGTTGGAGTTGGAGTCTCTTCAATTGGGAAAAGAGTAGAAGATTTGATTGTATGAGAGAACAAAGAATAGCAATACTTGTTCAAGTTTGTTGACGAATTGTGTCTAAAATGTTGTCTTCTTCATGTTTGTAATTCAATAAATAAGTCAAGTGTGGTTTGAGTGTAATTTTCTGCCATACTGTCATATGAATTCAATAAAATGTGAGATTGGTCTCTAAATCTAAGTGTGTTGTGTGTGTGTGTGTTCATTGGAGAGTATTGAGTCTAGGCTGTGGGGAAAGGTAGCCAATCACTTGGCCCCTCTTGCCTGTCCTCCATCATTTGGTCTCAAAGCATGTTGTGTTTTGTATGATTGGATGTGTGTAGCTCAGGTTGAGTTTGTTGCAGGTTGTAAAGACTCCATTGTTGAAAATTGTGAGGAATATAATGGCACACAAAGGTACTGTACCTCTTGGAAGAGGAGGAGCACTAAGAATTGCAAACTTGGTAGAGATGTTGCGAGGAATCCAAACTAGATTAGATGCTATGGAGATTGTACAATGTAGGGGAGTTGTTGTAGATATGAGTGAAGAGGAAGGAGAAGCGCTAAAAGTTCAGAGTGAAGAGTTTGATGAAGCGAAGGATTGATTCTTGAAGGCCATTTCCAAGATGGGAGACAAGCCAAAGTTTACATTCCTAGCTACTTAGGAAGTTTGTGTTCTGAAGATCCAATTGATTGGATCACAGAGCTGGAAATATGCTTTGATTATGAACAAATGGAGGACCCCAAGAGAGTGAAGTTTGCTTGCACAAAGTTGAAGGGACATGCATTCTTATGGTGGGATCATGTGCAACTAGAAAGGGTTAAAAGAGGCAAAGACAAAATCAAGTCTTGGGATAGAATGGTTATAAAGATGAAGGGTAAGTTTCTACCTTCTTATTATCAGCTGAGTTTGTTCAAGAAGCTACAAAATTTAAAATAGAAAGACGTGTGTAAAAGACTACACTGAGGAGTTTTACAAGCTTGCAATCCGAGCTGGTCATGTTGAAGATGATGAAGAGAAGATCTTAAGGTATGTGAATGCTTTTCGTATTTCCATACAAAATGAATTTGGAATGGTCAAGTTGCACTTGGTAGAAGAAGCCCATCAATGTGGTTTGAAAGATGAAGAGAAATTGTCAAGGAAACAATAAAATTTAGCAAGAGGTAGAGGAAGATTTTCAAGAGGAAGAGGACAACATACTCACGAGGGAGAAGCTAGCACTTCTCACTATCACAATCATGCACCAAGAGGAAGAGGATATTCTTCAAGAGAAAGAGGATACAATGGTAGAGGTTTCATGGGTACATGCTTTAGGTGTGGAGATGTTGGTCATAGAGCTTATGAGCGCCCACAAGCACAAAATAACATTAGTAGAAGAAATGAGGCTAGCAATCATGTTGCACAAGTGGATGAAGAAAGCATTGCTTCACCCATTCACACCGAAGAACTGGAGCATGGAGAAGCTCTCATGATGAAGAGAGTGTTGATAAAACTAGGCAAGCAGGAGAATGAACCTATGCAATGAATGAATATTTTCTAAACTATTTGCAAATTTAAATGCAAGTGTTGTAAGGTCATTGTTGATAGTGGTAGCACAAATAATTTGGTGTCTAATGAAATGGTAGATATATGTAGAAGGTTTCTTGGTTGCAAAAGGGACACCAAATTTTGGTGAATGAATAATGTGTGGTCAATTTTCAGATGTGGTCTTATAAGGATGAAGTGTTATGTGACATTATGCCGATGGATGTGTGTCGTGCTATTGGGTAGGCCTTAACAATTTGATAGGACGACTATACTTGATGGTAGAGCAAACACCGATACACTTGTGAAGGATGGTAAGAAGTATACACTGAGCCCATTGAAGGACAAAGAGGAAGAAGTGAACAATAGTCCTAAAGTGTTGATTATTTCTAGAAAACAAGGTTTGAAAGATAAGATTATGTGGATTTTGAAAATTGTTTGATTATATATGTTATTTTTCATTTACGATGGGAAGACTGACTAATACTTGGTTGTCTCCTTTGAATTTATGGATGAGAACTATTATGAAGAAACTTATATATTTTTTTTTGTTTGAAGCAAGAGTAGACATTCATTGTCTCCTTGAAGATGGGTAAACATAAGGTACTCTAAACGTTAGATATTGTTTCACTTAACACGATGGATCTCAAAGCCAATAAATCCAGTTTTTGGAAAGGGGAAAAGAAGGAGAAGGCATATATAGCTTTCATTCCCAAATCCATGTAGGTTGGAATAGCAGATAAGGTGAGTGAAAGTATTTGTTGTTGAAAATATGTTGAGATACTTTTCAAAGATAAATTTGAAGGGTAGGTATTACCAAATCAAAATTCGGGAAGGTGATGAGTGGAAGACCACATTTAAGACAAATGACGGTTTGTACAAATGGTTGGTTATTTCATTTGGTTTGACAAATGCATCAAGAGCTTCATGAGATTCATGAATAAGTGTTGAAGTCGTATCGTGGATTTGGATGACATTTTGATTTTTAGCAAGACAAAAGAGGAGGATTTTGTGCATTTGAGGCAAGTGTGCCACAGGGTGAAAGAAGAGAATTCACTTATCAACTTGAAGAAGTGCAGTTTTATGAGGGAAGAGTTGATTTACTTTGGTTTTTTGGTCTTAGATGACAGATTGAGGATGTATTCATAAAAGGTATAAGCCATTATGGAATGGCCATCGCCAAAGAGCATGTTTGAAGCAAGAAGTTTTCATGGGCCAACTAGTTTTTGCCAGAAGTTCATTAGAAACTTTAGTGGAATATATGTACCCTTTATTGAAACAATGGGAAGTGATAAAAAAGAATTCAAATGGATAGTTGCAGATGAGAATACTTTTAAGATTTTGAAGAAAAAGACAACCAAATACCAGTGCTAGCATTATGATATTTCAACAAGGTGTTGCTAGTTGATTGTGATTCTAGTGGGACAATAGTAGGTGCTGTTTTGAGTCAAGAGGGCAGACCCATTGCATATTTTAGTGAGAAGTTGAATAATGCAAAGTGGAAATATTCAATTTATGATGAAGAGTACTATGCTATAATGCAAGCTCTTAAGAAATTGAGACATTACATGCTTCCGAAGGAGTATGTTTTGTACATGGATCATCAAGCATTGTAGTTCATAAACAACTAAGGTAAGTGGAACCAAAAGCACATGAAGTGGGTTGAATTTCTTTAAAGTTATTCATTTGTTTTGAAGCATAGCAGTGAAAAGTCAAACAGAGTTGCAGATGGATTGAGTAGAAGATGTCTTTTGGCAAATGAGATGAGAATAGAAGTTATTGGGTTTGACTCAATGAAGTATTTATATGAAGAGGATTTGGATTTTTGAGATGCATGGCCAATGTGAAAGAGCCCAACCAGCATGGATAGAACTCCATGGCTGGATTTCTATTTGCAAGATGGATTATTGTTCAAGGGACAATGATTGTGTATACGTCAAGGATCAATGAGGGAGAATTTGATAAGAGAAAAGCATGGTGGAGGATTAGCTGGTCATTTTGGCGTAGATAAGACATTAGCACACCCGAGTGAGAGATACTATTGGCCTAAGGCGAGTGTACATATGAAGACGTTTGTGCAAAGTTATAGAGTTTGCTAACATTCCAAAGGTAAAAGTCAAAATGCATGTTTGTGTAAGTCATTACCAATACCAGAAAGACCATGGGAGGACATAAGCATGGACTTTGTGCTTGTGTTACCACGAACACACAAAAGTAATGATGCTATCTGTGTTGTTGATAGATTTTTGAGGTTGACACACTTTATTGCATGCAAGAAGGCTGGTGATGCCACAAACATTGCTAATTTGTTTTTCAAAGAATTGATGAGGTTACATGGATTGCCCAAAAACATATTGTCTGATAGAGACACCAAGTTTGTTGGTCTTTGGGGAACTTTGTGGAAAACGTTGGGCACTTTGTTGAGTTTCAGTTCAGCCTATCATCCACAAATGGATGAGAAACCAGAGGTGACGAATAGAAGTCTTGGAGATATGTTGAGATGTTTGGTGGGACGTAATCTCAAACAATGATTCTAGCAAAAGCTGAGTTTGCTTACAATAACTTAGTCAATAGAAGAAAACCAAAAAATCCATTTTAAATTGTGTATGCTTGTACAAGGAAAACCTCAGTGCTTATTAATCAATTATTGGTTAAATTAGTTAATTATTCATTATTTGAGTTGCCTACTTGTTGTCATCAAATTGTGCACCCTAGGACATTCTATGAAATTCCTTCAATTTGATGAACATTGAATCATCCCTCAAGTTTGTGGGAACTTGTAAGAGAGATGAGTCTCTAGGATTGAAAAGGGCTAGCTCCTTGAATTCTTCTTTAAGTGTCTATCACCTAATCTACTGCTTGTTCATGAAAAGAGTCAAGAATTTGCATAAAACAGAAAAACTATGCTAAAGAGGTGATCCACCAAGAATTTATTCCACCGACTATCACACATCTACTGAGTAACAATGTTTTTCAAGATTAATTCCATGCATTGAAAGATACTAACATAGTGTTTCAATGTGAAGGTAACATGCTTGAAACAATCAACAAGATAATCGACCTAAGGGGCAAATTGCACACCATAGATACAATTGCATACTTGAAAGAGAATTCAATGTATTTAACACACTTCACATGACCTGTTAACATAAAATTCTTTGTTCAAACATGAAGGATAAAGGGAGTAAGGATGATGCTATCACTTAGCTCCACTATACATCGCTCACATATTCAGACAAAAGTTTACAACTCTGAATTGGTCTTGTATTCAATGTCCAAAAGCAAAGTGCAATCATTTCAGCAGGGCTTCGCCATACCAAAAATGTGGTTCTCTGCAATGGCCGAAATGGCTCAATTTATAGAACTTTGGGGGAGAGAGAGAGAAGGGAAGCTGAAGAGGCACAAGGACATGTGTCGTTGACATGAAAGTCAGTTACAGATACATGAGAGAGATGGATGAGTGAGCCATGCCATGTCAAGAGTCTTACTTGTCCAAAACAAGTCATGAGAATGGTGGCAAGTGGCATCGAACTTTCAAGAGTGGCACAAGAAATTGTTTCTATCGAAGATCATCCATGAGAGTTCAAAACTGAAAACAGAGAAGCTGACACATCGCACTGTTAGAACTCATGACAACAATTAAAAAAATGCTCTTTCTAACTGCTAATTATCCTCTGGACACTTGTAGTTGTCGATTTTGTGGAAGCAATGACTCAAACCGTTGCCCTATCCATTTTGCTTGCTCTGTTTGCACCAGATGCTTGGGATTCACACATTTGTTACCTCCACGTCTGCTCTCGCGTTCCCGTCAAGTCTTTTGAATAGCAACGGCTATTTATTGTAGTTTGAAATTGACGTTCTGCGGGCCGTCACCTTTTGGGTATTTCCTTCGGACTTTTTGTCTTGACCCTTTCTTGCGGACAATTTTTCCGCAAGAATTCATTGGACAATCTTTCCAAAAGAATTTGTGTCTTTGAGAGCTCTATTTGTATCAGACAAAATGTCCCAAAGAAATGGACCTTAGCACCTTTTCAAGTTTTCCGAAAGAATTCTTTGGACAATTTCTATGAAAGAGTTCCTTCGGACTTTCTGTTTGGCCCTTTGAAAAATTAAAATGGTCCTTCGGCTTGTTGAAAAGTACCATTCGGAAGATTTGCAAGTGTCCATTTAGCCTTAGAATGTCCCTTCGGAAAAGTTGCAAGGGTCCTTTTTGGCTTGAAAGAGTCCTTTAGAAAAGTTGAAAACTGCCCCTCGGAAAAACTAAAGTGCCCTTCGGAAAAACTAAAGTGCCATTTGGAATTTTTGTTTGGTCCATTTTTCTACCAAAGAACCCTTTGGACTTTTTGAAATGTACCCTTTGGACTTTTTGTAAAGGGCACGCAAGAATTCCTTCGGAAAAGTTGAAGTGGACATTTTCCCGACAAAAGATGCCCTTCAAAAAAATGAAAGTGCCCTTGGGAAAAATTACAAACATACCCTTCGGAAAAGTTGTAAGGGTCCCTTTTGGCTTGAAGATATCTTTCAGAGAAATTGTAAAGTACCTTCGAAAAAATTGTGCGGACAATTTGTCCAAAATAATTTGGCATAGATTAAAACAAAAACCCTGAAAGAATTCCTTAAAGGCTTAAACAAAGACCAAAACGAACTTTCCGAAAAGAAAAGACTTGGTATTTTTGCGGGCTTTGTCAAACAACATTTCTTCCGAAGGAAAACTAAGTACTGGATTGGCCAAATTTGAAAGGTGCAAACCTGGGGTGGAATTTGACCAACACTACCCTTGACATTTGTTAGATGTTTAATATTTAAGGTAGTTTTTATTGTGGTATTTCCTCAGAGTAGTTCTCATATTCTTCTTCTCCGTGAGGATGGACACACATTATATCTGAAACTTCAAATTTATTTTTAAACTACATGATGGATCTGAAAATCTCCATCTCAAACTCTCAGCATCATGTAAACCTACATAGTTTCATCTTAACCCTATATGGAGGGGATACTTATAAAGAGTTGAGACTCTTTCAGATGTTGAAAATGAAACTATCCAAAGAAATTTTAGTGAAGGCTTTTCTCATTATCGGTAAAAAGGCATTCCTAAATGATTATGATGACTTTTCCCTGGGTAGTCCATATGGTGGCATGAAATGCCCCCTTTAGGGCAGATTGTACAACTCTGAAAAATTGTAGGAAACCCTAAAAAAAATTGTACTTTTTGATTTTTCTTTCAAACCCTAACCACAAATTTTCAGACTTCTAAAAATATCAATTTTTAGGTCACAATTTTAATATCTTATTACCAAAAACACTCACCAAAAATCAGATAAAATATAGCCATGCAAATAGCAAATATATAGTTGGGACTTACAACAAAAACACCAACTGTATGACTGTGTGATCAAACATCAAAATAGGCATCAAAATCGCCTCAAAACTGCACTTTGAAACGCCCCAAGGGGTTCACTTCCCTAGTAGAGGGCACCAATTTAGTTTGCTACCCTTGCTAGGGCTTCAAACAAGGTTTGCTGCCCCAAAAATTGCTGTGCCACCCTTTCAACTGCTGTATCACTGCTGCGCTCCACCTGGAATGGTAGCTAGATGCCACAAATTGCTCAATTCTGCCCAATATGACCCCTGAAATGAAGTCACTCCGCTGAAGATTGAAGGTTTTCATCCTCAACTTCAAAATACCAAAGAAGGGTTTCGTCTTCTAAGGTTGAAAGTCAAGCAAGTTGTTCCAACTCATAATTTTCATTGATAAAAATAACAAAGTTTCAAAATGAACATCCTTTTTTCTTTTTATATCATTTCCCTCCAAAAGACCTTCCCAAAAGGGGAGCGCTCCACTTGAAGAGGAAATTTAAATATTCAAAAAGCAATTTCCTTATAATTTCACTTAAGGGCTAACTTGCCCATGATGAAAAGGTCACCTCCTTAAGTCAAACTTAGAAAAATGTTGCTAATAAATCACTTTTGACAACTTGAATAGAGAACCAATGTTTCCCTTGATTCTTCTTTCCCTTAACCTATAGGAAACAATGAGAAAATAGGCTGAGTTTTCAATTGCTCTAATCTTGAGAAGAGGATATTATAGTCCTCCCTTCTTGAAATTGCTTGTCCTCAAGCAATTACAAGTTCAGATGTTGTAGAATAGCTGCCCCTTCCAAAGTAGCATCTTCAAGGGGTAAGTATTTCCAATGAACCAAATATTCCTTGATGCTTTAGTTCCTTAGCTTCTTTTCCTGAACCTCTATGATAGAATTCGGGACCAAAATCAGCTTCTCATCATCTAGTGGTGGTAAATCAATCGAAGGAGTGATGTGCTGCCCTAGTGCCTTTTGAGGCACAAAACATGAAACACATTGTGGATCTGGCTATGCTCGGCCAGCTCTAGCTCATATGCAACTTCTCAAACCCTTCTTAGAACTTTGTAGGGACCATAGAAGTGGGGTTTAAGCTTTTCCGCCCCACCATGCTCGATGAAAGATTGTCTATAGGGCTGCAACTTCAAAAATGCCATGTCACCCACCTCAAATGTCCTTTATATTCGATGCTGGTCCGCATACATTTTCTGTTGGTTTTGAGCATGTTGAAGGTTTTTTTTGAGAACCTCCAACATTTCAAGACTCTATTGTTCCAAATACATAGCTCCCGACACTCTACTATTTGTCAAAATTAAGTCCACAAAGGAAAATGCATCATATCCATACAAGGTCTTGAAAGGCGACATACCTTTAGAACTGTGGTATGATGTAATGTCCCCTTTTTCAAGTTAATCATGGGGATGAGATTCTTAGCTTGTGTGTTCACAAGGGCTAAGGTATTCTAAGGGAAAGGGAACATTGGTAAGCTTCAAGGTCACTTTTTGTAAAAGCACTTTATTATTTCTTTTGGGACCTTTCTTAAAAGGTTACTTTATAAGTGCTATTATAAGGAAGTTTGCGATATATCTTTTTTATAAAAGGAAAAAGTAACTCTCCCTTCCTAATTTTGGGCACCATTATTGGAGGTGACATATTTAAGGTGAGGGAGGATTCTTTCGGAAGGGTTATGAAAATTTGATATTGAAATGCTTGTGCAAGTATGTTAAGCTTGAACAAGTGACTTGAGGATGAAACCCTTCAAGTGCACCAAGGGTTTGGGGACGAAAACTTCCATTCTCTACTAGGGCAGCTCTATTCCAGGGCTGTATTTGCGCCATACTTGTGCATAAGTATATGCATGAAATTCTACAAAGGTGTTTTTTGATGCCACCTTCATCAAAGAATTGGTACTACCCTTTGGAAAGCTGGAAATCTTCAAATTGTAGGTAAAAGAAAGGTGGGCGATCTCCATGGAGAAGCCTTAAAACAAATTGAGGTCTTTTAAGGTGTGGCAACTCCCTTTGGGAGGGTAGCGTCCCTTCATAAGTGGGAAATTTGGTCTTCGGAGCCCTATTCAGAGGTTAAGGTAATTTTCATAATTTATTTAAGTCTTTTGGTGAATTGTTTGGAACAATTGGCATGTGTAAGAGGACATTCTAGGTCCTAAAATATTTCAGAAATTATTTTCGCAATTTGGCACTTAGGCGACTTGTTTGTCAAGCTCCGAAAGATGATTTGGCAAGAGAAAACCAAGGGATAATTTTCAGATATGTTTCTTCTATTTTATTGAGGTGTGGTGAACCACTTGGAGAGTATTTTAAGGTATTCAAGGGTTGGAAATTTCAATTGTACCTTCAAAAAAAAGTCATAATATTTTTGTGAAGTATTTTCAGCTATTTGTCATATTATTTGACCCCAAAAAAGATACTAAATTCTCTAAATAATTTTCAGCTTCTTGTGGATTTATTTGGATGCTCTTTAGATTAAATATCATACATTTTTTCAGTTAGGTTTGCTGGTTATAGATTTTCAGATTTCAGTTTGGTGCTTGGATTGGCTAGGGTTTGTTGGAAAACCATTTTTTTGGTTGTCGTCCCAATTTGAAGACATTACATATGATGTATTGTAGCAGTACTCAACCATGTACAACCCCTTAATCCATGCTGTTTGATGCCCTAAAACGTAGTTTCTTAGGTATCCTTCCACCCATTTATTCATTATTTTAGTTTGTCCATCGGTTTGTGGATGGTAGCTAGTGTTGGGAGACAACTTCATCCCCATCAAATGAAAAATTTATTGCCAAAATAAACTTATAAACCTACTGTCGCGATCACTTACAATGTTCCTAGGCAACCCATGAAGTTTAAACACTTCTTTGAAAAATATATCAGCCACTATGGGTGCAATATACTTGGTTAGAATTGCAAAAAAATGTGCATATTTAGTTAGTCTATCCACCACCACCAACATACAGTTCTTACCTTGTATCATGGGAAGCCCCGCGATAAAGTTCATGGATATGCTTTCCCATTTTTTGAGTGGGAATAAGCAGGGGCCACAGTAAACCAATTGGAAAAGCTTGTTCACTCTTATTTTGTTGGCAAGTAAGGCACTCCCGGAGGTAATGAAGTGCTTCTCCTTTGAGTCCCTTCCAAAATAACCTATCCCTTGCTTGTATGTCTTAAAGTACCCCAGATGACTAGTCATAGGTGAATCATGTACATCCCTCAATATTTGGCGTTTCATCTTAGATTTAGGGGCCGAGAAGACCCTATTCTTGTAGAAAATCAGTCCATCCACAACCTTGTATCTCTCGTCATCAACCTTACCTCTAGGACAATTGTAGTAAATTCATCTTTGGCATACTTAGCTGTGATTACAACCTTCCAATTTGTTGTAATTTCAGTCATAGTACAAAAAATGGCCTTCCTAGACAATGCATCATCAACTACATTGTTTTTCCTTTTGACATACACAATATCAAAGTCATAAGATTACAATTTACTTATCCATTTCTGCTACCTATCACTAAATAAGTTTGACTGAGAAAATATTTCAAACTATTGCAGTTTGTTTTTACCACAAAATTGCAACAAATTAAATACTGCTTGAATTTGGCCAAAGCATGCATGATGACCAACATTTCCTTGTCATAAAAGGAGAACCTACGCTCCACTTCTTCGAGTTTTCTGCTTTCAAAAGTGATAGGGTGTCCCTTTTGCATTAGGACAGCCCTTATACCTTCCCTTGAAGCGTCATATTCCAAAACAAATGGAATGGAGAAATTTGGAACGAGTACTAGACAAGTGCACATCACTTCCTTGAGTTTTTCAAATGCTTCCATGGCTGTTTTTTACTAGTTGAAAGCTCCCTTTTGGTTATATTTGTCAATGGGGCAGCAAGTCGAGATAATCCCTTCATAAACCACCTATAGAAGTTGCACAAACCAAAAAACCCTTTCAAATGTGTCAGGGTAGTGGGTGGAGGCCAATCCATGATTGCTTGGATCTTTTGTTGATCTACATGAACTCCTTGGGCATTAATTACATGCCCCAAATAAAGAATTTCAGACACTCCAAATTGATATTTACACTGGCAAAAATAATTTGCTGCTTCAAAATTCCCAACACTATGTCCAAGTGTTGAAGATTCTCTCATGTTTTGCTATATACAAGGATTTCATCAAAGAAAACCAACACAAATTTCCTTAAGTGTTGCCTAAAAACATTGTTCATGCAGGATTGGAAAGTGGCTGGAGCATTGGTTATTCCAAAGGGCATAACCAAAAATTCACGGTGACTATAATGACATCTAAAAGCTGGTTTTTGAATATATTCTTCTCTTACCTGAATTTGGTGATATCTAGTCCTCAAGTCAATCTTGAAAAAGTAGATAGCCCCATGAAGCTCGTCAATCAATTCATCAATTCTAGGTATGAGATACCTATTCTTGATGGTATTTTTGTTCAAGAGGCAGAAATCTATGCACATTCTCATAGTTCTAACCTTCTTCATTAGAACAACCGAAGAAGCAAAAGGATTAGAACTGGGCCTTATATGACCCATCTCCAAAAGTTCTTTGATGGCCTTCTCAATCTCTTCCTTGTAGATCCTAGGATGGTGATATGGAGTAGCGATTATCGTTTTGGTTCTCGGTTCCGATTCAATGATGTGCTCAAAACCCCTATCCGGAGGTAGTCCATGAGGAATACTACCAAAACCCTTGGCATGCTTGTCAAGGATGGGCTAAATATCCTTTTGATGATGTTTTAAATCAGAATTTGTAGTGCTTACAAAACACTCGACTGCCCAAGCAACATGTCCTCTATGAAAATCTCTTTGCATCCTCTTCGGAGTCACAACTATGGGTGCTCCATTGCTCAACCCATGTAGCACTATTTCCTTATCGACTGATCTGAATTTTAGTTCCATTATTTGATAATTTTGGGTGAATTCCTCAAAAGAGTGCAGCCATTGTACTCTAAGGACTAAATCAGTCTCTCCAATGCAGACTACATAAAAATCATTTTCAATTTTGTGCATACCCAATATGACATTCAACCGTGGAATCTTATTTGTGCAAGGGATGGTGAAGCCATCTGCCACGGTCACATTAAAGCCTTTGAATCAATAGTTTGTAGTCCACATCTAGCCGCCAATTCCTCATCAATAAAGTTGGGCGTGGCCCTACTATCAATGAGTACGATGACTTTCTTCCCTTGCAAAACCCCTCTCACTCTAAAGTGGTGATATCTAGGAGCTTTGGTTAAGGTAGCAAGGGTGCCATCCATGTTGTCACCTTCTTCCTTTTCAATTTGTTCCTCCTCATTAGTTGTTATTCCCTCTTCTTCTTCATCTTCCTCTCCATTTGAAATTACTTCAATGCAGTGAACTTGCCCTTTTCCATGGCAATGATGTCCCGGTGTCCAAGGGTCCTTGCATGTAAAACATAATTTTTTTCTTCTTGATTCATTCCTTGACTCCACCTCTTTGTTCATCTTTGGCAGCTCTTTTTGCTTCCCAAAACCTATTGATAAGGCTTTTTTTGCTATCAAAATGGGATTGATTTTGACTGTTCTGAAAGTGCAGTCCTAGGTTGTCCAAAAGTATTTGTTCTTTGCTGTCTAAAAGGCATAATTTTGCCCTTGGGAGCTATAGATTCAGGGTCAAGAGCCTTTTGAATGGCTTCTTGAAGAGTAAGAGGGTTGAAAGCCTTGTCTAAACCCCTGAGTGGGTCAACCAATTCTGCCATGAACAAAACTACAAGTCTTCTTTTCGAGACATTTGGCACTATCACTGAAACCCTCTGAAAATCAGTCACATACTCCTCCACTGAAGCCTTTTGTTTCAGCGCTGCCAATTATTTGAAATGGAGTTCCAGATCAACGCTATCAAACCTTTCAATTAATCTTCTATTGAACTCCTCATAAGAATTTGAGGTTGTACCATTGTGTTATCAAACCGTGGTACCACCACTTGTGGGCGGTTCCCTCCAAATGCAATGTGGTAAACTTGATGGCGTCATCCTCCATCATAGGCTGAAGTGTGAGATAGGTGTCTACCTTTTGTATCCATGCCCTAGCTGAATTTTTTGTTGATCCATCAAAAATGGAAATTGTGAGCTTTCCCAAAACATGTTGTAGATCTCCTAGATTGTTCGTTGGTCTATGACCAGCCCTATAACCATCCTTGCCTTTCTTCAATGTCACAAAATCTGTAAGGCTTATTTCCCCTTTGATTTCGGGTGGAAGTGTCCTATATTCCTCATAGCTTGCAACCACATCATCTACTATAGAAGGCTGCTCCTTTTTTGGAATGACTTCCTCTCTACAAAGGAAGTTGAGCTGATGTTCTGGAGCCCTTTTTTTTTCCCTTTCGTAGTATCTAACATTTCTGTCACTGTTTGGCTTGTATTCCACTCACTTCACCACCTAGCCAAAATTTGGCTCTGGTACCACTGAAATGCCCCCTTTAGGGCAGATTTTACAATTTTGAAAAATTGCAGCAAACTCTAAAAATAATTGTAGTTTCTGATTTTTCTTTCAAACCTAACCACAAAATTTTAGATTTTGGAAAATCCCAATTTTTATGTCACAATAACAATATTTTATTACCAAAAACACTAACCAAAAATCAGATAAAATACAGCCATGCAAATACTTTCAAATCTGAAATTTTGGAGCAAATATACAGTTGGAAATTACAACAAAATTACCAATTGTATGAATGTGTGATCAGACATCAAAATAGGTATCAAAATTGCCTCAAAACTGCACCTTGAAAGCCCCCAAGGGGTTTGCTGCCCTATAAGAGAGCACCAATTCAGGTCGCCGCCCTTCCTAGGGATCGAAACAAGGTTCACTGCCCCAAAAACTGCTGAGCCACCCTTTCAACTATTGTTCCATTGCTACACTCCACTTGGAATGGTAGCTAAATGCCACAAACTGTTCAATTCTGCCCAATATAACCTCTGAAATGAAGTCACCCCATTGAAGGTTGAAGGTTTTCGTCCTCAACTTCATAATACCAAAAAAGGGTTTCGTCTTCTAAGGTTGAAAGTCAAGCAAACTGTTCAAACTCATAATTTTAATTGATAAAGATAACATGAGTTCCAAAATGAACTTCCTTTTTTCCTTTTAAACCCTTTCCCTTCAAGAAACCTTCCCAAAAGGGGAGCGGTCCACTTGAAGAGCAATTTTAAAAGGATGGGCTAAATATCCTTGTGATGATGCTGCTATTCCAAATCAAAATTTGTAGTGCTTACAAAGCACTCGACTGCCCAAGCAACTTGCCCTCTCTGAAAATCCCTTTCTATCGTCTTTGAAGTCAAAACCATGGGTGCTTCATTGCTCAACCCACGTAGCACTATTTCCGTATCAATTGATCTAAATTTTAGTTTCATTGTTTGATAATTTTGGCTGAATTCCTCAAGAGAGTTCAGCCATTGTACTCCAAGGACTAAATCAGTCTCTCCAATGCCGACTACATTAAAATCATTTTCAATTTTGTGCTTACCCAAGATGACATTCAACCTTGGAATCTTCTTTGTGCAAGGGATGGGGAAGCCATTTGCCACGGTCACATTAAAGCCTTTGAATCAGTAGTTTGTTGTTCACATCTAGCTGCCAAACCCTCATCAATAAAGTTGTAGGTGGCCCTAATATCAATGAGCATGGTGACTTTCTTACCTTGCAAAACCCCTCTCATTCTAAAATGGTGATATCTAGGATCTCCGATTAAGGTAGCAAGGGTGCCATCCATGTTGTCACCTTCTTCCTTTTCAACTTGTTCCTCCTCATTAGTGGCTGTTCCCTCTTCTTCTTCCTTTTCCTCTCCATTTGAAATTACTTCAAGGTAGTGAACTTTCCATTTTCCATGGCAACGATGTCCCGGTGTCCAAGGGTCCTTACCTGTAAAACATAATTTTTTTCTTCTTAATTCATTCCTTGACTCCACCTCTTTGTTCATCTTTGGCAGCTCTTTTTGCTTCCCAAAACCTGCTGATAAGGCTTTTTTGGCTGTCAAAATGGGAGTGATTTTGACTGTTCTGAAAGTGCAGTCCTAGGTTGTCCAAAAGTATTTGTTCTTTGCTGTCCAAAAAGCATAATTTTGCCCCTTGGAGCTATAGATTCAGGGTCAAGAGCCTTTTGAATGGCTTCTTGAAGAGTAAGAGGGTTTAAAGCCTTGACTAAAGGGTCAATCGATCCTTTCATGAACAAAACTAAAAGTCTTCTTTTCGGGACATCTGGGACCATCACTGAAACCCTTTGAAAATCAATCACATACTCCCCCATTGAAGCCTTTTGTTTCAGCTGTGCCAATCCTCTGAATTGAAGTTCCGGATCAACCCTGTCAAAGCTTTCAATTAATCTTCTACTGAACTCATAAGAATTTATGAGGTTGTGCCTTTGTGTTATCAAACCATGGTACCACCACACATGGGAGGTTCCCTCCAAATGCAATGTGGTGAACTTGATGGCCTCATCCTCCATCATAGGCTCAAGTGTGAGATAGGTGTCTACCTTTTGTATCCATGCCCTAGCTAAAATTTGTGGATCCATCAAAAGTGGAAAGTGTGAGCTTTCCCAAAACATGATGTAGATCTCCTGGATTGTTCCTTGGTCTATGACCAACCCTATAACCATCCTTGCCTTTCTTCAATGTCATGAAATCTGTAACGCTTATTTCCCCTTTTATTTTGGGTGGAAGAGTCCTATATTCCTCATAGCTTGCAGCCACAACTACTATAGAAGGCTGCTCCTTTTTTGGAATGACTTCCTCTCTACAAAGGAAGTTGGGCTGAAAAGGCCTTTATGTATATCATCCAACCATCAATCACCCTTGGTGGAGGGGGAGGGTGGTTGTGTGTACCGGAAGCACTTTTCTCACCATTGCGAGGCCGATGCCCATTCATGTTCTTCATGGTTTGGATGAATTCAGCTATCATATTTGTCAGGGGTTCTTGATTTTGAGCATAGTCACAAGATTCGGCCGGATCTGCACAAAATCTGGCTAGGTCTAGATTATTTGGCCAACTCGGATAAGTTTGTCTAGGTCGGCCCTGTTTTTTTTCAAAAAAATAATTTTGCTTTATTTGTTATTGTTTAGGTTTTCTGCACAAATGAAGGCCCAGGAACCATAAATATCATATAATATTAATGTTTTAAATTATTTTATTAATGCTTTTCATTGTATTTGTCAGTGTTACATATTTATAAAACTATGCTCTCACACACACACACGTATTTATTTTGGATTGGATTTTTCCAATTTTTTTCAAGAATTTCGGATTTTGGATTTTTTTGCCCTCCCGAATGGATTCGGATTTCCAAACCTTGTGACTATGATTTTGAGTGAACTTCTCAGACCTAGCATGATCCGGGTCATCCATGTCTCGTGCCTTGGCTGCCCCAACTCTTGCCTTGGCTGTTCCTGCTCTTTTACATGATGTTCTAGAGCCTTTTTCTTTTCCCTTTCATAGTGTCTAACCTTCCTGTCACTGTTTGGCTTGAATACAACAAACTTCCCCACAGCTAGCCAAAATTGGCTTTGGTACCACTGAAACATCCCCTTTAGGGCAGATTGCACAATTTTGAAAAATTGCAGCAAACCCTAACATAATTGCAGTTTTTGATTTTTCTTTCAAACCTAACCACATAAAATTTCAGACTTCGGAAAATACCAATTTTTATGTCACAATTTCAATATTTTATTACCAAAAAGCACTCACCAAAAATCAAATAAAATACAGCCATGCAAATACCTTTTTGGAGCAAATATATAGTTGGAAATTACAACAAAAATACCAGCTGTATGAATGTGTGATCATACATCAATATAGGTATCAAAATTGCCTCAAAACTGCACCTTGAAAGCCCCCCAATGGGCTCGCTGCCATACAAGAGAGCACCAATTCAGGTCTCTGCCCTTGGTAGGGCTCCATACAAGGTTCACTGCCCCAAAAACTGCTGAGCCACCCTTTCAACTGTTGTTCAACTGCTGCTCAACTGCTGCACTCCACTTGGAATGGTAGCCAAATGCAACAAACTGCTCAATTCTGCCCGATATAACCTTTGAAATGAAGTCACCCCATTGAAGGTTTTCGTCCTCAACTTCATAAATAGCAAAAAAGGGTTTCGTCTTCTAAGGTTGAAAGTCAAGCAAGCTGTTCAAACTCATAATTTTAATTGATAAAATTAACATGAGTTCCAAAATGAACCTTCTTTTTTCCTTTTATACCCTTTCCCTTCAAAAGACCTTCCCAAAAGGGGAGTGCTTCATTTGAAGGGGAAACTTAAATATCCAAAAAACAATTTCCTTATAATTTCACTTAAGGGCTAACTTGACCATGACCAAAAAGTCCCCTCCTTAAGTCAGAATTAGAAAAAGGTTGCCAGTAAAGCACTTTTGACAAATTGAATAGAGAACCAATGTTTCCCTTGATTGTTCCTTCCCTTAGCCTATGGGAAACAAGAGAAAAGGCTAAGGGTATTCAACCACTCTAATCTTGAAAAGGGAACATTACGTGGCACTTCTCTTTTGTGAGAATAACATTTTGACAACTATTAAAGGGAATATTTTGAATATGGCTATTTGGTAAGGATATGGACTCCTTGGCAAGGTACTGCCATTCATAAGAAAAGGACTATGAGAGAATTTGGCCTCGGCCGAATGATACATCATGACTTAATGAATAAGATTGCCTCATAAGATTCCAAAGTTTTCAGGCCATCTTTGAATGGAATGATTGCACAAGAAGTGCGCAGTGACTTAAGCCCAGGGAATGGTAAAAGTAAGTGCTTGAGGGTGATGAAACCTACTCGAAATATTATAAATCGGTCATAGAAGAGTGTACAAGTTTGAGAGGAGGAACAAAATATTTTAAGCCCAGCTTGTTATATCAGTGGAGAATATGTAAATCTCAGATCTAATACTAGATTGAAAGTATTTGGGTTATATAAGCCAGTTCGATTGCATGGATATCTTCACAATATTTGAGCTTATGAGCTAGGCAGTCCACGTGGGCCTCTAGAATGACTGTTAAGTCGTCAATAAAAACATGCAAATTTTGGAGAATACAATGCTATTCCATTGCTTAACTAGATGCCAGGGCACATGCATTCATTGCAGGTAGCTCAGTCAAAAGAATAAAGCACAGAGTCTCAAGCAATCTATAGGTAATGGAATATAATGGGTATTTTGTTCGAATGAAGTGTCAATGTTCATGGTGCATGGTGACATCTGCCAGAATTATTGATCATGAGACAAAGAATGGAAACATACTGGGTGCAATATCGACTGATATATTTCATCTCAAGAGTGCAAGTAAAAATTCTATCAGATTTACCAAAGGGGATTGAGATATTTGACCATTTGAGAGTAGGCACAGAATTGCTTTGAAATTCATTTCTCAAAAGATTGACTGTATTCTGTTCGCTTTGGGCTCCCATTCAAAGAGACGATATAGCAATCTTGTCTTTAAAAAATGTCTGATCACCGTGCACAGATCTGATGTATAGGCGTTGATTTAGTTGTCTCGGACATGCAGCTAGGATTGACACTAATGTTTAAGCTGATCCACCGAGTGACGAATTTGCTCTAGCGACAGCTTTGAAATCCATGGCTGAGTTAAAAAATGGCTCTATTTTATGAAGTCGATGAGTTATTTCTTGCTCCTATTATGCTTCTATACCTGCAAAATACTGCCAGAGATGATCAACTGAGTGTTGCGTCCAGAGTGCTGCTGTGGTGGAAACATTTTGCGTTCATTTAAGGCACAAGTTGTGAAGGTTCTTTTCAACAGTTGAGAATCCATGCACTCAGAACTTAACTGGATCATATCTGAGGATATATCAAGTCAACAGAGAAAGCATGCAGCCCTTATTGGATTCCTTGCAGGGATACAATTATCATGATGATAAACAAGGCTTTAAGTTTTTACTACTTAGACTTGCTAGACTCACTTGGAGAATTCATAACCTCAGTTGTGTTGCAATACAATTTGAATATGTTGTCAAGAAGATTCAGACAGTCCTACGAACTGGAGTTTGCAGAGGAAGGAGGAAGAAGCAAAGTCACACTGAGATAAATTTCCTGAAACAATCTTCAGAAGAACTACTGGAATTTTGGTTATGTGCCATAAAGCACAATCTTCATTTGCAAGGTCGATCCATTCCATCACCATGAATGATAAGGTTTTATTCGAGTATCTTGGGACAAAAACATTTTTTTATAATTACGTGGGATGATATTGACAAGGTTTGAGAGACGTCACCGGGTGTTAGTTCGGTAGGACAATATTAGTTCTCTAGATGAATCGCACAGTCAGCCTTGAACAGTAGAGGGGCATGATACAGATTGCAGACTTACACTTCAAAGCATCAGTCCATGATGTGCAGGGTCTGATTATGTACATGATCCGTGAAAATTGTGATGATATGCAATATTAGATTTGTGAATTTCTCAAGGTGTTAGATTACTACCACTCCCAAGGGATAGTGCATTGTGATGTTGAGCCGCGTGATGCAATGATAGACTATGAGTAGAGAAAACTTCATCTTACAGATTGGAGTCTCTCAAAATTTTATTATTCTGGGAAGGAGTGTAATGTCCAGGTTGCATCATGATACTTCAAGGATCTGGAGCTTCTTGTAGATTTGCAAGCCTATGATTAGTCTTTGGACATATCGAGCCTTGGCTGTATGATTACAGGAGGCAATAAAACTTGGAGCGCAGGGTTAGAAGGAGACATGGCCAAGTTTAGAAAGGATGAGAATGTGTTCATAGGCGTGTAGATGTCCAGCACAAGTCATGAGGCTTTAATGATTTAGGGGATAATAATCCCTTATTAACTTTGGAGAATCAAATTATGGGTTTATATACAATGGTGCTTATAATATGTAATGAAGGTGTGTGGTGGGAATGCCCGGCCAAGGGAAGGCATAAGGCTTGGTAGGTATAAGTTTTTGAGTGGCGGGGGATGTGAAATTTAAAAAAGTTCATCAGCTTTAATCCCACATGCAAAGAGTGACACACATTGGAGGAATTTATGTATAAATCTACATGTAATGTATAATAAAGATAGGGCTAAGACCATGCACACACTTTGAAGATTTGATTCGACTATCAAGACTGGAGGCCGTCAAACCCAAAATTTTGACATGTCATCAACACAGAGGAATATAGTGTTGGGCTTATGGGGGTCAACCGCCTTTGACCGCCTTCGCTTGATGAGGCGACGGGAATTTTATTTGGGTGAATTTCACCCTTAGACCTGCATGGAGGAAAAACATAAGGGTGATAAGGTGACAAGGTACATTGCAGTTTTGGGCTTTCACCTATAGTCCATTCAAGTGACTCAAACCTGAATAGGAGACAAAGGAGAGATAAAAACCTGATTTGGGGTTTCACCCATACTGCTTGTGGGACACACAGGGCTAGGCTCGAAAGCATGACAACTTGCCACATGGAACTGAAGGATGGGTAAAAACTTGATGCCTTTCAAAAAATGAGATTATCAATGTTTTATTAAAATTTCAAAATTTTCATAGGTTGTGCGTTGCTAGTATGTGGCATGTAGGGCACTTGGTTTCTCAATCATATCTTTCAAACAAGGGCTCCATTTTTTATGTCATTCGATCCGTTGGAAAGCTTGTTTCGAGAGATACACAATGGTTGCAAATTTGGAAGAAATTGATGCAAATCCAGAATCCTATTCATGTTTGAAACTCGACGTACATGTGCCCTTCACAGAGAAAATGACAATGCACAGATAAAATGAATGCGGGGAATGAATTGGCCTTCATTGGACAGGTGTTTCCTTTCATAATAGTGTGGACTCAATGTTCAGATGTTTCTCCATAATGATGCTGGTCATGAATGCCCATGCATGTTTATAAAGACTCCATGCCCATATGCCTATGTGTTGGATATCCTTCATATTATTTCTACTGCCATTTGTTAATCAATTGCTCAGGTGCTGTAATAATGATCACTAATTGCACATGGTGGATGATCTAGATGACTTTTGATTGATGCCATGCCTGACTGCAATGATGCATTGGAATGAACACATGTTAGATGCCTTCATTATTTGATTCATTCAACAGATGCTTGTGGATCCTCCACTCCACATGATGGGTTTGCTTGCAATTGAGGATGCCCCTTTCCAATTGGGATGCGCATGGAGAATGAAATGCACGGATGTTGAACTACATTGCTATTCCATGATCAATTACTTGTCACATGATCAAGAAGGTTTCCAATTGCACACGATTGTTCTGCCTATCTGTTTTGATCCCATGCCATGTGTCCATAGATCCCTGATCCTACTATTGCAAATATTTTGCCCAATTGCTTGAGTGGTCCTCTCTACCTTAAATAGGCATCTTGATTGGTTACATTGCTGAGAAGCCCCAACCTGCTGTCACATGTTGATGGTTATGGAATTGCCCAAAGATGCTCTCATAATTCTTCTGGGATCCCTTTATTCAAGTTCAAGCATTCTTCACAGCGGTTCTATTTATTGATGAAGCTTTCCTTCATCTTGATCTTTTTGGCTCTTTCTGAACTGCTGCAATATCATTGTGTCTTGCATTTTGTCTTGAATCTGCTTCAGTAGTTAGTAATTAGTCTTTCATGGTGGTTTGTAGCATCTACAATGTATGGAGAGTTGCTGAGAATGAATGAGTTTTGCAGGGAACATTCCAGTTGTGTAAATTGATGTTCTGGGTCTTTTACTTGATCATGAGAGGCTATAAATTGGTCATGGAGCACAACAAGATGTGTATTCATGCTTGTTTGAAGTTGTAAAAAACATTTACTAATCTCACTCTCTGGATTTTAGACTAGTTTCAGTAATACATTTGGTATGAGAGATTTCCCTGAATTTCATGGATCTAATCTGAAAGTGAAGTATTCATTTTATGTCAAGTTTGCTTTCTGCCATTATGTGTGCATCTTCATGCATTAGTGTGTAATTTCTATATGAATGTCCTTTTAGGATTTCTTTCAGTTCTGATGTGGATGTTTCAGTCAATTGTTTGCCCAATGGATAAGGCACCGGCCTGGGTAATTAGATCAAACACTTCATTCATCTTCTCTCATTTTCAGTTTTTTTTGAAAATTCTGAGCTTAGCATGGTAAATCTTTCTTTAACTCTATGCTGTTTTAAGGAACCCTTTATTTTTCTTTGCAGATATGTTATGTGTACTTATTGTTAATAAAATCCACATTGTGAAACCATAGCTGTATTGAGAGCATTGTGTATCAGTCAAGTGATGCATTAATTGTGTTAAATCATTCATTCACTTGGACAGACGTGGAGTTATTCACTTAGTGGGCATTCATAGCTTTCATTGCAAACATATTGTGTGAACAAGTGGGTTGCTTTCTTTTAAGATCCATGACTCAGATATTTTGGGATACGGGTGCAGCTGTATACATGTGATACCATTTTAATATCATTTGCTGTTCCATTGTGTGTGTTATGATTCAGTATTGTGGAATTCTGGTTTAATGTGGATCATGTTGCAGTAGAATTCCTCGTGAGCTTCATGGGACTATTACTAGCTTGAGGTTAATCCATTCATATGGTCCAATGTGTGAGAGGATGACATTCAAGGAATGAGTGAGTGCAGGCCTGTAATGCCATCTTTATCTATCTGTTGAATTCTGATGTGGATTTATTGTTGTGTGAGCAAGTGTCTATTTTCCTAGCGGCAATTAATAGGCCACATAGAAACGGTGAGCTTTGCTTATTTGTCCAAATCTGATGCATTTAGGAATTTTTTGAAACAAATGCTTTTAAGAACTATATAGGGAAGCGCCCCTTGGTGTTGCAGAGCCAGAGTTGAGGAGAGTAAAACCCCTCTTGAATGTTGTTGTTTGTGTCCAAATCCTGTTTGGAATAAGTGTGAGTGTGAAGAGCGTGGCTAATAGGTTCATTTTGTTCCCTCCTTCACCAAATTCAGGGTATGGATTTGAGCACCAACACCCTACACTTGAGGGTTGTGGGCGCATTTACCACCAAGAGCCTGAGTTTTACCCTCCAAAACTAAATTTCTGTTACCAACTACAGAATTTACTTTTTTTGTTCCGTCATTTTATGCTTTTTTTGTTTGCAGAAATTTCTATTTTATTCGTTAATCCTTATTCTACTTCATTCTGTTTGGCCATTTTTCACAATCTCTGGGAAAGTGGCATTACTTATGATTTATGACACGACTTCTACTTGAAAGGTAGAAATTCATGATTTGAGTCTGATCTCAAATGAATTCTCAGAATTCCATTGTAACTTCTATAGAAACAGGTTTTCAAGAGCAACATATACATAATTTTAGCATACGTTACCAGCTTCCTTTCTTTTTGTAGAATGTACAGATCTTACATAATCTCCTATGGGTTTCCCACTGCACAGAACATACTTTCATTACAAAATTCCAGGGGAGGAGCAAAAGGGTGGATCCATAGCATTATTCTGGACGGTATTCTTTTGTTGGGTGTAGAAGGGATCCATCTGTGGAGGGTATCTCTTTTGTATAAATACTAAGAACAAATATCCGATATACCAAACCATGTGATGTTTTTTTGGATTCATTTGTTTAGAATGTCACTTCAGTATGCATGTTCACCAACCTAAGATCAAGCATGATATTTCAGGATCTCTCATAGAATTTCTTTAAGTTACAGATGTTCAGTAATGGATCTTGTCACCTGTTGGTAAATATTGTTTTAATATTTACAACATGAAGATAACTTTCACGTGCATGAGTTATGTTTTTTGTCATGCAAGAAAGTTTGGTGTTCAGTCTATGTTCTTATAATTAATTAATTTATTCAACTGAGTTTGGATGTTATACAAAATTCATGTATAAGTAATCACTTATTATGTAATGTCCCCAATTTGGGACCAAAGACCACAATAGGGGTTTTCCATGAAACCCAACCAATTCTGAATATAATACTGAACAACAACCACTTAATTCACAAATGCAGTAAATAAAATCCCTCTTTTGCTGTCCCTTCCAATACGGTTAATTTGAATTTACAGCCAACTGATATATGCTTCAAACACCTTGAAATACTTTGCAAACACTTCCAAATAAAGTCGCCACACTTGGAGAAATATAGGAAATAAAATCAAAATATTGAAAACCTCAACTTGCCCTTGAACAAGCTTCCAAGTCTCCCAAAACAAGTCGCAAATGTTGGAAAAGTAATGCAATAAATTCCAAAGTATAAATCAGAAAATATATGATTGTTGCTTTCAAGGTTAGATCCCAAAAACATTCCAAAAACCCTCCTTAGGTGAAATGCTTCACTTAGGAAAAATAATAGGAATAATTTAGAATTATTCACCTTGCAATCAGCCCTCAAATCACCCAAATTCAGCACACAAAGTTTATAGAAAAATCAGAATAATATAATAATAATTTTCTGAATTATTGTCATAACTTAGGGCATCAAATTGACCATTCAATGCCCTCAAAATCTACGAAGATGATTCGCCCATCCATAGAAAATTTGTATAAAATACCGCAAACCTTAGAAGAGGGTTTCCTCAACGCAAGACCTTCCAAAAGAGTTCTCAAGACCTCCAAGTAATTTGCCCAAGATAGAAACCTGCAAATCAGCTTCTCAAGGTAATTCGCCAACCTTCCCAAGCTATTCTCCCACCTTCCAAAGATTTGCAATTTCGTTGCCCTATCCAAACAATTCGCTGCCCACAACAATTATTATTTCCCACAAATACGCTGAAACTTAAAAAATTCATAACTCCTTCAATACTTGGAATTATGATGCAAATAAGTGCTCAAACTGACCACAAAATCAGTGACTATCAAATAAAAATAATTGCAGAAATTTCCGTCCATGGAATGGCCATTAAAATTTGCTTAAATTTTTTGAAAACCCTAGTTTTCAGAATTTTCCTCAAACCTTGGGTTCACTCAAATTTTCAAAAGTAGGGGGTGTTCCAAAACACCGTTTAGAGAATCAACACATCATAGTCCTTGAAGGGTAACATTCCTCAAGAAACTATGCCCAAATCAACCAAGCTTCACATACTTGATCAATCGACATCAATAACATCCATTCCATGCATATCAAATGATAACTTACCTTCTTTTTATATCCTCTTTTCTTTTAGATAGCCCTCCCTTCCAAAACTTTAAAAGGACATCCCTTATTATTTCACTTTAGGCCTTTTTGAATTAATTAACTAACTTGCCTAAATAAATTAGTAATTAAAATTAATTTTTGGCAAATTAAATAATTATTTTATATTAGGTCTTTGCTTCAATAATTAATTGAATTGCTCTAATAGTTCAAGTGATAAAAATCACTTTTTAAGCAATTTATTAATTAGAAAATCCCTTGGAATAATTATTAAAATTACTTTAATTTTCCAAATGATTAAAACCACTTTTCCGGTAATTCAAATAATTATCCAAGATAATTCTATTTTAATAATTAATTAAATTATCTTATATTTTCAAATGATTAAAATCATTATTCGGGCAATTTTATTAATTACTAAAATTATATGGAAAGGGGACATTACATATCACTCAAAAGTGAGATGGCACGACCAACTTTTGACACATCTGTGTTTGGTTTTACTGTATCTAGAAAATTTTGAGAGATTCATCTATAAGTTTTATCTAGAAAGCATCTTATAACTTCATCAAGTAATTCTATCAATTAGGAGTCTGTTAAATGCAGATGGATGCTCAGCATTTCTCGGTTCAAATTCAGCTAACATATACAAGAAGTCAGAAAAGTTCTTTAACATTATGATTTTGGCTGAATGTAGAGTTCTACAATTAAAAAAAATCTTGGTGCCTATTAATTCCTAATTATTTCATGCAGGGTAAGTTTTTTAGATGATGCTTTTCCATGATTAAAAATATTATTTTTTATACAGATTACAACAATGATGCATCCTGCTGGTTGCCCTGTTGTCACATATACAGGAAATAAAGGATTCGGTTGGATTGGCGTGCTTGTAATAGTGTAAGTTACCGAGAAGCCTTTACCATTTTTACAGACTGAACTGTGTTTGATGCAATCTCCGATAGCCTCCTCACTTGCAGCATTAGGAAATAAATTACTTACCACTGAAACCTCAATGTCATGTCTTATGTTGGAAAATATGACTGAAAATGCAATGTGTTATGTACATTCATAGATTTTGATTTACTGACATTGTATTTTGAATTTTCCAGACTTCTTTGCATCTTTGCAGCATATTTGCTGATTGGTGTGGTATATCGTTTTTTTGTTCTTGGGATCCATGGCAAGGAGGTATGTCTTCTTTTTGCCCTTCTGTTTTAGGTTTGTTTGAGAATATTTTTTGGAAATTCGCTATTACATAAATGGCAGTAACACAGAGATTCAAGACTATTTTAATACTCTTTTCTGTTTTCCTAAGAATAACATTGGATTAAAATTACTACCATGAGAAGTGATCTAGTGGTAGATATCATTTTATATTCAATTTAGCATGCAAAAAAACTTGCTAAATATTACTTGAATGACTCTTGATGTAAATCCTCCTGAGGAATCTACGTAAAGACTTTGAAAGGTTCATTTTGACATAGCCACTAGATTACCATGTTTTGATATACTACTTGTTTCTAGTATATTTGAACTTCGGAACTCCCCAGTTAATCTTAGTTTGAGGCACCGAGGCACTTTTCACATTTCTTGGAAGACAAAGATGGACTTTTCTTTCCCATTTTACTTTTTCCTTTTTTATATACTTATGTGTTTCTTGTCCTTGTTTTCTATTCAGTGAGTCGCTAGTGCAGTGGTTTGTCTGATTGATGTAGTAGCCGTTTTATAGGGATGGATGAGGAATTCAGATATCTAAAGGCAATCTTCACGCTGCTAACTTGTAGCTAATGCTTCTTTCCAGGTTTTTCCAAATTTGGATATTTGGCTCAGTATTCCCAGAAGATTTCAGGTTGGTTTAAGCAGATCATTTCTTATTTCTCTAACTTAAAAATATTCACCACATATCTTTAATTTTATTATTTGAATCCATTATACTGGTCCCAGCTTTGTTTCTATATGTTTTACTTGTGCAAGGTACTCATCAATTTAAAATGAAAAGCATATCTTGTCTTTTGTGATTCTCATTTGATTTCCTGCCTGCTTAAAAGGAAAGCATGTTCCTGTGTGCAAAAAAGCATCAATACCATCTTTTATTCTGCCTAATAATATTTCTGTTTGAAGTGAAGTCTCGAGGAAATTCTTTGAATACTTGTGCTAGATCCTGGAACAGAATAAGCTAAATTTAACTTTACAAAATGGCCATATCTGCGTAAACCTTTGCAACCATTAACATAGAATAACATTTTGGTGTAGCATTTCCTTGTATTTTGTTTGATTAATCGTCCAATGGTGCCCATGGATGTCTTCGAAGTCAGAAATACCAACCAATTTTAGACGTTTGAACCAAATTCATCCTTCTGCCGTATGCTTCTTAATGAGACATCCTTGTCCAGACTCCAATACACCTGCATTACATCTTTCACTGAAATTGTAGAAACAAAATATTAGCTCTATTACGGAAAACCATATCACTAAATGTGGGTCTTTGAGACATTTGTGAGAGCCAAGAGCTAGTGTGGGCATTTGATAAACCAAAATGTGTATGTACTTGTTTAACCCTTTTTGGAAATAAGGATTAACATAAAAGAAAGAGTAGCCTAATCAACTAAGGAGAAAGCTACTCTAAAAAATAGGCCAATTAAATAATTCAGTTTCACAATATATTTTTGATACAGTGATGAATTATGCAAATTTGCTAAATATAGAAAGAACAATGCCAAACACTAATTTGCATGTTTAAACACAAAGAAGAGATAATACTTTGCTTGTTTACTGATGTGCAGACAGGTCTGACTGATATAGGTGTGAAAGAAGATTGGTTGATGCTTCGTGGGATTCATTAGATTTTGGAAAGTAGCTTTCTGGTTGCCTGGACACTACCATTGAAATAGGGACACTAGTGTTGACGCTTCTGTCATGAAACCGATGCTTCTGTCAGCAGTGAAGCACAAGTTCTTTTTTAGAAATTCCACCTGCCCTTGTTAGGGTTCTCTATCGGCTTGCAGATGCTTTGTTTGGATCGCGTGCATAAGTTTCGGATATCAGTCTTTTGATCAAAACCCTAAATCCTCCAATTAGGGCATGCCACCTTGCAAGAAAGTAGTCTGGATCTAGATTCTGGAACAATCACTTGATTCTATAAATTGTACCTATGTAGCCATGGACACTTGCATCGACTTGGGATGGTTGCGTCGATGCTATTGTTTGACTCGGACGTAGGTGTCTAGTATGGAATACCTATTGAAACTGGATGCGACCACTTAGATGCTTTTGGGTTCTGTGTCACTTTTGCTCTGGTGCATTCAGATCTGGGTCATGGACTGTCCCTCCTTGTCAAATAACAAAACCTTAGTTCTTCATCTTTATAGTCGCTGTGGGAAAAATGGGTTAGTGGGCACACGAAGTTGAGTTGCCCCAAAGACCCTGTCAATGAGCACTGCTTACATAGCCAAAGCTCCGAAGAGGGCCTCAGACTTATGTAGTTCTCCCCTACATGTTGGCTTGTGTGTGAATCATGCAATGTATGACAAACAAGTACAACAGTTATGTAGCTTGTAACTTGGCAAATGTGGCTCATGGAATGCTCCTTCAACAGTTCAAACTTGTAGATGTACTGCCCTTATGATTGAGATGGAAATATGAGAAAACATGGAAGCTTTGCTCACTTGAGTGCTTGATTAAATGGCTTTGGTAAGTTGCCTTGTGAGTTGCTAGGTATTTTCAGGTGAAGAATGAATGAGGGTTGATCTTATATTTATAGCAATCCCTTTGGAGAATATCTCACATTAAAGCACTTAGGCCGACCATAGAAATATGTTTCATTTGCAAACTAGATGACTTTAGGGCACTGAACACTTGCGTTGGAACAAGACTCTTGTGTCGATGTAGGTGTCTGACTAGGGCGCAAGTGTCCAGGCAGCTAGAAAACAGGCATGGGTTCAAAATTTGTAGAGATGGAAGATAAGTAGGTTTATAGTATTCTGAGCAAGATAGAGGACTTGATTCATTAGAATAACATTGGTCGGACTAAGAGATAAGCAATTAGGCACAAAGAGAGTGTATGCGAGCCTTTTGGCAGTGGGAAAGGTCTAAAAGTTGAAAGTACATCCATGATATGTATTTGCCAAATGTACATGATTGAGGTACTATATAATTCAAAAATAGTGTCTACAGGATGGAGTGATATTGACTTAATGCATCATTATTGTAAGAACTTATAGAGATCTTATTGTTTATCTTCTACATGTGCTGAGGACAAGGCCTTCCCAACACAAAAGGGCATGTAATGGACCTTACTTATAATAATTGGTTATCAATGGTTGTCGAGTCTTGGGATCCAAATTTTATTAGTTTGTTAGTGGTTAGTTCGGGGCATGCATCTCATGTGTGAGACACCCCCTTTAGAATACTTTATATTTAGGTGTTTTATTATTAAGTTATGTTAATAATGCTAGTGAGTTTGGTAGTTGTACGGGTAAGTTGAGTCATGGATAGTTGGACCCTTTAGGTAGAATGAGTTGTGTATGTAGACACATTTATTAAAGCTTCTATTGAGAAAGAAGATTGTAGCCAGACACTTGCATTATGTAATATCCTTTTTCATTCAATAAAATATAATGTAGCTTTTTAACTTGTGGATGGTATTCTAAATAGTGGTATTAGAGCTTGCATGAAAATGGGCCATGGGAAGGATAAAGGAGAATGTGAAGCACAAGGACGAAGAAGAATGTGAGAGCTTGGTAAAAGCAAGGTTTTATTTTTCTTATTTGGTTGTGAAAGATTTTATTTTACTTGTGAGAAGGTAAGAGAAATAAAGATTAACAAAATAAGTGTGCTTTAATTCCCTGCAAGCGTGGTTGAAACTACTGTTTACATGAAAAAGGTGTGATACAATCAAAAAGGTGTGATACAATCTTGTCTGAGTGTGCATTTGGAATAATGTATCATGAAATGAATGACAAGGGTGATTGAAGGAGGTTGACGCCTTGAGGAAGTGAAGAAGATGATGAATGAGAAGGATTTGTAGAAAGCTTTTGTTTTTTCAATTGTTTGAGAAAAATGAGATGAAGATATTTTATTTTTGCCCGAATTTTTAATTTTTTGAAGCACAAGTTGGCTGAAATGTACGGCATGAAGAATTTTTTATAATATGGATAATTTTTCTGAGAGTGTTTCAGATTGATGAACAAGCTTTGAAAATCAGGGAAGTTGCTTGAAGAGTTTCAAAAATCTTCACAAATCTACTTGATTGAAACATTGGAAGTGGGTTGAGTTCATTACAAACTTGCCTAAGAGACTGAAAATGGTAGAGAACTTGCAAAAGGCATGAATGAGCAGCTTGAAGTGTCAAAATAAGTGAAATCTATTGTGGCATTCCAAAGCATCCTAAAATCTGTTGTGGCATTCAAAAGCATCCTAAAATCTGTTGTGGCATTCCAAATAGTGCCTGAAGTGCCCTAAAAACTTCAAATGGTGGTAAAATCTACCGCAACCTGATGAAAATGGTGTGACAAATCAGCAAACGGCACCTAAATATATTCAAAACTGCACTTGATGATTAAAGTTGCTGGCAAATGATGCTATATTTGAGTGCCATATGGTGTTGTAACCTTGTACGATTGAATATTTTTGGTTTGTTTGAAATTTTTGATTTGCAATCATCTTTAAAATTGACTTTGTGGAGACCACCTATAGGAAAAGTATTAAAGTTTGCTGCTGCAGTCTACCTACATGCAAAAAAGAAATCTGTTAATGTAGGTTTTTTTCCATTTTTTGGTTTGACCTACGTGGTTGTTAGTTAGCTTGCTTAGGTTTGTTAAGGTCATTAGGGGAACACACACTTAATATGTTTTCTAATTGTGAGTTGAGTTGTTGCCTTTATGGTGACTTAATGTCTCACTATATAATGTACCTCCTTTGTATTTTTCGGCTAATGCCTAATGAACATTAATGGAGCTCATTTTAGCTCTGCATTCTTACTCTCACCTATCTTAGGGTTTTTACTTAATTTTTGACGTTCAGAGATACTGGAGCAATCCAACATGGTATTAGAGTTTTGATCTAACGGCCATTTTGCCATTTCAAAATCCTTGGTGAGATTTTTTACATGCATGCATTCTTGGTAGCTTTCTTGATTTTTTAGTTTTCATAGGTTTGGTGGGATTTCGTGAAAACATGTACAAACTATACAATCGGAGTCTCCTATCACAAAACGGACGTCATCAGATCCAAAATGCATCAAAACCCTAAGATTGATTGTACACTTGACCTAGATTTGTGACAGTGATTCTCGGCCATTTTTTGAGTTTCAAGGTATTTTTAGACATTTTACGTATTTTCATATTGCAAGGGTCTCAAATCAGGGACATATTGTTGGGTTTTCTGAGTTCTCAAATGGGTTCTTTCTATATTTTGTGTAGGCTGCACTAAACTTGCAGATCTGGGTGTTTTCCAACTTTGACGGGTTTTTTGAACCTAACAGGCAAATTTCGCAGTTGGCGGGTTTTCACATTTGCATGTGCACATCATGGATTCTGCAGCCCTTGCTAACAACCCCTTCGTAACCCCTGCTCATAGATCTGTCGGGTTCCGCCAACCTTGCTTGTACTACCATCGGGGTTCAAACCCCCTGTTAGCACCTATGTCAGGTCCTGCAACCCCTGTTAGCACCTCCGTCGGGACCTGTGACCCCTGCTTGCACAACCGTCGGGTCCCACGACCCCTGTGTGCACCTTCGCTGGGTTCTGACACCCTTGCTCGCACCTTTGCTAGGTTTCGACCCTCCTGCTAGCACTCCTTCAGGTTCCGACCCTCCTGCACGCGCTCCTACCATGTTTTGTTGACCTTGCTAGTAGGCCTATCAGGGTCTGTCGCCTATAGAAGCACACCCAAAAGTCCATCAACGTTCTACACCTTGTGATGTGTGTGCAATTGTTAAATTTAACACCGTGTTTTGTGACACTATTCATTTCAAAATTGGTGCATTTTTTTGAAGGCAAGCACCCAACTTAGCCCTTGGTCATATAGAAATTAAGCTCATGGTCACTTCTAACCAAAAAATGCTTAAATTTTGCTTTGAGAGGCTTAAGTTTTTCTTTTGAACGCTGATGCATAAAGATTTATTTTTGAAAAGTTGAAACAATTTTCACCACTATTTGCCACCAAATTTTTCATGTGAGCAGATTTTCAAACGGCTATAACTTTTGATCAGTAACTTGAATTTGAGTGTCTTCTTAAAAAATGCTTGTTTTGCGTGCTCTAGCATTGGTTACATTTTGGGGCTCTCTTCAAACCAACTATTGTACATTCTTGGACATATTATCGACTAAGTCCGACGTCCCTCTATTTCTTTCATACTTACACACATATTGCTCAAGATGCATTATCGATTGTGTCCGATGTCTATATGAGCATGTTTGTATTTGCAACTTTAAGAGGGGGTCATTGCTGATAGTTCTAGGGGGGTATTGTGTGGTGTTGTGCATTATTTGGTCTCTTCTGCACATTCTCATTTTCTGCATTCTGTTGATTCTTACACTTCTTGTTTATTTGGATGCATTCTCGGTTGTGTTCGATGTCCTCTTCATGAGCGTGCATTGTTTTTGTAATTAGGGGTCATTGTAGTTGTTTCGTGTAGTCTTGCACTTCTTTGGTGTTCTTTTTTAGTCATGTTGACTTCACTTGAGAGACACTCATGAGGGAAAGTTGATTCTACACCAGTGGTTCTTGGAAAGATCAACTATGCTTCTTGATGTGCTTATACGGAACACTTGCTCACAAGAAAGAATCCCACTTCATTTTTATATGGATAGATGCCTGCTTCCATTGATCCTCTTCGGTTCAATAAGTGGGCTAATACTTGTGATAAGGTTTTTGGTACCTTATTGCTACATGTTTTTCGTGGATCTTCGTTGCTATGTGGAACATAAAGCGTGTCGTTGCACTATTTGGAGTATTCTTTAGTCTCTTTTCGGAGATCCTACTGAGATTTATATCACTCCTCCACTTCTTATCATTTCTTTAGAGATTTTTGTACTCTTTCCTCCTACTTGTGATGACACATCCATGGTGGATAGTGATCTTCCTTCAGTTGAGCCACCACTACAGGATGAGATTTTGTCTAACCTCAACTATCCTACTGTAGATTCTACTTTCGTCCCTATTTCGAATGTTGCTCTTCCAGAGTTTTCACAGTCTTGTACTTCGGAGGAGTCTATTATTTCTAATGAGAGTACACCTTTTGAGAGCATCAATGACTCATCTTCCTATAGATATTCAGTCTACGAATCTGTGTGATTTATCTGTAGTCTCTTTTTCAGCTTCGAGGGTTGTTGAGCTGTGCTCTCCACTTCCCATGGACATTCTTTCTGTGAATGATCCATGCCATTCTTCTTCATCGGACTCACTTGTACTTGATGACACATCTGAGCCTGAGTGCTCGTCTGAGATTGAGGACTCTTCTTCTGGCACAAATGACTATAGTAGTGAAGAAGACACACCTCTGAGATCTCCTTGTCACCTTCCAGATTTTGAGAAGTTATTTTCTGATTGACCTACCTCTGTTCCGCTTCTAACATTATAGGGTGCAGGGATATTGATTCAGGACTCATCAGACATTGGGCAGTGTATTCCATAGGGACAGGGCATTCTACAGTCCGTTTTAGCCTTTGCTTCCATTGCACCATCATTGCATAGAGCAGTTGACCTTCTTACTATGCATGAGGAGGACAATTCCTTGGTTGGAGTTTTATCAGGGACTTGGGGGACCTGTTCACTGTTCTAGGGAGATCCACTCTTCATTGCACCTACCTCTGACAGGGTCACTTCAATGGCATTACATTCAATTCTTGTGCATGATCTTACTAGACCTATGCCACATTTTTGTTTTAAACCCTACTCAAAGTTCTTTGTATTGTAGCTTTCATCTTCCTTTGTGGAATGGGCAGACTTCCAATACACCATTCATGTTCTTCCTTTGGCAAAGGGAAAAAACACTGTGCGATGTGGATGGAGCTTCTTTAGTCTTCAGGCAGAGGATTTCGTCAACGATATTTGTCATTTTGTGAGCTCTGCTATAGGTAGCTTCAACATCTTCTATGGGGACTTCTTAGTTTTCCTCTCTATGTGCTTGTTTGCTCTTACTTGTGGATGCATTTTTGGTTGTGCCTGATGTCCTTGGAGCATTTCCTTTCGCTTTGCTCTATTTTAGAGATGAGTTGTCTTATAGATTTTTCCATTTTCTCCATTTTATGGGAGTTGCATTGTGCTTGGATACCTCATCAGGCCTAGTTGTCGGGACCCAATTCTTCTATCCACTTAAGCTATACTTCAGTGGGGGTGATAGTGTAGGTTTTTCCTGCTTTTGGTTTTACCTACATGGTTGTTAGTCAGCTTGCTTAGGGTGGTTAAGGTCATTAGGGAACACAATATATTTTCTAATTGTGAGTTGAATTGTTACCTTTATGGTGACCTAATATCTCATTATATAATGTATCTTCTTTGTACTTTTTGGTTAATGCCTAATGAACATTAATGAAGCTCACTTTTGCTCTGCATTCTTGCTCTCACCTATCCTAGAGTTTTTGTGCAATTTGTGACGTTTAGAGATCTTGGAGCAATCTGACAAAATCATTGCCATGTGATTTATTTTATATTTTATTTTTTATTGAAGGCTAAACAAATCTTTAGTTTAAATAACACTGCTGAAAATTTGCTTCTAATAGAACTACAGTTGAAGTGGTAGAAGCTTGTGGTGAAGTTATTGAAACAAACACGTCTAGAGTTTAACTTCCACTTTCTTGTTTTGCATTGAGTGCAAACATGAGCATGCAAATGTGAATTATTTATCATTTTTCACCCCTATATGTCAAAATGGTTGTATAGAATAAGTGGTAGGAGTCAATTAATAAGTCATTGCTCACCTAGAGGTCAAGTGATCAACTCTCATTAAGTGCAAAGTTTTTTTTTTGATTCCTGTCATTTTAAGTGATTTACCCAATGCCTTTGTATTTTTAGTCATTTTGCATATTTTTGTGAAGGTAGGTGTGTGACCACTTGATTTATATGTTTTTGCACATTCTGCGTTCATCAGATTACATTAATTTTTGTTTTCAGAGTCTTACCTTGTGTTTTTGTAGGAAAATGTGTTAAAAGGGAGACATAAGGAGTGCAAAGATGTATAAAGGGTGCATTTTCGATTGCATCTAACACCTTAGTATTGCTTTGAGTTTGAAAATGGGCAGTGTTTTTGAGAACACCATGAATGTAACATTGTGCTTTCTCGCTCCCAGTGTTGTCAGAGACAAACAAGTTACATTTTTGGATTTACAAAGCCCTCGGGAGCAACCTGGTTGATAGAGCTTGTCGAGACCCAACTTTTGTTCACTGCTAATTCAAAGATAGGGAAAGTGATGTAGTGGCAATTTTGGTTTTGCCAGTTTTGTTTGAGTTTTATGCTTGTTAGTAGGCCCAATTATCTAGTAGTGTTTGTTGCTACATAGACTTCTCATCTCCCGTCTGATAGGGGGGAAGACACCATTTTGGTTTCGATTGGTCTTCATGTGATTGCATAGTGGACAGGGATTGTAAGCACCATTATTGTTTGCAAAGTGGTGAGAGTTGTTGGGCATCAGGGAAGATATGCCATATAGAGGTACGAGGCCATCATTGAGACATGGATTGATGTGGTTGAATATTCCCATGATGATGCTCATACTACAATAGTTGTCAAGTAGTTCAAGTATGATGTCCATCTTCGTGTCAGGTGGTGTCACAGGGCAAAAAACACAAGAGGTTAGTGTGCAAATGTAGTAGATGTGTCGACAAAGGTTGATTAGATCAAATGTATAGGTGGTCAGTTGGCAGGTTAGGGTAGTTATTGTTAGATAGCTTCAGATTTATTTGCTTTGAATCATCTTTTGTCCATTTGGATCAAGGGGTTTTGTTGGGTCTTATGATCCAAATTTTATTAGTTTGTTAGTGGTTAGTTCGGGCAAGCATCTCATGTGTGAGATACCCCCTTTAGAGTGCTTTATATTTAGGCTTTAAACATTATTAAGCTATGTTAATAATGTTAGCGAGTTTGGTAATTGTATAGGGTAGTTGAGTCACCGGAAGTTGGACCCATTGGGTAGTTGGACCCGTTAGATAGTTCTAGTTTGGTATATAGACAAGCTTATTAAAGTTTGTATGAGAAAGAAAATTGTAAACGAACCCCTCATTATGTAATATCTTTTATCTATTTCATTCAATAAAATATAATGTA
Source organism: Torreya grandis (assembly GCA_037957365.1). Classification (NCBI taxonomy): domain Eukaryota; kingdom Viridiplantae; phylum Streptophyta; class Pinopsida; order Cupressales; family Taxaceae; genus Torreya; species Torreya grandis. The sequence continues at coordinate 1,547,559 of JARHVA010004203.1, forward strand.
GCTTTTTACACTATGCATGGTATTTTGAAGTTTGAACAATGAGCACCATGTAGGGATACCTCCCTACCTACACATCTCTTTAACTTATTTAAATTCACTTATGCTCTTCTTATATATGGACCTACTTTATTCCATATATTATTTATTCAATATGTGAATACTTATTTGTTCTTTTGTGTATATCAGTTCCTTTGGCAGAAATTACCTAGTATGAAAGAGGATGTTTTTGTGGAAGGATGTATGCAATCATTTGGAAACCGTGGGTACGGGTATGGGGACAACATTTAAAATCAGCGTTCGAGAGTAAATTAATGAGGTTATGGCTGTCATATGAAAATATGGTCACGAGGTAATGGGTACCGGAACAAGGACAGGTTCCTTGTTGATATGCTGGAGTTCCCTGGTAACTATGGATTTATTAATATAGAACAAAATAATTGAAAAAGGTTGAGGGAATTCAATTGGATCCAAAAATTTGGAAGAGCTAATGAATAGGTTTATCTACAATTTTGAAGGGCTCTTCCTCATTCTTGCATTTTAAAATTGCATTTGGAGGTTCAAGTGGATGTTTATAGAGATTATATTGGTAAAGAGCCATTCTATTTCCGTGTAAGTTGGGGTCTATATTAGAGTCTTTGACAAAAAACTCCTATTTTCTCGAAGACTCTATAAACATGGGAGACTCGAGATTTAAAAAAACTATGGTTTTTAGTGTCAAAACATTTGGAAGAATAGAATTTCCTGTAAGAAGAAAGTATTGGGGTGTATCCTTTTCCTACAAAGTTTACTAGTCAAGGCAAGATTGTTTAAGACAATTTTCCCTTATGTTGTTTGTGTTTTGTTTCAATAGCAGAAAAGATTGTTACATATCTTTTAGCAATGCAAATGAGTGTGAGAATGGCTGTAACTGATTTCCAGGATAGTTTGCCACATGGACCCAAAAAAGGTAGATGACAAATTCCCACACGACAAAATGTGTAGATATCAAATTCATTGTATTTGTAGAATGGGCAAGGAGAAACTATGACCCATATTTTACTACGTTACTGCGCCCGCCCCCCCCCGTCGGCCCTAGGAGCGCGGGGGATATGCCCTAGGATACAAGAGCGCAGGGAGACGCCTAGGGAGCGTGTCTGGCCTACCGATATGCCCGGGTACGTCTGAGCGACGTGCTCGGGTGTATCCGCAGCTTAGGCATGCTCCCTGGGTGTTTCCGTGCACTCCCGAACGCCAAATATATATATATATATATATATATATATATATTTTTATTGTTTATTCAATTTCGTCCAATGAATTAAAAACAAAATAAAGTAGATTCCCAACCCTAAAAGCAACATTCACACTCATTCTATCACAAGATAACTACACATTTCCCTTTCATTACTTTTTTAACTCTCATTGTACATTTGGCAATGCACCCGGGCGTATCCGCAGCCCAGGCATGTTCCTTGGGCGTCTCTCCGCACTCTCAAACGCCAAACTATATTTTTTTATTTTTTTTTCAATTTCGCCTAGTGAAAAGTCAAACATGGACTTCAAAATACAATTAAAAACAAAATAAAGTGGATTCCCAACCCTAAAAGCAACATTTACACTCTTTTTATCACAAGATAACACATTTCCCTTTCATTGCATTTTTAACTCTCATTGCACATTTGTTCACTCTTGTTAATTTTTTCAGTTGCATAAGCTTGAAACTCCTTGTGCTAAACCTACACCATTACCTCAACTTATTTGGCGCCAAGGAAGAGGATTTGTTGATTTAAGGTAAGTTACATATATATATATATATATATTTGTTTTGTTTGTAACTAGTTTTAATTTTAATTGTTTTTGTTATATTATTTAAGTTTTAACCATTGTTTCCAAAAATACCAAATGCAATGATTATGTTTTAAATTTTAATAGCAATTGTTTTATTTTTTACCAGGGGCTATAGGGATTTGTCAGAATGTCTCAAGGTGCAAGTGCTAGTTCGGTGGGGCAAGGGATAGCCCCAAAATTTGATCAGTGAACACCCATTTGGATGTATGTGACAGTATTAGAACAAATACCTGGTGGAGGGTGTTTTCATTGGCTTTGCTCAGAGTGTAGCTTTAAATACAAGAGCTCTTATAGTCGAATGAAAGCTCATTTGTGTGCAATTTTTGGCGCTGGAATCAGAGTTTGTGGTGGGCTTAGCATAAATGGAAGGCTGGAAAGGGTTTGCCATAGGCAAAGATCCTTGCATATATCAAAGAGCAAGAAGAGGCAAATGCCGTTGTAGGGCGAAGATCAAAGCATCCTTTGAGAAAGAAAGGATCACCACTTGTTGATCCATTTCGTGCTAATGTGGTGATCCCATCACACCTCTTTCTTACTACACCCATTGCGGCCGAAGTGGAAGATGATTCACCTCTTGGTCGCAAGAGAACAAAAGATGCAGGTCCATTGGACAAGGCATTCCATAATGAATCTAGGGACATAGCGGAGCAAAACATCGCGTGTTGTCTTTACGCATGTGGGTTGCCATTTAATGTTGTTAGATCACCATATTAACAAGATATGTGAGATCTATCAATGCTGCTCCTAAAGGGTTTGTTGGCCCAGGGTATGAAAAGGTATGCACCACCTTATTGACAAAAGAAAGAAAACACGTTGAAGATGCATTGAAGCCTATCAGGGATTCGTGAATCGAAATAGGGGTGTCTATCATTTCTGATGGATGGAAAGATATGACAAATAGGCCATTGATTAATGTGATCGCAATGAGCCCTAAAGGGGCAATGTTTTTGAGGGCTGTTGATTGTGAGGGGCAAGTGAAGGATGCACGATTCATTGCCAACACCCTGATAGAGTCCATTGAGGCAGTGAGGCCTCAAAACGTTGTCCAAGTTTTAACGGACAACGCTAAATATTGCAAAGCTGCAGGCATGGTTGGTTGAGGCAAGGTATGGGCACATATTTTGGACACCTTGTGTCATTCATTCCCTCAACCTTATGTTGCAAAAACTGGGGACAAAAATTGATTGGATCAAACAAGTCTATGAGGAGGCGAGCGAGATCCAAATGTTCATAACCAACCATCACATGTTCCAAGGCATTTTCAGGGCCTTCTCAAAATTGCAGTTGTTGAAGGTAACTCTTAATTTTATCATTCATGAATCATGTATTATTGTATATTTAATTTAATTTTATAAGTTTGTAATTTGTAGTGTTTTTCTTTTTGAACATTTTTTTAATTTTATTTGTTTTAATTTTGTATTAGGTTGCTGAGATTCGATTTGCCTCAGACACCATCTTGAGACTTGTTAAGGTACGTGAGGCATTGACTAGCATGGTCATCAACAACCTTTGGGGTGTATAGATGCAGTAAAACAATGAGATGGCCACAAAGGTGAAAAGATGAATTCTTGATGATGTGTGGTGGGAACGTGTGGAATATTTGCTCAGTTTTACCGAGCCTATGGCAGCATGCTGAGATATGTGGATATGGATCATCCATGTTTGGGTGAGCTTTATGATGGAATCGACTCAATGATTGAAAGCATTAGATCCATCATAAATGCCAAAGAGTAACATTCTATGGAGAGGTTCTTCAAGGAAGTGAGCAGCCGCATCTCATTGAAAGTTGGAACAAAATGACCATTCCATTGCGTCTTCTTGCTTTTGCCTTGACACCCAAATACTACAGTGCAAAGATTCTTTCTTTGCCTAGGAGGGTCGCACCATATAGGGATGTTAAGGTTTACGAGGGATATGAGACAACATTCTCTAGAATCTTTCCCGATCCAGAAGTTGAAGACCAAGTTAGGGAAGAGTTTATGCATTTAATATCCTCAGTGGGTCACTTCCTTTGCGATAATCATGACAAGTACAAGATAGACACTCACTTTTGGTGGTACCTCCATGGGCAAGCATCCACCCACCTCCAACCACTTGCAATAAAAATTCTATCAAAAATAAGATTTTTTTTTTGTTCTACCCTTCTTTTGACCTTTTTGATGTTTTGTTTTAAGTTTTAAGTTTTATTTTTTATAAATTGTAATTGACTTTGTGGCTTCAATAGGTTGCAAGTTCCTCTTCAGCGGAGCAGAATTGGGGTTCCTATAGCTTTATCCACCCAATTAAACGCAACAAGTTGGCTACAAAAAAGGTGGAGGATTTGGTTTATGTGCATTCTAGCTTGTGTCTCCTCTCACACAAACAACCTCAATACAAGGAAGGGCCAACAAAGTTGTGGGATGAAAATTGAGAGGTCGCTGATTTAGATTCTTCCGTTCCCTGCCTTTCATTACTTGACACGGAGCTAGATAGTGTTCACACGATTTGCATAGTGGAGCTAGTGGGAGTGGCACTGTTGCTGCTTGTGGTTCTAATGAACCACATGATGATGAAGACATCGCAGTCGAAGACAAAAATGAATATAGTGAATCATGAAAATGCTGATTTGTCTTTATTTTTGTCCATACATTGTAACATTTGCACCATGTACCTGTTATAAAACTAATATAAGTTCAACCATTGAATATTATGATATTTGGCATTGAATTATGAGAATATATTTTGTGGTTATTTATCTTACTTGAAGTTATTTTGTTTCCTCTATGTATATTATGTGGTTAATTTTGTTTATATGGCTATATTTTAATATTTTTAATTTTTAATATATATTTTTGTACGGCCGTATACCCGTATCCGATTCTCGTATCTGTATCCATACCCGTATCCGTATCGGTAACGTAATAATTTTGGCAAGGCAATCGGCAAGGCCAAGACTTTAGAAAGGGGTACTTTCCAGATAGTCTGAATGCAGTTACTACATCAATATCTCCAAATTTTACTTAATCTTTCGACTAACATCATAACCCTTGTGGATCTAGCCAAATCCAGTTTGGGGTGTATGTGGCTATGTTCTTAGTACAATTCCAATCTCCTTGTAAGATTGCACCAAGCTTGTGGCTAAGGGATTTGTGGATCAAGGATTGGGTCTTGGCTAAAATAATCTTGTCACTAGCGAGTAGGGGCCTCAAGGAGGGGCGATTGATTGAGGTGAAATTTCAACATGAGATTCTCTTCAAAATGCATAGACCCCAACCAAGGTTTTTCATCGTTTCCCTTGCAATTTCAAGTGGCAGCATCCCTTGCTGGTTCAAGAGACAGGGTGGGGTGCCAAGGAAATGTCCCCACAACTCCCCTAATATCTTTAGGGACTGTCTATTCAAAAACATCTTTGTAGCATCTGCTTACTTGGTGCTAGCTTCAATGCCAATTTAGCTTCAGTTCCAATTCTTGGCATTGCCAATTCAGCACCAATGACCTGATAATTGTGCCAATGTCTGAGTGACCGCCAGAAAGCATATCATTTCATCTTTCCTCTGCCTCCATTCATTTTCTATCATACAGAGTTTGCATTTATTTACATGATTGGGAGCCACAAATTTGCATGTTTTCACATATATTTTTAGAGATTCACATTGTGTGAATATATCAGATCAATAAAATTCTAATTCAGTTCTTATTTCCATTATTGTTCTTTTTGTGTGTATGAATGGTTCCATGTTCTTTTACTGCACTCACTGTTACTATAACATTAGATTCTACGATGTAATGTGTTGTCCCCTAGAATCCGGATCAGGCAAATTGCCAAATTTGGCAGAGTTGATGAGATGAATACCCTTAAACAGTAACTGATTAGTTGAAATGGTACTTGTCATTGTGTTTTAAGCCCCATTTTGGTTTTTGACCTGTTTTTATTATAGAAATAAAAATATTAATAATCAAGTAGTTATAATAATAACAAAATTTCATGTTACAAAAAGCCAATAATTTGGGGCAATCTCCAACCAATCCCACAGATTCATACTACTGCAGCATAAAGGCCTAACATTTTGACCATTACAGCATCCCATGTATAATTTCAAACAAACGCACAATGTACTAAACCCATCAAACATTAAAGATAAGTTGCTAAATTGAGAGGTTCCATTATAGTATCAGAATAGAAGTGTACTAAAGTGTCTTTAATATTTGAAAATAATATTAATGGTACATTACCCTTTTTAGGAAAAACTGTGTTAAATTTTGATGCTCACCGTTTCGGATCCTCTTCTGTGATCCTTCATCAGGAGATAAGATTGAGCATCCAAAATGTTGATTATCAAAATTTAACACAGTTTTTCCAGAAAAAGGTAATGTATTATTAATGGTGTTTCACCCTTGAGTCACAGATTCACCAACCTCCATTATCAATATCATCTAGTAATTAAATGAGATGAAATGTCCTAAACTAAATGCATACAATAATCAGACCTAGAAAGGCTCTAACAATAGAGATTTTTAATTATTTACATAAAACACATACATGCAAATTGAGAGCAACTAAACTAATACAACTCATTGAGAAAATGCCCAGCATACAGTTCTGAACTCTAAAATGTCCTTAGCACACATGCAACCATGCAATTGTTCATTCTGCTGATCGTCGAGTCTTTGTGCAAATCTGAAATGCTCTGCACCACATATTCACATGAGGGTAGTTGTCTCCAAGAGGATCAGGGTCACCCCTGAAGGGTTTCGTCCTCTAGCGCCAAGCAAGCTATTGTATCATCATCACCTTCCTGTAGCTGAAGTTGGGTTTTGTTAGTAATCAAAAAGATAAGTTATACCTTATGCACTATTTTATAGCTCAGGTTTCAATGATCCTAAATCATAGGAAGTCAGTCCATAAAGGGTGGCAACTAACTGATAAATAATTTCCCCAAACATAGGCAGCTAATTGATAATTGACTTCCTCAAATGTAGGCAACTAACTGAACAAAAACTCCCTTAAATTGTGATGTTAACTAATTGAGACAAACAATTTCTCTCTGCCTTATTTATGTAATAATCTCTTAACTAATTTTATTCTAACTACAGACAAACTAAGTTGCTTTATTAATTTGAAAGACAATCTTTTATTTTAACTGCAGACAAAGCACTTGCTCAGTACTACGGGTTAAAATGGGACATTACAAATCTGCCCTTCCCAGAATTGCTTGCCCACAAGCAATGCATTGCTGGATGTTTGAATATCTTTGGCCCCTCCCAAGTAGCATTCTCAGCGGGTACCAAATACTCTATGACAGTCCTGTTCTTCAATTTCTTCGGCCATATGCCAATGATGGCCTATGGAATTAGTATGAGTTTCCCCTCATCATCCAAGGGTGGCAAATCAACTGATGGTGCAACATGTCGGCCAAGTCCCTTTTCTATTTCCTTTTTATACATTCGCGGATGGCGATAGGGGTTATCACGATGGGCTTAGAACCTTGCTTCAACTCTATGATGTGTTGGAGTCCCCTATTCGGTGGTAGACCTAGGCATATCACTGAACACAATAGTATGCTTATTCAAAATAGTTTGAATGTCAGCATGATAAGTATGGTGCTTACCCGAAGGCGAAGTAGTAAGCTTGCCTTTCATCACAAAGCAACTGGCTGCCCATGAGACCTATCCCTTGCGGAAAGTCCTTTCCATACTCTTAGCTGTGACCACCCAAGATGACCCATCAAATATGCCCCTAAGTACCATGTCCTTCCTTTGAGATTTGAACTTCAGCTCCATGCTTCCCTTGAGATTTGAACTTCAGTTCCATGCATTGATAATTTTGAGAGAATTCCCCAAGGGATTGCAACCACTATATACCTAGAACCATGTGTGCTTCCCCTAGTCCCACAACATAGAAATCATCACATACATTTTAATCTCCAAAGGATAACTTGAGCTGTTGAACTACCTTTGTGCATGCGATAGTGAAACTCATCAGCGACAATAACATTGAACACTGAGAAGTCCTCCACCTTCAATCTCCTCTTAGCCACAAGGTCTTCATCAATAAAATTGTGGGTGGCCCCACTATCAATAAGCAGAATAATCCGCTGTCTGGATAACTCCCCACGAGTTCAGAATGGGTGATATTGTGGTGCTCTCAAAAGCGCTGCAAGTGTCCCTTCCCCAATGCCGGAATTATCCCCTGCCAACTACTCAAGCTCATGCCCTAAAATCAGTTCTATTGCATGTTTCTGTTTTGATTTAACGGTCTCATAACCAATCTCCTCTTCATCATAAATTTCTCCAATGTAATGGACTTGGCCCTTGCCCAAAAATCTATGACTAGACTCCCAAAGTTCTTTGCACGAAAAACACAACTTCTTCCCTTTGAGTTCATTTCTAGTTTGCTCATCAATCGTTTTTGCTACAATGCACTGAGGTGTAGCTCTTTGAGGGTATGAGTTAAGTTCTCTTTCCTGAAAATTATCTTTTTGCTGCCCTATAGTAGGTGCTTTAGGCTGAGTTGAAAATTTGTTGCTTAGTGTAGATGGCTCAAGTGTCATAGCCCTCCTAATAGCCTCTTGTAGTGATGGGGGTGCAAAGGCCTTATCAATCAGACTCGCACTCTTGTGAAGGTAGTTTCAGTGCTTAACAGTCTGTTGAAACATGGAAACAATCCTAGGTTGTGGGTGGCCTAATTAGTGGATTGAGTCTCTAGGTTCTAAGGGCTAGCTTCCTTTGATGTATCAATTAGGATCTATACTCTACGCTACAAACTGTCGGGAAAAAGAAAAAAAGGAAACTTAGAGGAAAAAATCTTATCTAATGATGGTGATACAAATGTATTTTGGTTCATCCACTCAATTTGAGCTCCTAAAAACACTGATTAGACAAGAAAAACACTGAACTTTCTATTCCAATTGACTCCAATGCATCAGTATTTTATGAAAAGGTTTTATCTGGTGATTAAAGTTTGAGAGAAATGAGGGAGTATACCTGATTCAAGGCACTAACCAGCTACTTACATCCGTTGTAACTTCAACCAAAAGACATCAAACACAGAACATGACATGCATAATGTAATAACTAGTAAATAGGTAAGAATCAAGACTTGACAAGGAAGAAAATTTTATCACATAAGCAAATCACTGACATAAATACACTATACCAACATCTTGGAATCTGAAAACAGTTCATCTATTTATCTGAAAATGTTACAAAACTCAAATTTTGGTAGAGTCTGATCTTGCCAAAAGAGGGATCCTTAAAATGGTTGAAAAAATCAACTCATATAGAAAAATCATATAAAAGCCAAGAGATTGGCGTCGGAATTAGAGAGGAGATCAACTCCCACATCTCACAAGTCCAACTTCAGTGATCAAAAGATAACTAAGCCTTCAAATAATATCTTTTTGTTTTCTGTCTTGCATGAAAAGCTCTTTGGCATTGGAAAAGGACAATGAGCCCATTTCATAATCATTATTTAGAATAAACATTAAATTCCTCAAAATTCATTAAACGTGCATGGATCTTTGGTAATTCAATTCTCTCCATGCATGATGCTACGCCAATCTTCAAAGAGAAACTCCACTTGATACGTTTGGAAGTTGAGTCAAAACAAGAGAGAGTCCTTTGCATGGAAAACAAGGAAGATGCATGATAAGCTTCGTCTAGTCAACTCCAAGTAACTCCATGTTAACTCCTTGAACAACCATCCAATGCCAAACTGCTTGAGCCCTTCATGCATTCGAGTCTCCTTTTTGGAACTGAGAGAGCCGTGCTTGAAGGCAGTTGCATGTCTTTTGCAAGTCTGAATAATTTGATTATTGCATTAAAAACTCGGCGTGCTCCTTACTACAGTTTAATCTTGCTTGGGCCACTTTGCATGCTCTGAATGTGAGCTGTGAACCAAATCATAGGAGTCAAAAGGAGAAGTCCTCGTCTTTCGCTGATTGGCTATTGAAATCCCATTAAGATCTTTTTGAAAACTTGGCCTTTTCTTATCCGTTGATCTCCTTGCTAGATCTTGACAAGTGTCAAGCTCACGACAATCTTGATGAACTCTTTGAAATATTGACCAACAACTACTTGTAGGAGCTCAAACTTGACGTTTGCGGGCTTGTCATTAATTCCTTCGGACTTATGTTTTCGACCACTTTTTCGTGAAAAAGGTCTTCAGAACTTTTTTGCCTCTGTCTATTTCTTTCGGACTTTTCTTCCTTTCCTTTCCTTAGGACAATTTGTCCAAAGGAATTCATATCTTCTGGCTATTTCTTTCGGGCTTTTTTGCCTTAGGACTTTTCTTTCGGAGTTTTTGTCTCTTTCGCCTTGAACAATTCCTTCGGACCAAAAGTCCGAAGGAAATTAGGTCTTCCGGTTTTTTGCAATGGATAATTCCTTCGCACAAATTGTCCAAAGGAATTCATGATATGGATTTTTGTAAATTGCCCTTCGAAAAATTTGGAATGGTCCTCGGACTTTTGAAATGGTCTCTCGGCCGAGGAAAGACCCTTCAGAGTTTGGAAAAGTCCCTTCGAAAAATTTGGAATGCCCTTCGGAAAAGTGAAATGAACCTTCGGGGTTTTTAAAACTGACTTTTTCAAAGGAAAAAGAACCCTTCAGAATTCTTGAATGAACCTTGTTTGTCGAAAATAACCCTTCGGCAATCTTGAAATGAACTTTTTCGAAGAAAAATGAACCCTTCGGAAAAAATGTAAATGTCCCTTCGGAATTGTTGTAAGGGACTTTTCGGCTTTTGACAAGGACCTTTTCTTGCGAAAAGTACATTTCAAAAAAATTGTAGTGGTCCACTGTCTTTGAAAATGCCTTTTTTCGAAAGGCGGATACCCTTCGGCTTTTCTGAAATGCATCGTTCCAAAATTTGAAAATGCCCTTTCGGATTTCTGCAATAGACCCTTTGGCAAAATTGAAATGGTCCTCTCGGAACTTTGCAATGGACCTTTGGAACTTTTGCTTCAGACAAAATGTCCGAAGCAATCCCTTCGAAAAAGATGTCAAGTCCATTGGCTATTGAAAAAAACCCTTCGGACAATTTGAACAAGCCCAATTCCTTCGGACTTATGAACAAGCCCAATTTGCTGAGAAGTGCCCTTTGGACTTATGTAAAAGGACCATTTCTTCGAAAAAGATACCTTCGGGAATTTGAAAGAGTCCTTCGGCTTTTTAGAAATGGTCCACTTCGTCTTTCGGCTTTCTTGAAAGACCCTTCAGTTTTGTTGAAAAGGACTTTCCAAAGGGAGAACAATCCGAAGTATTTATTCTTGAAAAACCCCGAAGTCTTCTTTGAGACCTTGAAGTCTTTTTCTTTAAAACTCGCTCCCTTCAACTGCTCGGATCAACATCAAAACTTTCAAAGCAAACTAACATGGTATGTAGAGCTTCGAATGATAAGGGTGTCAATTTTTGACCTGTAGGGTCAAAATTATCAACATTTTGGCGATTCAACTGGGAAGCATGCCTGCTATGCTTGAGAACCAGACCATTTACATGACTCTTGGACTCGCAAAGAAATGACAAATCTGGTCCATGACTGCAAGTACAATCTATTGACTCGGCATGAGACAACCTTCATTCTCCAAAATAAGAAGGAAAACACACAAAGCAGGGAAAACTAACTAAACAAAGCAAATGTGCAAACAAGCACTTATTGGAACAAAACAAAAACAAACTAATTTGTTTGAACACTTGGAGGAAAACAACCTATGTACAAGGAACTTGCTCTTCAATAGCAATGTTTTAAATGCATCCCATTGATTGGGATTGGAAGCTTTTCACCATTCATCTTTGCAAGTTGGAAGACATTGTGGGATTTGCTGTTGAAGATTGTGTATGGGCCACTCCAAAGAGAATCAAACTTTGTGTGCCTTCTTGGTTTAGCTTTATCCTCATCCCACTTGAGGATCAAATCTTTTTTGAAACTTTGTGAAGAAGCTCCTTTGTCAAAAACTCTCTTTACTTGTGCTTGATGAATTTCCATGGCTAGCATGGACTGATTTCTTACCTCTTCCAACTCAAAAAGCTCAGCATACCTGATCTCCATAGGCTCATTCTCCAACAATTCAAGTTGATGCATTAGTTCTAAAGCAGAAAACTCAAGAGAAATAGGTAACCTTGCTTCCTTATCATATACCAGCGTGTATGGAGAGTTGGCTATTGATCTTTTATAGGTGATCCTATCAGCGCATAGCGCTGACTTCAACTTGAGATGCCATGACCTCTGATTGTCTTCAATAGTCCTTATGATCTTCAATAGGTTCTTATTTGTAGATTCAACAAGACCATTACCTTGTGGATAATAGTTTGATGAAGTGTTAAGATAAATCCCATGTTGGACAGCCCATTGACTGATCCAAGTTCCCACAAAAGTCATTGCATTATCAGAAATAATAGTTGAAAGAACTCCAAATCTAGTAAGCAAACCTTCATAGAAATCTAAAACATTGGTTTCGTTTGCTTCTTTCAATGTCATTGCTTCTGTCCAACGTGTGAAGTAATCTGTAGCACTTAGAATACATTTGTCTTGAACTTGAAGGAGGATTTATGAGACCAATAAAGTCCAATCCCCATTGGACAAAGCGCTGATCCACCGCAATTGGTTGAAGAGGTAAGGTTGCAAGTTTCACTTTTTCTACAAACATAGCACACTGTTTGCACTTTCTTACCCATGCATGGCAATCACCAAATATACTAGGCCAATAGTACCCACCTCTCATGATCTTAAGAGCTGTAGTTCTTGAGGAAAAATGCCCTCCACCATGTCCATCATGGAATTCTTCAAGCAATCTTTGAGTTTGGCCTGGCTCTATACATCTTAACAACATGCCATTGATATCTTTCTTGAACAAAAGACCATCAATAAGCAAAAATGGAATTGATTGCAACCTGAAATATCTTCTTTTTTAAGAACTTAGATGAGAGAGATAAATACCATCTTGGAGATAGCTTATTAAGTCATGAAACCAGCTGGAAGGTGAGGCATGACCAGCTGCAACCTTTTTATCATTTGACACCAAAACAACCTCATTAGTCTCTTGTAAGTCTTGAGCTAAATGCTCACAAAGTCTTTTGCCTCTAATCAGCTTTGTGACCTTAATTTCCATATCATACCCATTACCTTGGTTATCCAACCAACTCTCTTCTCATCTATATCTTTGTTCAAAAGGAACTCCTTGATGCTTGGATGAGAAACCATTCGGTGTATCTTATTGTTAGACAACAAGTATCTAAACTTTTTAAGAGACCTTATAACTAAAAAAACATGTTTTTCAACAAAAGAATACCTTATTTCATACTCTTCCAAACCTTGACTAAAGAAAGCTATTGGCTGCTCCAAAACTTCGTGATTTTGTTGCATAAGAATCCCTGAAATGGTGTCCATGTTAGCATATGTATACAAAATGAAATCTTTTGTGAAATCTGGGTTTATAAGTGTAGGAGCACTAGCTATGGCCTTCTTAATATTTTCAAAACTCTTTACTCCTTTGGACCAGCTAGAGCTCTGATTCTTCTTTAGCATGGCTATAAGCGGCTTAGTTAAAATGGCAAAATCTGAAATATATCTCTTTATGAAGTTGATTTTTCCAAACAAGCTTTGCACAACGTTTTTGTGCTTAAGCAAGAAGAGTGCAAGAATGGAGTCTACCTTTTCAGAATCTATGCTTAAACCATACTTTGAAACCACATGGCGAAGGAGCTTACCTTTATGAACTAAGAATACACATTTTTTAGGATTTAGAGATACCCTAAATTGCCTACACCTTTCGAACACTTGCTTGAGATGAACCATGTGATCCGCTGCACTCTTTGAAAACACTGTTATATCATCCAAATAAACAAGTACAAACTTGTTAAGAAGGCCTTGGAATGCCATATCCATGGCTTTTTGAAAGGTTGCTCCAGTATTAGATAAACCAAATGGCATCTTTCTGTATGCAAAAGTCCTCCACTTGGTTGTGAAGGCTATCTTAAATTGGTCCTCTTCTTTGACCAAAATCTGATTGTACCCAATATATCCATCCAACAAAGAAAACCTCTCTGAACCTACAACCAGCTGTAAAATTTGTTCCATTGATGGCAATGGATAGTGATCTTTAAGTGAAACCCTGTTCAAATCACGAAAGTCAACACGCAATCTAATCTCATCGTTCTTCTTCTGTACCGAAACAAGATTTGCCACCTAAGTTGAGTGCTTAATTGGAAATATAATAGCTGACTCTATGAGCTTGTGAAGCTTAGCGCTCATGAAAGGCTCAAGCCTAGGATTAATGGCCCTTTGTCTTTGTCTCACTGGTTTAGTTTCAACCTCTAACTCAATGGTGTGTTAAGCTAAACTCGGGTCAAATCTCTTGAGATCACTATATTGCCATGCAAATACATCAACAAAACTTGTGCATAACTCAATAAAAGCTTCTTTTTGAGGAGTGTATACCTTATCCAACTTCAAAATCTTACCAGCTGCAATCTCTACATTGGCATAGTGCTCTTTCTTTGTTGACAAGGATGACTTCTCTTTCCTTAACTCGTCATCACCATTGAAAATGTTCTCAAGTGTGACCAATCCCTTGGGCAACTTATTTGTTCTTAATTGCACAACCTGATCACCATACTGCTGCAAATACTTTGATTGGTTTTTTGAAGAAAACTCAACTTCCTCTTGCAAGAATCTCACAATTTGATTGTCATCTTTGAACATTTGCCAATTCTCATGATTATCTGGAACGGAAGGCCTTACAACCACCTTTATATGTGACTGATTTTTTTCATTTTTTATATCAACTGGGATACTAAATTGTGCCCCAATGGCAGCCAACCTATCTGCGTGTTTATTCTTGCCTCTTGGTATTGCCTGAATGCTAAAAGCTTGAAAATCTTCAAGTAAGTTCCATATTCTATGCTTGTAAGATTTAAGCAACAAATTTTTACATACATTTAAACCTCTTACTTGGTGAACTATAAGTTCACTATCATTAAAAACTTGCAAGGAATTGACTTTCATCTTCCTAGACCATTGCAAACCGTGAACTAGTGCTTCATACTCAGCAACATTGTTTGAACAACCAAACTGAAATTTAATAGAAGATAAATACCTTTGTTTTTTTGGAGAAACTAACATCATTCCAGCTCCGGTACCATGTTTATTCTTTGATCCATCAAAGTACAATTGCCACAAACCTTCATTAGATTCATCATCCTTAACCATCGCTGGAATTGGTACATTATTCTCATGAAGGCAATATACACCGAGTCCTTCAATTAAACTTATAAGGATCATGCTCATGCAAAGTGAAAGCCCACTCATCAAGAAAAAAATCTAGAACTCCATCCAAAGATGATCCATTTTCTACTCCACTAGTTTCTAGTATATCATCCGAGATTATACAGTTAGTGTTCACAACACTTGGCATATGTGGCTCCATATGAAAACGTGCAATAGGTTCAGAATGAATCGTTATCTTGGTACCATACCTAGTTCTGAACAACAAATAAGTTTAATCAACTGACAAATATCTCTCGATCTTTGAGGTGAAGTCCCTTGAAAAGACACATAGCAAAGGAGGCAAGTCTACCACAACATTCTACTGAATAGTAACATTGGGACAAGCATGTAATGTCAATTTTAGATCTCTGATGATGCCTACCGTCTTTGTTGGCGATCCATCCAATTGCAATACCCCCTTAGTGTTTGGCTCATAAACAAGGCCGAGCTTGTCCGAAATCTATTTAGGCATGACTGTACTACTAGCTCCACTATCCACCATACAGTTATGAACCAAAGTATCACCTACCATCAGAATAGGTAAAAAAGAGTTTTATTTGTTTTTATCTCAGTTTTGTCCACCTTTGCCATTTTATTTACTTACTGTACTTGTTGCTTAGTTGGCTGTTCTAAATTAACTAAGACAACACTTTCTTTCTCAACCGGTTTTGGAGACAATTTGAGAGCTGAAAGCTCTTGGATGAGCATATCTTTTTGTCCTGGGAAGGAAAGAGAATCCCACATGCTAATGTTGATATTAAACTTCATATAATCCACTATACTGAACTGAGATCCACCAACCTTTGCTTGCACTTTTTGAAGAATTGACTGCTCATGAACTAGAGGTATTCGATGAACTCTACTAACCTCTATATTCTGATTTTTCTGAGTTGTAGGAGCAACAAGTTGTTCTTTTGTACTCTTAGAAACAACATTAGGAGTACTTGAAGCATTTGTCACCTCTTGCAGCTCATCAATGGCTCTTCTTTTAGCTCTAGATACAACTGCAACTTGACGACTTGTATTGTTAGTTTCAACACCCTGCGTAAAAGCAACATGATCATTCACTTGCCAATTTACATTAATGGCATCAGGGTGCTCTCGAACTTGTTGAGTCTCTCCTTGTGATGCCAAACCTTTATCTTGGTATTGACCTCCTTGAAAAGAAAACTCTTCTTGTGTCATTTGTGGCATAATGATGTTTTGTGATACCAAGGCTTGGTTTTGAGCATCATTGAGATTTGAGGACTGCCAACCTGAATCCTGTATCAAGTTGTTTTGAGGTGGGGTTGGAACAATGCCTTTGAAGTGAAAGGAGCATTAGGATCAAGGGCAACATATGGCTTAGCTGGAGTTATGGCTCTTTGTGTTTGATAAGGTGGTTTATTCTTTCTGAAACTTTGATAAGGCGGTCTTTGATCTTTGAAGCGCTGATAAGTGGTCTGATTTTGTTGTTGATAGGACCTATTAGACTGATATTGTTGTTTCTTGAGTTGCACTATTTCATTTCCAAAGGATTGTAACAAGCTTTTCAACTCTCCTATCTCACTAGCTTGACTAGTAGGGGCTGCAATTTGAGCTTGAGGTGATGGAATTGGAGCTAAAGATGGGATCTAAGGAATTTGAGGGGCTGGTATAGACTTTATTTTGGGAAATATAGACATTGGAGGTCTTGGAGAAAGCTTACCAGCTTGTATCAAATTGTTCTCTGTCCTTATTGCAACCTCATAAGCATCTGGCAAGGTAGTACCACCCATTCACTGTATTATCACATTAATGTTAAGAGTTA
Organism: Torreya grandis; assembly: GCA_037957365.1. Lineage (NCBI taxonomy): Eukaryota > Viridiplantae > Streptophyta > Pinopsida > Cupressales > Taxaceae > Torreya > Torreya grandis. The sequence goes on from JARHVA010004203.1 coordinate 1,564,418, forward strand.
AGGGCTTTCAAATAGTACAGAGATGCATATTCAGGGGATGGCCTAATCAACACAAGTATTTTGGTCCATGTCTTTTGGAATTTGAGGTTAAAATCAGACATGAACTCATGAGGAGCTCTGTTTATGATAATTAATTGCTCAATTAAAGATAGGTAATCAGATTTGTCCTCAAATTGTTTGATTAAGGCTGCATCCAATTCATCTCAGGTAGAAATGGACTTTAGTGGGAGGTTTCTATACCATTGCAATGCTTTTCCTTTGAAGGAAGCAACAAGCAATCCACTAGCAACATTATCCTCAACAATATTATGAACTGAACAGAGATTAGCTACATCTTGGATATGCTCAATAGGGGTTGTTTGATTTTCTCTTGAGAAGAATGGAATATTTTTGAGAACAGAGACATGAATGTCGTTAAACTGGGCTAGACTTAGTGGGCTATCTCTATTGAATGGAACAAACCCTTGGTTTCTGATAGCCATCTGGATAGTGGAGATTGTAGTACCTAGAACAAAGGATAACCATGAGACAAATATTTCTTTTGAGAATATGGATTTGCCCTCCTAAACTTTGACCTCTTATATGATATAAATTCAAAAGGAATACCTTTACTCGCTGATCTTGTGGTAACCTTTGGCATGAAAAGATTCCCTGAATAGTGCTATGAACCTTGCAACTTGAAGAATCTTTAGCTTGTGATGAAGATGAATATTCTCATATGCTGCAACTGCTTCTCAGCTTCAAACTTCTTCAGATATGCAAAGAATTTCTTCGATGTCCCACCAAGCGTGCCAAAAATTGTTGTCAATCAGACTCCCACCCTTGTGAAGGTAGTTTCAGGGCTTCACAGTCTGTTGAAACATGAAAACAATTCTAGGCTGTGGGTGGCCTAATCAGTGGATTGAGTCTTTAGATTCTAAGGGCTAGCTCTCTTTGGTGTATCAATTAGGATCTCTACTCTACACTACAAACTATCGAGAAAAAAAAAAAAGGGAAACTTAAAGGAAAAAATCCTATCTAATGATGGTGATACACCTGTATTTTGGTTTATCCACTCAATTTGAGCTCCTAAAAACACTGATTAGACAAAAAAAACTAAACTTTTTATTCCAATTGACTCCTATGCATCAGTATTTTATGAAAAGATTCTATCTGGTGATCAAAGCTTGAGGAAAATGAGAGAATACATCCGCTATAACTTCAACAAAAATACATCAAACACAGAACATGACCTACATAATCTAATCAATTAGTAAAAAGGTAAGAATCAGGACTTGACAAGGAAGAAAATTCTATCACATATGCAAATCACTAACATAAATACACTATCCCAGCATCCTAAAATCTGAAAACAGTCTTATTTATCTGAAAATGTTACAAAACTCAAATTTTGATAGAGTCTGATCTTACCAAAAGAGGGATCCTTAAAATCGCTGAAAAAACCAACTTATATAGAAAAAACATACAAAAGCCAAGAGATCAACTCCCACATCTCACAAGTCCAACTTCAGCTATCAAAAGATATCTAAGCCTTCAAATAATATCTTTTTGTCTTCTGTCTTGCATGAAAAGCTTTTTGGCGTTGGAAAAGGACGGTGAGCCCATTTCATAATCATTATTTAGAATAAACATTAAATTCTTTAAAATTCATTAAACGTGCATGGATTTTTGGTAATTCAATTCTCTCCATGCATGATGCTACACCAAGTTTCAAAGAGAAACCCCACTTGATACGTTTGGAAGCTGAAACAAGAGAGAGTCCTTTGCATGGAAAACAAGGAAGATGCATGATAAGCTTCGTCTAGTCAACTCCAAGTAACTCCATGTTAACTCCTTGAACAACTATCCAACGCTAAACTGCTTGAGCCCTTCATGCATTCGAGTCTCCCTTTTGGAATTGAGAGAGTCGTGCTTGAAGGCAGTTGCATCTCTTTTCCAAATCTGAATGATTTGATTATTGCATTAAAAACTCGACGTGCTCCATATTGCAGTCTAATTTTGCTTGGGCCACTTTGCATGCTCTGAATGTGAGCTGTGAACCACGTCATAGGAGTCGAAAGGACAAGTCCTCGTCTTTCGTTGATTGGCTATCGAAATCCCATTAAGATCCTTTTGAAAACTTGGCCTTTTCTTATCCGTTGATCTCCTTGCTAGATCTTGACAAGTGTCAAGCTCACGACAATTTTGATGAACCCTTTGAAATCTTGACCAATGGCTACTTGTAGGAGCTCAAACTTGACGTTTGCGGGCCCATCATTAATTTCTTCGGACTTATGTTTTCGACCACTTTTTCGTGAAAAAGGTCTTCAGAACTTTTCTGCCTTTGTCTATTTCTTTCGGACTTTTCTTCCTTTCCTTTCTTGCAGACAATTTGTCCGAAGGAATTCATATCTTCTGGGTTTTTCTTTCGAGCTTTTTTGCCTTAGGACTTTTCTTTCGGAGTTTGTCTCTTTTACCTTGAACAATTCATTCGAACAAAAAGTTCGAAGGAAATTAGGTCTTTGGGTTTTTTGCAATGGACAATTCCTTCGGACAAATTCTCTGAAGGAATTCATGATATGGACTTTTGTAAATTGCCCTTCGAAAAATTTGGAATGGTCCTCGGACTTTTGAAATGGTCTCTCGGCTGAGGAAAGACCCTTCGAACTTTTGGAAAAGTTCCTTTGGAAAATTAGGAATGCTCTTCGAAAAAGTGAAATGAACCTTTGGGCTTTTTGAAATTGACTTTTCCGAAGGAAAAAGAACCTTTCGGAATTTTTGAATGAACCATGTTTGCCGAAAATAACCCTTCGACAATCTTGAAATGAACTTTTTCGAAGAAAAATGAACCATTCGAAAAAAATGTAAATGTCCCTTCGGATTGTTGTAAGGGACCTTTTGGCTTTTGACAAGGACCTTTTCTTGTGAAAATTACATTTTGAAAAAATTGTAATGGTCCACTTTGTCTTTGAAATGCCTTTTTTCGAAGGGAAGATACCCTTCGGCTTTTCTGAAATGCACTGTTCGGAAATTTGAAAATGCCCTCTCGGATTTCTGCAATAGACCCTTCGGCAAAATTGAAATGGTCCTCTCGAAACTTTGCAATGGGCCTTCGGAACTTTTGCTTCGGACAAAATGTTCAAAGCAATCCCTTCGGAAAAGATGTCAAGTTCATTGGCTTTTGAAAAGAACCCTTCGGACAATTTGAACAAGCCCAATTCCTTCGGACTTATGAACAAGCCCAATTTGCCGAGAAGTGCCCTTTGAACTTATGGAAAAGGATCATTTCTTTGACAAAGATACCTTCTGGAATTTGAAAGATTCTTTCGGCTTTTTAGAAATGGTCCACTTCGTTTTTCAGCTTTCTTGGAAAGACCCTTAGGTTTTGTTGAAAAGGACTTTTTGAAGGGAAAGACACCCTTCAGACTTTTGAAAAGTGACTTTCCCGAAAGGAAAAAACCCTTCGGGATTGTTGAAAATGCCCTTTTTCGAAAGGAATAATCCTTCGGATTTTTTGCAAAGTCCTTCAATTAGCTTATATAGAAAAACCCAAAGTATTTCTTCCTGAAAAAGCTTGAAGTCTTCTTTGAGACCCTGAAGTCTTTCTTTAAAACTCGCTCCCTTCAATTGCTAGGATCAACATCAAAACTTTCAAAGCAAACTAGCATGGTATGTGGAGCTTCGAATGATAAGGGTGGCAATTTTTTGCCCTGTAGGGTCAAAATTGTCAATAGGGCTTAACTAGACCTTTGAGGGGCTCGAATAAACCTTCAATAAAGAGAAATGTGATTCTATTTTTTGATACATTAGGGACTATAACCACAACTTGCTAAAATCCAGTAATATATAAACTATTGAGGTTTATTGTTTGATTCTGGAAAGCTCCCTAAAGAACTCGACCTCATCCTTTTTCTCAAAGCGGTCGAACAATCTATGACTGAAATCATTAAAATATTTACATGACTATGCCCTTGTTTGACCAAACCATGGTGCCACCAATCATAAGCAACACCCTCCAAATGCAATGTGGCGAATTGAATGGTGTCTTCCTCGACCATAGGGCTAAGTGTAAAGTAGGTCTGTAACTTTTGCAACCATACTTTGGGCAGATATTTTATTGCTGTCATCAAAGGTAGGAGCAGTTAATTTGTTCAGATTTTGTTGTAAGTACCTCCTTTCATCATTCTGGTTGCTACTATGGGTTTTGCCACTCTGAGCCTTTTTCCCGAGTATCTCCAAATAGTTAACAAAAGTTACCGTAGCCTTGAAGTATTCTGATTTCTCTTGATACTCCACAAAAAGTGTCTAACTCCTTTGGAGTAATTGTCTCAGCGACTGTTTTTTCATTCTTTTGTATAAACATGGGTTTAATGGGTTTTTTAAGGAGACTCATTTGACTGACTGTTGGTTGGTCATGCGACGTTGAACTCCCTCTCTGAGATGCCTTAGTATGATCTAGGTTTTGCATGCTACTTTGGAAGTGTAACAATTGTGCCATTAGTTCTGCCATTCTTTCTTGTCCCTGTTGAACTCCTATCAGCTAAGTTGCCAATACGGATACAGGTATGGATACGGGTACGAGTATCGGATACGGGGATACGTCGATTTTTTTTTTGGTGGTTTGGATACGGTCGTACAAAAATATATATAAAAAATTAAAAATATAAAAATATAGCCATATAAGCAAAATTAACCACATAATATGCATCGAAGAAACAAAATAAGTTATAACTTCAAATAAGCTATATAACCACGAAATATATACTCATAATTCAACGCCAAATATCATAATATTCTATAGTCGAGCTTATATTAGTTTTAGAAATTATAACAGGTACATGGTGCAAATGTTACAATGTATGGACAAAAATAGATACAAATCAACATTCTCATTGTTCACTATATAATATATTCTTCTTCGCTTGCAATGTCTTCATCATCATGTGGTTCATTAGAACCACAAGTAGTAGCAGTGCCACTCTCACTAGCTCCACTATGCAAGTCATGTGAAGCACTGTCTAGCTCCGTGTCAAATAAAGAAAGGCATGTAAGGGAGGCATCTAAATCAGCAGTCTCTGGGTTCACATCCCACAACTTTGTTGGCCCTTCCTTGTATTGAGGTTGTTTATGTGAGGAGAGAAGTAAGTTGGAATGCACATAAACCAAATCCTCCACTTTTTTTGCCGCCAACTTGTTGCGTTTAACTGAGTGGATAAATCCATAGCTGCCCCAACTCTACTCAGTTGAAGAGGAGCTTGCAACCTATTGAAGCCACAAAATGAATTAGAATTTATAAAAATTTAAAAAACTAAAACTTAAAACTTAAAACAAAACATCGAAAAGGTCAAAAGAAGGGTAGAGTAAAAAAATTAAAATCTTACTTGTGATAGAACTTTTATTGCAAGTGGTTGAAGGTGGGTGGATGCTTGCCCATGGAGGTACCACCAAAAGTGAGTGTCTATCTTGTACTTGTCACGGATAGCGCCAAGGGAATGACCCACCGAGGATACCCACCGAGGATATGAAATGCACAAACTCTTTTCTACTTGGTCTTCTACCTTTGGGTCGGAAAATATTCTAGATAATGTTGCCTTATATTCCTCGACAACCTCAACATCTCTATATGGTGCGACCCTCCTGGGCAAAAAAAGAATCTCTGTACTGTAATATTTGGGTGTCAAGGCAAAAGCAAGAAGATGTAATGGGGTGGTCATTTTGTTCCACCTTTCAATGAGATGCTATTGCACTTCCTTGAAGAACCTCTCTGTGGGATCTTGCTCTTTGACATTTATGATGGATTTAATGTTCTCAATCATTGAGTCAATTCCATCATAAATCTCACCTAAACATGGATGAGCCGTGTCCACATATCTCAACACACTGACAATGGGCTTAGTAAAACTCAACAAATACTCCACACGTTCCCACCACGCATTATCAAGAATCCACCCTTTCACCTTTGTGGCCCTCTCACTGTTTCCCAGCCTCCATACACCCCAAAGGTTGTTGATGACTATGCTACTCAATGGTTCACGCACCTTAACAAGTCGGCTCAAGACTATGGTGTGTGAGGCAAATCAAGTCTCAGCAACCTAATACAATTATACAAAATTAAAACAAATAATTAATAAATTTAAAATTGTTCAAAAATAAAAAACACTACAAATTACAAATTTATAAAATTAAATTAAGAGTTACCTTCAACAATTGTAATTTTGAGAAAGTCCTAAAGATGGCTTGGGACATGTGATGGTTGGTTATGAACATTTGGATCTCATTCGCCTCCTCATAGACTTGTTTGATTCAATCAATTTTTGTCCCCAACTTTTGCAACATAAGATTGAGGGAATGAATGGCACAAGGTGTCCAAAATATATGCCCGTACTTTGCCTCAACTAATATGCCCGTAGCTCTGCAATTTTTAGCGGTCTGTTACAACTTGGATAACGTTTTGAGGCCCCACTGTCTCAATGGACTCTATCAGGATGTTAGCAATGAATTGTGCATCTTTCACTTGCCCCTCCCAATCAACGGCCTTCAAAAACATTGTCTTTTTAGGGTTCACTGCAATCACATTAATCAATGGCCTATTTGCCATATCTTTCCATCCATCAGAAATGATGGACAACCCTGTTTTGATCCATGAATCCCTGATGGGCTTCAATGCATCTTCAATGTGTTTTCTTTCTTTTGTCAATAAGGTGGTGCGCACCTTTTCATACCCTGGGGTGACAAACCCTTTAGGGGCAGCATTGATAGATCTCACCATTTCCTGCCAATATGGTGATCTAACAGTATTAAATGACAACCCACATGCATAAATACAACGTGCGATGCTTTGCTTTGTTATCTTCCTGGAGTTATTTTGGAATGCCCTCTCCAATTGGCCTGCATCTTTTGTTCTCTTGCGACCAAGAGGTGAACCCTCTTCCTCTTCGGCCGCAATAGGTGCAACAAGAAAGGGGTGTGATGGGGTCATCACATTAGCACTAGATGGATCAACAGGTGGTGATCCTTTCTTTCTCAAAGGATGTTTTGATCGTTGCCCCACAATGGCATCTGTGTCTTCTTGCTTTTTGATGTATGCAAGGATCTTTGCTTGTGGCAAGCCCTTTCCAGGGTTTCCACCTATGCTTGGCCCACCACAAACTCTGATTCCAGTGTTAGAAATCGCACATAAATGAGCTTTCACTTGACTATACGAGCTCTTGAATTTACCGTTACATTCTGAGCAAAGCCAATGAAAACACCCTCCACCAGGTATCTGTTCTAATATTGTCACATATTTTCAAAGGGGTGCTCGCGAATCATATTTGGGGGTTATTCCTTGCCCCATTGAACTAGCACTTACAACCTGAGACATTCTAATTTGTGACAAATCCCTATAGGCTTATAGCTCTTGGTAACACAAAAAATTGCTATTGAAATTTAATTATAAAAACTAAAAAAAAAAAATTGCTATTAAAATTAAAAACATAATCATTGTATTTGGTATTTGTAAAAATAACGATCAATAAATATTAAAAAATAAAACATATAAAATTTAAATATAAACAAACTAAAATATTGAAATAGTAATACAAATAAATTTAAATTTAAAAATATTAATTTACCTTGATATAAAATAATAAATATAAATTTTAAACTAATTAATAATTTAAAATTTAATACTATACTTTATATTAAAAATTTTAAACTAATTAATAATTTAAAATTAAATACTATATTTATATTTAAATTTTAAACTGATTAATAATTTAAAATTAAAATTTAATGCTTAATATATATCTAAAATTTAAAAACAAACATATTTTAACATAGTTTATAAACTATATATTTATAAATACAATTATACAAACTATATAGTCTAACTCTATATTATGTTAACATTATATTTTATTAAATTTTAACATTATTTATTAAAATTTCAATTTAAAAAGATAAAAGAAAAAACTAAACTATATAAAATAAATTTAGTTTATAATTTATGAAACGCTACACTATAGAGTTAGAGTTTAGGAAAAAAAAAAGATGAAACCCATACCTGCAGACGGCGAGACACGCAGGCAACACAACAATCACGTTGCAATCATGCAGACACACAACAGTGATGGGCAGTCGCGCAGGTAAAGGCAAATGCGCAAAGTCATGGGCAGTCACGAGCAGCTTCAAAGGATAAACTGAGTTCCAAAATGTAGCGGATGATAAAATAAAATGCATCGAACGCATTTAGGGTTTGACTAATGCGTTTGCGTTTGACTTTTTTTTATAAAGTGAAAAAAAAATTAAAATATTTTTTTATTCGTCTGATCCGTGGGGGATCCGACCGGATCCACAGGGGGTAAGACATGCCCTGGCCATATCCCTCGCGTAACGTACCGTATCTGCATTTCCCAGCGTATCCAGGTCCCTCACCTGCAGTATCCGGTAACGTAGCCTATTAGGGTATCTTGAAATAGATCCACCCTTTCATCTTCCGTCATCCTCCTCTTTCTATCCTTGTGTGCCATTTTCTGCTTCCTTTATTCCCTCTCTCGTTTCGTCATCACTCGCTGACATGTAGTACATTTTGTTTTTGTTTGGTGTTTTCCACAAGCTAGCAAGATCACAACGCTAATACCATTGTAATGTCCTAAACTAAATGCATACAAATAATCAAAACTAGAAAGTCTCTAACAACAAAGATTTTTAATTATTTTCATGAAACACTTACATGCAAATGGAGAGCAACTAAACTAATACAACTCACAGGGAAAATGCCCAGCGTACAGTTTGTAACTTTGAAATGTCTTTAACACACATGCAGCCATGCAACTGTTAATTCTGTTAATCCTTGAGTCTCTGTGCAAATCTGAAATGCCCTGCACCACCTATTCTCTTGGGGGTGGTTGTCCCTAAGAGGATCAGGTCCACCCCTGAAGGGTTTCGTCCACAAGTGCCAAGCAAGCTGCTATTGTAGCATCACCTTCTTGTAGATGAAATTGGGTTTTGTTAATATTCGAAAGGATATTTTCTTTCTATATTATGCATTGTTTTATAGCCCAACTCCCAGCGATCCTAAATCATAGGAAGTCAGTCCATAAAGGGTGGCAGCTAACTGAGAATTAATTTCTCCAAATATAAGCAGCCAACTGATAATTAACTTCCTCAAATGTAGGCAGTTAAATGAACAACTCCTCCCTCTAATTGTGATGCTAATTGACTGAGACAAACAATTTCTCTTTGCAGTATGTTATGGAGTAATCTCCCAACTAATTTTAGTCTAACTGCAGACAAACTAAGCTGCTTGATTCTAATTGAAAGACTTATTCTAACAGCAGACAAAGCAGTTACTCAGTGCTCCGGGTTAAAAGGGGACATTATATGGGACTTAAAATAAATACATGTACTGTCAAAAACAAGAACGCATAAAGCAACTCTGATATAAAGAAATAGAAAAGAAGAGACAATCGGAGACGTAAAAATAAAATAAAAGGGAGTCCAGGGAGGAAGCATGGCTGAAGATACATTTTAATTACCACTAAAATTTAATGCTGGGAAATAAAATACTAGCAATCAAAGTAGAGGTTTTCTGCTGATAATGCAGGACAATAGGATGATTGGAAAATGTCATTCAGGTAAAGGAAGAGCCTAATGCAAAGTTACATGGTATGTTTATATGTTGATTCAGAAACCTTGGTGATTGGTGTAATATCTTTAATTTCCCAATTACTTGATTGATTGGTTAATGATGTCTCTACTTAATTTGAAATCATCGAGTAATGTCCCACATAAGGTATGGGAAATGGCTCCTAGTAAGTTGATCTTGCACTTACTTAGGGTATGAGGTCATGTGCAAGGTATCGTCACTCAATGGGCTAACAGAAATGGTACCGTGACCACATGGTGCCATGGAAGGTTTTTGTTAGTTACAATGAATCTCTCTAGAGGCAAAATCTCCCATAATGATGGATGCATATTTGATATTTCTACATTTGGTGCCCAAGAAGGCATGCATTTGTGTCAAGCTTATAATCATGCACAAGTGACGTTTTGTGTTCCATGTCAAGGAGAATTGTTCTTTAACAATTATCTTAATCAATATTTGTCTGAAAGATACCCCTTGTTGCTAGATAAAAACTCGGTTGTAATGATACTTGAGGTTGACAGTCTGATGATTGCCAGGTTGCATTGATACCTTAGTCCATAAATTTCTCCAGCTTATTCTTAATCTCTATGGGGAATGGGATTCTTTCACAGGCCTCCGATGTCCAAGTGGGTGGAAACAGAAATCAGTGCTTATCGCTTATGCATTCAGATTGACAGATTGAGTTAGTACGAGTCCTTACAATCACTAGGAATCAATGGTTTACTATGTTTTACACTTGATTTGTTATAAATTATAATAATAAATATCCATCCGACAATGCATGATGATATTTCTGAAATGAGTGGCAATGACTGTTAAGAATTGATCATTGAGCAGGGGTCCCTACATGATATGGATATTGACTGCATGTCTTGTTCTGTTCTGAAGTTCTGTGTGTTTTCTAAGGTAACTGTCTAGTATCTGACATTAGCAAGGAACATTACTTGGGAGGCAGAATTTCTGAAACAAAAGAGTTTTATGCTTGTTTTGTGTGATAACTAATGAATTTGTCCTATTATTATATCAATTAAAATATAATTCAACAGAGCGGCTGTAAGTAACCATGCTGATTACATTAGATAGTGATTTCTTGTTGCCAGTTGTGTTTCTTTCACACATGCGCTTTCTTTGGTTTCATAAATGTTGTGGATATTATTTGTTTATAATAGGTAAAAATTAACTGATCATTTGTGCATTTTCAGGCTGGTCTGGAGTATACTCGAAGCAGGTTGGTAGGTGCTTTTTATCGAATCAGATATGGTTCCTATACTCGAGTTTGACAAATCTGACATTGAGCCACATATTTGGAGTCTTAGCACCTTTCATTTTTCGCCTAGTTGGCTCTGGTTTTTTAGAACAATTAATAATATATTAGACCCAGGAGAGATGTATCTTGCAGATTTCTAACATTCTTTAGCCAATCTGGCTATTTTTCATTTAGTCATTACCCAGGAGAGATGTATCTTGCAGATTTGTAACATTCTTTAGCCAGTCTGGCTATTTTTCATTTAGTCATTTCCCAAATTTTTGAATGAAATTCCATAACATCAATTTTGATCATTACCATTATAACAATTGCAATAATTTATAACTACCATCCGAGAAGCATGTTCAGTCAACCATCGGGGAAATTGGATGCAAGGAAGTTATTACTCGTTTCTCATTTCCAAAAACTAGTCATCATCGAAAGTATCCTGAATGTCTTGGTAGTCTCTTTAAAAGCAATGCACTGTAATTAATTGGGATTGTGTGTTGTTGTCTATGTTTACATGAAAATGGTGATAATGCTTATTTATTTAGATGCTTATTCTTTCAGATAAATTTGAGAGTGCAAGTTTGCTTTATGTTCTAAATGTATTTTTGTATTTTGGATTGAGATGATTTTTTCCTAAAGACATGATGTTTAATTCTTTTAATAATTTTGTACAGATAGAAAGATTTGATTTATGATCACTTCATATTTGTAAATTTCACATGTGCAAAAATATCCTTCAGACCATAAGCAGAAACATAGGAATATCATTCCATAATCATTGAATATGTGCTACGGTTTCTTTATAAACATAATTTTTTTGTAGTTTCAAAATAAAACAAAGATACAAACTTAGATAGGATAGTGAAGGGATATACTACTCAAATTGGATTCTATCCTCACGTGACATATACTACCGCAAATGACACAATTCTACCGATGCATATACTATAGAGATACACCATGTCACAGCCGAAAAATAAGCACCTAGAATTAATTGAGATTCAGTTTGCAACCATACATTTTCACCATGGGGAATGCTTAGGAGCCAACCCTTCTCCAATGCCTAATTTTCAATGGTTTGTCTATGCCATTCTTGATTGCATTCATTATTTCATTGCCTAATGGCATTATCCTTGACTTCTCCCTACTTCATTATGGATTTATCAATTTGATCAAAGTTGGTTGTAGCTTCATTATAGATGATTTCATCAAACATCAAATATAATAAATATTTATAATTAAAAATTAAAAAAATTAATTTATTATTTATTAATATTAAATGTTTATATGCCAATGAGATGTGAGTGAGTTGGTAAATTGGCTTGGTTGTATCCAGCCCCACCCATGTTCAATTCTTGTTGGATGTGAGTGGCCAAGTAGTAGTATGTGGTGTATATTCAAGCCTTGTTTGTTTTAGATTTAGTAATAATGATGTTGGCTGTGACCATATGTGGGGTATTTAAATCCTATTGATTGTTGATCTAGTAATTATTTGGGGATTTGGTTGCCCGTATATGTCCTAGACTGGTTTGTAGCTTCGGTTAAAAGTGATAGGATTTAAATACCCCACATATGGTCACAGCGAACATCATTATTACTAAATCTAAAACAAACAAGGCTTGAATATACACCACATACTGCTACTTGGCCTCTCACATCCAACAAGAATTGAACATGGGTGGGGCTGTATACAACCAAGCCAATTTACCAACTCACATGTCATTGGCATATAAACATTTAATATTAATAAATAATAAATTAATTTTTTTAATTTTTAATTATAAATATTTATTATGTTTGATGTTTGATGAAATCATCATGTGGGTGTGTGTGTGTGAGATAGAAACAAAATTATTTCGAATATTATATTATTATTAGATTGTAGCCCTTTTTTGACCTTATAAAAACACACACACACACACACACACACTATAATAATATAATATTTGAAATAATTTTGTTTCTATCACTTGTATAACCTTCTTAGATGATTTCTACTAAGAAGGTTTTATGAGTGATGGCAACAAAAAAATAAAGTATAGCACCAATGATTAGAACTAAGCATCAACTTCATCACTAGGGTCAGAGACCATCACAATGGGTCTTCGCTCCTTTTTTTCATCTTCTAATGGCATAGCAGTGTCTCAGCGAGTTGAGATATGACAAAGAAGACAATATTAATACTTAGGATGCCACATGCATATATATATATATATTTTTATAGAAATGTTATCAACTGTTGTGGCTTGGAGACATCCAACCTTGCTCTAAGGGACACATCAAGTTGAACCCCAATTGCTCTACATCCTCATGAATTGTATGAGTATTCCTAGCCTAGAACAAACTGTATGCACTTCAATCAACTGGTCCACCTTGAGGGTGTCTAACCTTGGAGTGAGCTGATTATGATCTTTCATGGCTTGAAGGACGTAGTATACATAGGCATGCTTACCTAACATTGCAACCAACTGTGCACGATATAAATTTGTTGTAGTCAGCTTGAATTTTTTTAAAATCTTTTTAGCTTATAGCAAAAATAACCTCTAGAAATCAAGAGCTTGCTTAGTTGTCAATCTAGTGGACTTATCCAGTAAAACTCTATGATTTAGAAGATGCCTTAGCTTGAGCTCATCCACCAGACCTAAAAAGGAAGTGTACATTTCTTCCACAAAGTATTTGTGAATCATCTTTTAAATTGTTCTCCTTGAAAATATTTATTGAGTATTCCTCCCCTTCGTTGGAACATGTGGTCCTTCTTGCTAATGTACCATCACATTGTGCATGTCTTTCTTTGCCTCCATGCTTAAATTCAAAGAATCTTGCATTATCCAAATAATCCAAATCCCTTTTAGGAAGTATGCCTTGTCAAGACAAAAATTCCTATAGGAAGCAACAAGGGAGTCCAAAAGGAGGACCATGGCTTTCTGGGAAATGCAAATTCCAACAAACATTTCATATCACCACCAACAATAGAGAGAGCAATAACAAAAATGATTACCTTTTCTCAACTGGAAACAACAATCAAACCAAGAAAATTCATCACAAGAAGAAGCACATGCAAGACCAAAAAAGGAGAGTATGTAGGATACGAAGGTGGCATTTTGTAAAGAGCAAATCAACCACTTTCTAGGTAAGGAAAGCACACAAGTCCAAAAAGGCCCAAACCGCCTTATTCAACAAAGCAAACCAAAAGATCACGACTTATACAAGAATTCCATTGAAATTCGAAAGGAAATTGATAGGTAAACTTTTGTCTTCAAGAAATTGAGTCGAAGTAGCAAACCATTGCAGTAGGGATGAACCAAATTCAATGGGAGGAGAAGAGCATCCTTGAGAGGCTTGAAGACCACCGTCGCTCCTGTTGTAGGCCACAATGACCAAGGCAAGGGAGAGGTGGTGACTTTAAAGCCTATCTCCTAAAAATGACTGCCACAACCAAAACAAATTGTCATAACATCCATCATGCCACCGCTAATTGGCATTAATTTAGAATTAAGGCCCATCAAATCAAAAAATGGGAGAGCCTTGGGAATCCCCCTCAAAATTTGGCTAGAGATTTGCAATTATAATGGTATGTGACAAAATTTATAAATTATTATTATTCAAATAATTTTTCTCCACACCAAGGTTAGCTAGAAGTCAACTACTTTGTTTCCATCTCTCCTTGTGTGGAGAATTCGACAAGGAAGAGAACCTACGAAACAAGTTTGCACAATATTTGATAATGATTTACAACTGCAATTGCTTGTTAATCTTCTTATTTAGGGCATCAATTATAAGTTGAGAATCCCCCTTTATAACTAAGTTGTCCAATTTCTTCTTCTTACAAGTTGAAGACCTCACCACAAAGCATTTGATTTTGCACAATTATTAGTGGTTTTGCCAAGAGCCTCAAAGAAGACTAAAAGTGAACCATCCTTACTATTTATGAAGATTCCACCTAAGCCAATGCAACTTGGAATACCTTTGGCCACCCCATCAAATTTTAGCTTCACCATTGAAACCTACTAAGGAACCCAAGAGATTTTTTGCCACTTCTACTATTTTTATTGACCCTATTATTAGGATGCATATAAAAATGTTTATTAACATAGTAAAAACTTTATAATAAAAAATAAACAATAAATAATAAAATCAATTTATTATTTATTTATTTTTGATTGGTAAAAGAGAGGGTTAGGGTCCATCACCCACTCTCTTAAGAATAAAAACTCATTACAAAAATCACAAGTATATAAATTTGGAAGCATATCCAAACAAAGAAGAACAAGATTGTGAAACCCAAAAATAAGAAGGTACTAAAAAACATAAAGAAAACTAAGACACTCCAATAACATAATTTACTTAAGGTACCAATGCCATTAAGATAACATTTTCGAGGTTCTCATTCCCCAACTAGAGAACATCTTTTCTAAAGTCAGTTAGCAACCATAATCGATGACATTCAAAGTGATAGCAGCACGATAATGGTATAAATTATATGACCCACTTATCCAACACCAATCTCTTTCCCATTCCCACTTATTCGACATCAATCCCTGACCCGGAGGAAGGAAATGTTGTTGATGTTGATTGATGATGTTCTCCCATTAGTATTGGAGTTTATCGATTCAGGTCGGAAGTAGCCCATGTGTTGTCTTTCCAACATTGGTTTCCTTCCATGTCTCTTCTTAAGTGAGAAGAAGCAGAAACAAAATGCATTTGTGCAACCCTAGTTACGTTAGGAATTGCTGAAACAATCCATTGTTCAATATTATCCTCATTATTAAAATTAATGTTTATAAAAATATTTATACTTTGTATATAAATATCTTTATAAAGATAATAAAATACTAATAATTTAAAATTTCAAAACAAAAAAAAAATCAAATCTATTTACAATAGTGTAAGTGAAAATGTAACGGTGAATTTAAAAATAATTACAAAAGTTAACATAAGGCAAGATAGTTGCAAGTAGGTAAAACATGACTTTGCCCTATATAACAGACATTTCAAATGTGCTTGAGATTGTGTTGCAAACTCAAACGTGTCTATGACCATGTTGCAAATTCAAACTAGAACTTCAAAAGTCTAGTACTATAATCGCTGAGTTCACATGCTAGGATAGACTCAAATGACATACAAATGGTTACCCAAACCATGGGGCCTAGGATGTCAGTGTGGTAGACAATGTCACACTTGGATACAAGCTGTGGATTCTAGAACGCACATGATGTAATTTAAATAACAAAAAAACATATACAAATTCAAATGCAAAAGTATAATATGTAAAATAATGCAATTGCTATTCAATATGCATAATAGGGAAATTACAGATTTGTAAAAGATTTAGTGAGACCAAATGCATGTTCCTATGATTAGAAATTGAATGCTTGTTGATTTGTCTAGCCTGAATGAAACAATGTAGAACACTAGATGTGTGTGAATGCTAGATAAACAAAATATGCTAGCAAACTCCTATCTGGTCTATGTGTGATCTCTTTCATCTTTGTTGCCTTATGGGTCGGATGGATACAATATATACATCATTACAAAAAGCTGTTACAACTGATGACAGTTAGGAAAGGGTGGCAGTTCATATTTTGGTTGAGGGATGGATGAGCTTCCTACAAGTGTGTGGTTAGACTTATATTTGTGTGTTTCCACTAATACATTCCTTCACGTTGTTGCAGATCTGGAGAAGGCCAATTGGCATGTCGCATGGTAGGAGAAACCTGACACATGGATGTTGAGTGTGCACGTGTTAGCGTGGCAACATAGAGCCATGTGGGGGCATGAGACTTGGTACTGCGATAACTCATGAAGGTACCGCAAGAAAGAACAAGTGATGCACATGTGCCATAAATGGATGTGCTACATACGAAGTTTAGGGGTGCTTGTGTGGAAGTATATTTCTACGCAACAAGTGGCAAAGTGTTGTGGCAACTTAGAGGTATCACAAAGCTATATATGCCATAAAATATTGTGTGCACGAATAACCAAAATTCCATGTGAGAAATGTGTAGACCTGCGTGAAAGTTTCACACAAATTATTTGCCTTTTCTTGAAAAGAAATTGTCCCCATTGCACCTTTGGTCAATTAAGGAAACTGACCTTGAAGTTGCTGAAGGTTGTACCCACTTCCCTAATCAACATATTTTCCTACCATGACCACTTGGAACAAGTGATGTGTGCCTTGGTGGGTGCAAGGGGTTGCCACTTGAATGCTCTGATCCTTCTTTGCAGTGTGGAAATGTTCAAGATCTAAATATGAAGGATGTTGTTCTACTATTGGCTCAAGAAATGATGTAAAATAAGGTTTGAGAGTTCTGAATTGAAGATTGGAAGTAAATCTAAGTACTATGGCAGGTCAATAACAAAATCGTTCTCTCCACCTATGCAGAGGAAGGTGTATGGACCATAACACAAAGGTTTGATCATACGATGTGGACCCTTTAAGCATTATTTTTGAAGATGCAACGAAACCTTATCACCCACTTTGAACTCATGAGTTGCACAATGTGCATCGTGGTGCTTTTATACTTTAATTGTTGGCACAAGAGTATTATTGAACCTAATAATGAATTTTTTGAAAGTGTTGTAGAAACTTTCGTGCCTTGTCCACTTCTTGTTCATGTGCATGCAACTCCTTGAATGGTGCGTGGTAGGATATGTTGAGGGGTGTTGTTGGTTGAAACTTAAGACATGTCTGAAATGGACTATGCTGCACAAAGTTGTGCAAATCTTTGTTATAGGCATGCTAAATGTATAATAATTTAAAGCTAAATGTGTAAAGTTATACTATCTCCGCTTTGGCACTTTGGCAGGTCTAATAAAATATTTGTAAACTTTTGTAGTTTGTTAATTTATTAAAAAATAATTTATGGAATATAAAATTTATATGTAAAAAAATTAGCCATAATTTTAGGAGAAAGTCATGATTTACTAATTAGTTGCCCAAGTAAGCTTCATAAATTATATTATATATTCGCACATTTATTGGGGCTATTTGTTGATGGTGAAAACATTTGCAATGCAATACTTCATATATTTTGATTTGGTCAACAAGTTGAAGTGAAACTTGTAATATGGATAAATGGATTACAACTAATTTGAGATACATATACCCAATTAATTGGGTAGGCTAATTAATATGTGCAAAATAATAATAAAGCTTAATTAGTAATTAATTTTGTAAGGTTTTATAAGTATATTGAAGAGTAAGTTGGTTAGCGTTGTATAGTATGTATTAGAAATATGTTTTGTTATACATGAAATTATATTTTAAATGTAGTATATGTAAGATGTTGCTATTAATTATTTATTTTTGTAACATCTTCTTTAATGTCACGAGAAATATTATACAATGAACTCACTCCACTAAAAAAAATTATAACATTTATAAAATTTAATTTTCTTTTTCATTTATAAAATTTGATTTAATTTAATTACTATAAAATAATACATTATAATAAAATATATATTATCTAAATTTAATAATAATTAAATGAAATCAAACTATTAATAATTAATAAATAAATATTATAAAACTAATGTTAAAAATAAAAAAAAAATATTTTACATTGATTGTACATTTGTTATGTAAATTAATAGTTACAAGTGATTACAAAGGACTAATAATATAATTAAAATGAGGATTTAACAAATAAAAAAATACACATTGAAAAGGACTTCCGAATCTAATGTCAACTTCTTAAACAAAGAGTGCATTAAATAAAGTCAAGAAAAGGGAGGGTTGCCAAACACGGTTAAGAAGTGAAAGGGGTCATTCAACACTCGTGCATGCCAAAAAAGTCTTTATGGATTTATCAACAAAAACAAAACAAAAGGGTCAAGTCATGGGGTTCAATAATGTCTCCTTCTCATCCTCCTTTTTCCTAAATTTTCCTTAAACATTATGATTATCACCTTGTGCTTTTTATTTTATGGTAAATTTCAATAAAGGTAGACATCATCAAAGTGGACTTTTCATTTTGATTTTTAAAAAAAAAATAAAGTGTAATATAAATAAATGTTATCATAAGTAAGTTAATTTTAAATATGGATTTTTTGAGAGACCGTTAAAAATAATAAAAAGAAAAGAAGCAACAAAAAAGGGAATAAAGAGAAGTAAAAGCGCTGTATAATGAAAACAATTACAAACATGTCAATAAAGCTTCATTTGGACCAATAACTAATAAACATATAGTATCTTAGAATAACACAAAACTATTAAATATTTAAGAGCTATTTATAAATATCTACATAAAGCCCCACTTTGATTTGTGTGTATACATTCATATCAAAGTAAAACATAGTAAATTGTGGATACAAGATTTTGTGCCCCCTACACTCACATTATAAACTCCAATACACCTGCAAAACTTACAAGAAGATTTACATATGAATAAGTACCTATAATAACAAGAATAATAATATGTTCAGATATAAAAAGAACTAAAAATGATACACCTAACGTTGTTGAATATGTGAAGATGCCCTATAAGAACACATGCCTCTAAATCTTTGCTAAATATTGCATATATTTCTAAGTACAACTTATAAAAACTATTAAGGTTAAAATAATAATTTGAATACTAGAAAATCAAGGCTAATAAATACCCCGAATATATCTTGAAATGAGAATAGGTGTCAAACCCTAGGTATATTCAAGAGTAAATAAAATTTGAATGCCTCCTATCAAAGTAATATTTGTATTGATGCATAGAGTTTGGATAAAATTAGGGTATTGTATGGCTGTATATTCCCCTTTGAGATGTGGAATGAAAATGTGAAACACATATCTAAAAAGAAAGGGATTACACACATCATATAGAAGATAAGATATAAAATTACTGATGTTTAATATAAAAATATGTCTTTTTGAAAATATGTGTGCTATAAATAAGTTTTCTCACACAATCCTATGATATAATTAATATAAATGCAAGAGTAAAATTCTCCACAAGAAAAATGTAAGAAATATAACACAAACGGTAGTATGCCACATATAAAGGTGAGATATAAGAAGTTTAAGATCAATAATAGATGCCCCATGTCAGCATGATGTATATGCAATGCATTACCAAAAACATTAGATATTACAATGTAAATTACAAGTACGAGTTCTTTCTAAAAATAAATGCATGATACAAAATGGTTGAGCCTAGTAGGAAGGCTTAATCTTATAAAAATGGTTTTGCAAGAATTTCTAGTTTATAATTTTTCAGCTTTACAAGTTCCAAAGGGAGTGGTGGATAGAACATATAAGATTATTAGATCTTTCATGTGGCAAGGAAAAGTGTGGGTAAGGAAAAATTATCTTGCTCAATGATTAAAAGTGTATAAGCCCAAGTAGCGGGGAGAGGATAAAATATTTATAGCTATATAATGAAGCATTAGGAGTTAAATTAGCTTAGAGATTATATGAAGAGAGTGACCAACATAATAGTTGGATGTTTAGAGTAAAATATTTGGGCTCAAGTATGCCTAAAATTAATTTGACGAGTACTTAATTGCCTTTTGTATCTTATATTTGGAATTTTATTTTCTCAAATAGAAAAGGGCTATGCAATAATTTGACTTAGGAGATTGGGAATGGACATACGGTTTATTTTTTATCTGATTCATGAGCAATATTTTCAAGCTTTGCAATATAGGAGGGATTGGCTCAGGCAAAATTATATCTAAGGTAGGCATGGGGCCCAAAAGTAATTAATTATTGAGATGAAATTATATATCAAGGGATAAGGCAAAGGTAATGGGGATCATTTATTGATTATAACATTCCAAATAATCAAAAAGAGGCTTTTGCTAAGGTGTTGAGTAAAGATGGATTCTAGTAAAACTAAATGAGGATATTCTGAGATGGACAATAGATAATTCTAGAATATATAAAGTTAGGATAGGTTATGAAATTGATGTAAAATAATGTATAAATGAAAGTGAGTGGTTGAATATGTTGGTATGAAATATTGTTAGTATTCCAAAAGCTAATTTATTTGTATAGCTATCATGCTTGGAGAAGATTTTATCTTAGAATCACCTATGAAGAATGGGAATACTTGAACCTTCTAGATGTTTGTTATGTAAAGATGATGAGGAATCAGTAGATCATTAACTTTTGCATTATAAATATGTAAGGAATATTTGTAATTTCCTTTTATCCAAGCTTGATTATGTTTGGATTTGATGAGGATGATGAAGGATGCCTTTTATGTGTGGCCATAGGGGCCTAAGAATTTAGATTTACTTTGTTAGGCATCCCCAACTAATGTTATATGCAATATTTGGCTATAACGAAGTAATATGGTTTTCCAAGAAAAGAAAACATTATGGGAAAGATAATGTTTAAGAGTGGACATGGATATTTCTACTAATATTTTAACTTCACTCAAAATCAATAAGGAAAGTTTGAGTGCTAGATAAAAGTTTATTTTGAAAAAATAGTGGCCTAAGTTTTTTGTAAAAATTGATGTGAGCGAAAACAACAATTCCTAATAAATTATTTTAGGTAAAATAGATTACTTTAGTAAAAGGATTGGTTAAAATTGATTTTGATGGAGCTTCAAGAGACAATTTGAGGTTGGTTGGAACTGTTAGAGTATCTTATTACTCATGCTTGCTATGTTCTAGCTAGGTTATTAATCTTTACCTAGTTTTGTCCTATGTGGGGATTTATCCCACATTGCCTAGTTTAGCTTGCATCTTGTTTTGTGTTGCCTATTTAAGAAAGGGATCTACATTGTAATATATGATCTTTTGCATATCCTTTACGATGATTTTGTGAATAATAATTATTTTGTTTATAATTAGTTTTGTTCTTTATGTTGAAGCATTTATGACCGTGGTAATGAGCTCTTAGAGAGATCTTGGCTGAAGAGTTTTGATAACTCTTTAATGGTATCAGAGCCATCCTCCAACAATTATTATTCAAATTTGGATTGCAGATATGTATTGCTTTGAGATCTTTAGATAACTTGTTTATTGAGCTCTATGAATTTGTAATCTTTAGATCTATATTTGTATTTTGAAGATTTGTAATTTGTTTGGATCTGCATTTTTTTTGCATTCCATAGTTTCCTATCCCTTAGTTTGTCATTTATGGAATGAGTTTTTTGAAGACCTTGGCCTATTTGTCTATTGGTTGAGTTTGTTTTTCATTCCATTGACATTGAGGTTGCATGCTTATGTGGAAGCATTATAAATTTTACATTGGATTAAGTTAATTTTGTTACATCTTGGTTCCCATCTTTCCAACTCGGCTATTGTCCTCTTAGCCTAGGACTTTGTCTGTATACTCAATTTTAACTTTGGATTGGAACTCTCTTTGTCATGCCACAAGCCCTGTTACTTCTCAGTGGGTTATTTGGTGAGCTCGCATGAGCTCCTCCAAGCGACATCCCATATTCTTTTCAATCCTAGAAAAGATATTGAATTTTTTTCACCACCTATAAGAGGAGGAATTTGGAGGACATCCTTATTATGGTCTTCTACATAATCATCTAATCAATGTTTGCAATTTTTTGAGATTTTATGGATTGAAAAGGCCTTTTTGACTCCTACGAACAAAGTCCAAACTTACCACGAAACTTGGTCTGAAATATTTGTTTTTTCTTTGGATTTATTTTTTTAGTTAATGTGTTGGGCTCGAATTTAAATCTATTGAAGAATCTAATAGAGATATTGCAATGACCTATGATTTCCTTTGACTACCAACAACACAATTTCCACCGCTTTCATTGTTGGGCTTCAACCTTCTTCACTCAACTACGTTTGGAATGGTGTGTTGCTTCACTTGGATGATGCTCAACCTTTGCCTTGTTACAAGATCCATCCACCCTTCCATCATCATACTAGACACAACCACTCTTCCCCATCATCTACAAACCCTTGATGCAACTGCCATTTTTGTTGTGCATGGGTGAATCATGTAAGGGGCTAGGCAGGAGGGATGGAGTGGATGTAGGCTATTGAGTTAGCATGATGTGGCGTGGAAGGCAACAATGGTGGTGGAGGTGTGGAGACACAACAAGGAAGAGGCATGGGATGGTAGGTTGTGTGAAGGAAAGAGGAGCCCATAGAATAATGGCCATCCCATGCTACCCTATGCCTGAGCATTGGATGACTTGAGTATCTCTACCATCCATTTGGTCAAACAGTTGTGTAAAAGAAACTCTTAATCATGCGTTTGGACTCTTGTGCCATGGCTTGAGAATGATTGGTCACATTAATGAAGGAGCAGTTGGAAGAAGTGTTTTTTTCCTAATAGATTTGAGTTTTGATTGGATTTGCTTTGACACATGGCAGTGCTTCATTGCAAAATCAAAAGTTGAAATCTAATTGTTCTAATCTTAAAAATGCCTTGAAAACAAATTTAAGTTTGTTTTATTCAAATAACATTGTTTTCATTTAAATAGGTTGTTTTCCTTTAATTTTTGGGCCTAAGTGAGATTAATATTTCACTTGAGAGCTCAAAGGGGGAAGAAGAAGGGGTAATTTTGAATTTTTTTAATTTGAGGAGGTTATTGGTTGTGTGCTAGTTCCAACGAGTAGTTGGAAGGCTAGGTCCACCTTGGTCTTAGATTTTTTTCAAATTGTTAGTGCAAATTTTATTAAACAGGTCTTATTTATGAGAAATTAATTATTTAATAACTTTTGATCGGTAGTTCAAAATTGAGCATTATCTTTTTCAAAAGTTCATATTTTTCATTTCTCACATATTGGTCCTATTTACATTATAAACCACACTAAAATATAAAGTGAGCATTTGGGGGAGGAGGGGTCTCTTTGCATTGGTTATGTTGCCTTGTGCTTATGGTTTGTTATCATGTGGTGACACATTTGCTATGTTGTGAGAATTTATTTAGAAAATATTTATTTTTTTGCTCGTACCTTATCTCTTTTATTTGTTAAACATCAGAGGGTGAGGTCTGATCTAGAACACAAACTTTCTTCTTGCTTCTTCTGGATTACATTGTCATCATTTGTTGCTCTCAGACGCATTTTCAACCAAGTCTGACATCCTATTATTGAGTGTGCATTGTCACTAATAAGGGGTTTCATGTGTTATGGGCCCTGCAATGTACTTCACACATGCACTATCTCAAATACATTTTTGGCTTAGTCTGATGTCTTTTTACATGTGCTTTGGAGATTGTTATTTTTGGCTACTAATTTTTTCTAGTGTGTTTTTGCATACATGGACATTTTCGTCATTTACCACACTCTTCCATCACCTAACAACATGCATTGCTACTTTAACACACTTGTAGTTTGTGTCATGTCTTCTTGAGGCCCCTTTCTTAGCACCTTGCCTTTTTCTATGGAGACACATTTTTGTTCCCTTATTTTTTGGAGCACCTCTCATGATTTTTGATGGCTTATTCAATAGGACAATAGTCTCCTTATTTGGAGCTATTTTTGGTGAATCATAGTGTCTTTTTTGTTTTCATTTGATATTTTTTTATGTATATGGGTTATATTGTGTTCACATTGATTTATAAAGTGTCATGGTGGATTTGCTAATTCATCCTTGTCTACCTTCATGCGTTTATGTGTTATATTCTAGGCACCTTTTCACTTCTTTAATTGTTTGTCTCTTTCATCACCACCATAAACCATCATCTTTGAAATATTTTATCTGTATTTTTGACACTAATTTTTGATAGTTGACAGTATCCCACAACTTAAATTGTAGCTATTCTAGTGAATTCTAGTGTCATCTTATCTTTTTCAACAGTTTGACAATCTCTTTCAATGTGACATTGAGTTATTCTAGTGTATAAAGTGTCAGCTTGTTTGGTGTTCAAGTAATGGATTCAAACCACTCGTGCAGAACTTTTTCCTCCAATTTATCCATTCAATAGTATGGGGGGGTGTATACATTCTGCTTCTTTGGTGTTGAGCATTCTTTGCATATACAATACTTTTTTATACTTTTGTCACCATTAACAGTCTTCTTAATTTAAGCTAATATGGTAAAGCCTAGTGTTAGTTATTTTTTGATTGAGTAGTGGATTCAGACCACTCGTGCATATTGAGTTATTTTATGACTTTCAAGTACTTAGAGTGCAAACTATTTCAACATCATCTTTGAGGAGATTTTTAACTCTCTTCTTTTTTCTGTTTTGGGGGGGAGTTTTTCCTACGGGTTTTCTCTCTTTTTCTCCATTTTATGAGAATTGTATGTATATGTTGCACTTTTGTGAGTATTTTTTGGATTTATCCTTTGTATATGGGTATCTTATTCAAGAACTTTATTTGTCAAAACTCATATGAAGAGTGTACTTGACTTCATGGCCTTCTTGGTGATTCTTATAGTGACACTAGTGTGGTATCCCCACCAATGACACCAATCTTGCAATTCCACCAGTCCTTGTGCTCACTTCTCACCATCTTATTGGAGTGTGTTCAAGTAATGTTTCCTTAGATTTATCATTCTAACCAATATTCTAGAGTGCAATGTTTGTATGTAATGATCCTCCTATTCATCACCATTTTTACTTTTACTTTGGCAGTTACAATGAATCGACATCTATATACTTCAACACGATGGATTGGCATCCATATGGACACATGGATTCAAACTGCATCCTATATTATTATCCCGTAGCTTCACTTGAGGGGGTTGTTAGAGTATCTTATTACTCATGCTTGCTAGGTTCTAGCTAGGTTATTAATTTTTACCTAGTTTTATCTTATGTGAGGATTTATCCCACATTTCCTAGTTTAGCTTGCATCTTGTTTTGCCTTGCATATATAAGAAAGGGATCTACATTGTAATATATGATCTTTTTCATATCCTTTGCAACGTTTTTGTGAATAACAATTATTTTATTTACAATTGGTTTTGTTCTTTATGCTGAAGCATCTATTACTGTGGTAATGGGCTCTTAGAGAGATCTTGACTGAAGAATTTTGGTAACTCTTTCAAGAATAAAATGTTTGATTTATGATTAAATAAGTGTATGTTTTTGGGTTGGGGGTGGTTAATTTTTTATTCTAATGGAAAAAATAATGAGGTAAAAGTACAATAATTATTGAATAAATGAAGTTGGCTCTAGATAAAGGTTTTTGAGATGTAATAATTAAAATAAATTCCTAAGTGATAATCAATGCAATAATTAAAGAAAAATCCAAATTAAAAGTTAGAGATTATTCTGAGTCAAACAATGTAGTTGGCTAGAACATTTTATTTAGTGTTATATATGCATTATTTAGATGAATGTAATTAAATAACAAATCTTATGGAGAATGCATGTTACAACCCCTCAAGTTGTACTTAGAATAATACATTTTTTTAAAAACTATTAATTAACATTCATTCCACTCAACTATAGTTATACTAAATAACTTAAACCAATCATAATCAACAACTTATAACAATAATAATTCCAAAAGTCTAATATTGAAAACAATATAATATATCACAATAGTAAGGAAAGTAAATACATTAGGACTTAGTCATAGCTGGTCCACTAATACAACAACTGTTGTTCAACATATACAAATAAAATATAATTACATTCATTTAGGCCTTCATCTTTAATATAATAAATAGAAACTAAGCCCTTTAGAGTTCATATTGTACCAACTCGCGTATCTTTGATCAACTCGAGTGCAGTCTCTAGATAATTAGTATTGTTGTGGGGAGGGAGAGCATCATTTGAGCACTTTTCCACACTAACCATGGACCAAAAATCTCCTACACAATTTTCTATTAGGGAATGACCCTTCCTTCATGGATAAGTAGATAGAATAGTACAAATCCAAAGAACAAGCTAATATCCATGTGTGTATGATAAAACTAAATATGCAATATATCATAGAAAACCCATTTCTATTGCAAGATATCACACTAACTTGTAAATCTTACATACCAAAAGATAATGTCTCACTATACATTACATAAACACAAGATTTATACTAATTACATCCTCCTAGAAATCATACCACATCACATGTTATACATAAGAGTAAACAAAGTATTCTTTTATTCCATCAACACATGGATGAATCATACATTATAATTTAACTTATACAAGAAATAATGCCTATAGTTGATACCACCCATGTATGTTTCATATTTATATTAAACTACAGATTTATAACTACCATAATAAGATCCAAATCACTAAACTTCATAATATCCCATAATATCATAGTCTGGGTAATCTAAGATATAATTACTAGTTTTACCAGAATTATTCATACAAAGTAGTCATAAATATATAAAAACACACATTTTTAATCAATAAAAGGTACATAAAAAAAATAAGCCATACTAACACAAAATTCTAACCAAACATTCATTTATACTCTCAAGATTGTATGCATACATACATGATATCTTACTAAATGTTACAAATATACTACTCAAGTAATATCTAACACACACATATAATTAGTCAGCGTAGATGAGAGTTTAAAGATACGACTATAGTATGTATCCTCTGAGCATATATTTTTAAGCTGAAGTATCCTATGATATCCCATAATATCATAGCTTATTGTGTATGATCACTCTACTCAAATATGTACAATCAATCTTGTACAAGCAAGTACATGATTATACCACCTGGGTATATCTTAGATTATACTGCATAATACTAATTAAAAAAACATAATATATAGACACACATCACGATACACTATCTTATTCTTAAAAATGTCAAATTATTTGCATATAAAATAATCTCAAATAGTCATAATAGCAAAAAGTCATATAGTCCATAAAACTGTTATGTTCTTTCATCCAGTAATTTATTCTATTTTTATAAAGTTGTTCCAAAATGTTAATATTTCCAATTCTATAAAATCCTATAACTAGTTAACAACCTAATATCCATAGATATTTATATAAAACCCTATGCACCTATACAAATTAAACATTCATTTTGATTACTAACGTCAATAGACTACCGATATTTAAGTTTTACTTTTCTTAAGTCAAACTGTCATTAAAAATTATATGGATATCTCAACATGCTTTAGAATATATATTAATACAACCAATTTATAATATATATGGATCCTGTGATAATCACGTTCATATTTAAAATGCAACTCGTTTTGAAACCACACTACATAGTTCTGAGACAAGAAAGTTCCACAGAACACTCGATCTTGCGTTAAAGAAGAGACAATTTTTTTAATTTTATTCCTTTCGAGAATATGCATTGCATCCAATTATAAATAGGACTTAACATACTCAACATTATCCATATAAACTCAGCTTTTAATTTTCTAACTCAATGTTGAATATTGTATATACACTCCATGCTATTTAATATACAAAACATTCCATATAGATATGTTGTGTTCTGCAACATTGAATATTTTGTAGTTTTAGTGTTGTATTTTTAAATGACTTGTCATTACATGCAAGAGACAAAAAATTTGATCATAGGGCATGGCATTATATTTTTAGCATGGTGCTTTATACATTTGACTTGGCAAAGAATTCATCTTTTAAATGATGCCACATGTTACAATATACTCTGTGGTTTTAACATAGAGGCTTGGCATTTTAATATAAAAAATCAACATTTTTATGTATATGTCTGGGATCTTAATAAAATATTTGACGTAGCATCTTAATGAATAAACTCAATGATTTATATCAACATCAAAACATACATAATAATTTATATATAAATGCAACCATATCTAATTAATATAATCAACATTCTATTGACATAACACTTCAATATGAAGACTCGGCTATATCATCTAAAAGTTGGGTATTCTAAATATATATACTTAGCAACTTTCATTAGACATTAGACATTTTCATATAAGAGAATCAACATTCAATTTATTTAATCATTGTTTCATATAAAATTTTGGGCACGATTCATAGTAATATGCAGTCTATTTGCATGATAAGAGTGCTTCCCATATAAAACTCAACATTTATAATAAAAATACAACACTTAAATTTTATACTCGACACTTATTATATTGTCTCAACATTTTTATTTCTATCATGGCATCTCAAAATAGTGACCTAGATTTTGTGAATAGGGAGAGACTTAGCATTTTAAATGACTGCATTGTAATTTGCTGAGTAGTCATTTCGACTTACTGACAAGTGTTTGAATTTATACTAGTCATTTGACATTAAATAACTCGGCAATTGGAATTCACTGACTCAGATCTTGAATTTAATCTTATTAACTCAGTGAATTTATTCAAGTGGGTCGACGTTCTATTTAAACACTGGGTGTTACATTTTAGAAACTCAATGATTTCTTTTATGAACTGGGTAATTCACTATTACTAAATCAACGGTTAATATATAATTAACTCAGTGATTTATTTATTTAATATAAAAAATAGCGATTCATTTTGACTCAACATTTTTGACTTTACACATGGTGTTATAAATTTTACATGCTGCATTTTATATTTAATATGCTGCTTTTCTAGTATAGTTTCAATGCTTCTATATACTGACACATGATTTATTAACAATACAAAAATTTAACTCATAAATACACAATTATGTTCTTTAATATATACTCAATGCTATGTTTTACACTTAGCAATTTCATTAAAGTATATTCACAACGTTTCACTATTATGGTTGGGCAGTTTAATGTTATTACATGACGTTTTCAACTATAAACTTAACTTTCAATAAAAGTGTAGTCATATAATATACAATGTTCCATTTACATTAGGTTTTTTATTGTCTATAATTCTTTAACCCAATGTTTCAAAGAAAAATACTCAGCATAAACAATATAAACTCAGTCAATAATTAATAAAAAATGCTAAATTTTTATTTTGATAAAAGATAAGACATTGAAAAAATAATACGTTGGCCATTCAAAGTTGAAACGTAGGCCTACTAACTGGTATGCAGCCCCTATAGAGTGAAATGTAGGCTTATATAAATTGAACTCATGTTTTATAGGTTGCAAAGCTGGCTAAAAGAAAAGAATATAACTTTTATGCCTAAAAGAGTGAGACAGACTTTAGAGGAACAATACACATACATATATCACCTCTTTTGACACATAGAAAAATAATTACAAGACCAACCTGGTATATTTGTTGGAAAAATGAATTTGATTGACTTGTCTTGCTTTCTCCTCCTTTCTTTCTTCTATCTTTCTCCTCTTCAATATCCATGTATTTTTTCAAAAAAAATTCATTTATAAAACTAACTACTTGCTCTATTGTTGCACCTCATTTCTTGCATGATACATCCTTTTGTTTTTCCTCTCCAGACATAATATTTTACAATTTGTTTAAATTAATAACAACTAAACCTTTCCTTCAATTCATAGTTAACTCATCTTCTATTTTCTTTAATCATATTAAAAATATGTCATATTGCTCATTTAATGTACCACACCCTTTCCCCATGTTCTCTCAATATAAACTTAAGTTGACTCATTAAACAATATTATTTATTTTTTAACATCACTGTACTTTCATGCATATATTAAAAAGGCTAAGCTAAGTTTGCTTTTACTCACTGTTAGCACATTAGGATAACTCAAGCTCTTTTAAAAATAATGGTAATTGTTTAATTGTTTCCAATAATAAAATAATGTATAATTAATTACTATTACATGTAGCAATTAATTATCTATTTCTTGATTTATTCTCAAAAAGTAAGACAAATAAAATAAAAGAATAGAATGCATATCAATAACTAAATCCACGTAGAAATATAATCAAAAATATATTTATTTAATTACGCACTAGTATTTAAAATATTTTACACAAATATTTTTAATTTACTGTATGTGTAGGGTCACTAGTTATTTCTCTATCATCATCTATTTATCCCATTTAACCCATCCTCTCTGATGATGCTCTCCCTTATCAAGTTCTAAGAGTAAGATATATCCTACATCTACCTCATAACATGTAGGTAGTTAGTCTAAGTAATCATATATATCAATTAATGATATAAAACTAACAAATATACATCCTCAATGTACATAATTATTAAAATACAACTGTCACATAATGTATACTAATCAACTATATCACTATCCTGTACTAGTATATGTCATAAAGCTCATGTCAAAGCAATGATAATCAGATAATAACCATACTAACTCATGTATTTAAAGGTTATTAATTATAGAATGAAATTGAGATGTGACATCCTCCCCCTTAAAACTAGTCATCACCCCAATGAATCTTATTCAAACAAAAGTTATAATTAATAAATAAAATTTAATTGCATAAAAACATAGTATCAATTATCATATCATGCATATAAATGCAAAATTTAGTTGAATAACTCATCATAGTTCTCTTATTTAAAACTATTATTAGAGCATTGATCCTACAAGACCCTACTTGATGACATTTATTATTATGTAAAGATGTTTTACAAATACCATTTATGCTGATTGGTTTTATCATGACTCCCTCGGATTCTAGAACCACAAGATAAAACCATAATAACTTAGAAAAAGTCTTATTAATTTTTTAAAAACACATGAGATCATCGAAAAAGTCAAAACAAATAACCAAGAAGAGTTTCACAAAAACTTCCATCCCTTACATACATCTCTCTAACCTAGAGAGTGTATTTATTATACCAAATAAAAATATTTAGAAAACCTGGCAAGAATGATGTGTATATGTTAATACTATCACTGCACCATGTAACTTCAGATAAGTATAACATGTCAATACTATCATTACTTATTTAGGCTCTAGACAAGTACGCTGATGAATAAGAACAATAAATATAATGTATACAAAATCATGGAATATCTGTTCATATGGAACACCCATCCATAGTATACATGTGTATGGCCATACAACTAAATTTGACAAGTTTTGCCTATCAAATCTTGGATTCAATAAATTTGTCTGTCAGATCCAATTCAATACCAATAAGTTGAGTTAATGTAAGGCTAAGTAAGATACTGTCATATCATTTAGAACTCATGTTTTTAATTCACCACTCTTCCCTTAGGTATCCATGACCTAACGATCTTCAAAAAAATACACAATTCTATAAAATATAAATATGTACTACCATATCAAGAAAACAATACTATATGCTAAAATATTTAAATGTACTAACATACATACAAGAAAAATCATACAATCATTTTGATATTGCATTAATTTGCTACTAATCAAACATAACAAGTGTCATATCCTACAACATAACATATAGTATTATATTCATAATTAATAATAAATAATATCATAATTAACATATCATACAAAGGCTAAGGATCATGCCGTCCTTATAACTTTAAATACAAGACAATGTCTCCTTGCTTGCTTGACTAGCACACAACAAATTAAAAATTTTATCTCAACCCTTTTAGACTACCAAAATATTTTTCACATCTTATACTTTATTTAATCATGAAGAAAGGTACATATATAACTCTTCAAAATAAGATGCTTCATAAAGAGAATAATATTAGTCTACACAAAGGTACATGATAACATAATAATTATAATCAACTAGAATTAATATAAATTCAAGGTTAGCCACTCCTCATGATCAAGTCAACAAGTTAGATAAAATAGTGTCTCTAAAAATTCACAAAGTGAAAATTAAAGAACTTAACATCTCATAAACAAAAATTTCTACATACCTTCATATGGTAGAAGGAAACATCACAACCCACGTTGTCAATCACTATTCACTTACCAGACTTGTAAGTGTAGTATCATCACCTATTTCAACAACTAGAAATAAAATATGAATTACAAGGATGCATAAATCCATTCAATCTTATATCTTCTATCAACAAGAATTATGAAACACTATCCCTGAACTCAAAGGAACAAGACAACAATTCAAAAACAAGTTTCTGTCCAAGGAAACTCTAAAGCAACATCCTAAAAATATGAATCTTCTTTGTAACTTAAAGTGATGTAAGAGGAGAGTGAGAACATATCAACTCACCTCTAAGATAACTAAGAGAGATGACACTTCTCCCAAGTCCACATAAATATAAAGGTGCTAGTCAACAAACTCCTAACATATAAATTCACAATCAAGACATCTACATTTAACTACAAGAAAATTCCCACCACATTAGGTGATGCCACTCTAAAATGTTCTTAAAGGGTTCCCACTTCTAGGATCTATGTAATTAGGACACAAAACTAATGCATAAATACATAAGTGACAAGCACAAAAACACTTACAACACAAAACACAAATGGTGAAGGTGATTCAAGGAATACATAATCACATCGAGGTGTTCAATCTAAGATAAAAAATATGGTAGAAAACTCTTGTTCACAACTCAAAAACTAAGCTATGCACTATCCTACCCAAACACCTTAAAAACCATCACCAACGAGATAATCGATACACAAACCCTTTAACAATTCTAAGGGGGTATGAATGCTCTAAGGGTACACACTCAATGTACCAAGCATACATTCTCATTTCTAATAAATAGAGAGATACAAAAATGATGATGGACTCATTATGTCTTAGAGTTTGAGCCACATATCTGATACCACATGTTACAACCCCTCAAGTTTTACTTATAATAATATAATATTTTTGAAAAAAAATATTACTTAACATTCATTCCACTCAGTCATAGTTATACTACATAACTTAAACCAATCATAATCAACAACTTAGAATAGTAATAGTTCTAAAATTCTAATACTAAAAGCAATATAATATATCATAATATTAAAGAAAGCAAATACATTAGGACTCAGCCATAACTAGTCTACTAATACAATTGATGTTTAACATATACAAATAAAATATAATTACATTCTTTTAGGTCTTCAATCTTAATATAATAAAGAGAAACTAAGACATTTAGAGCTCATGCTGTACCAACTCATGTATCTTTAATCAACTCAAGTGTAGTCTCTAGGTAATTAGTACTACTGTGGAGAGGGAGAGCATCATCCAAATACTTTTCCATACCAACCATGGACCAACAATCTCCTATCAAAGAATAGACCTCCTTTCATGGATAGGTAGATAGAACGGTGCAAAAATCTAGAGAATAAGCTAGTACCCATGTGTGGATGATAAAACTAAACATGTTATATATCATAGAAAACTCATTTCTATTTCAAGATATCACACTGACTTATAAATCATACATACCAAAAGATATTGTGTCATTATACATTACATAAATACAATATTTATACTAATTACATCCTCTTAGCAATCATAACACATCACATGCTATACATAGGAGTAAACAAAATAATTCTTTTATTCCATCAATACATGGATGAATCATACATTATAAATTAACTTATTATTCAAGAAATAATGCCTATAATTCATACCACCTAAGTATGTTTCACATTCATAGTAAATTGCAGATTGTCAACTACCATAATAAAATCCAAACCACTAAACCTCATGATATCCAATAATATCATAGTTTGGGTGTTCTAAGGCATAATTATTAATTTTATCATAATTAGTCAAACAAAGTAGTCATAAATATATAAAATCATACATTTTTAATTAAAAAAATACATATAACAAACAAGCCATACTAGCACATAAAAGTATAATCTAACATTTGTTTATACTCTCAAGGTTAAATGCATACATACATGATATCTTACTAACTACTACAAACATACTAATCAAGTAATATCTAACACATACATATAATCAGTCAGTGTAGATGAGAATTTAAACATAGAGCTACAATATATAGCATCTGGGCATATACTTTTAAGTTACAATATCTTATGATATCCCATACTATAATATCTTATTGTGCATGAGCACTCCACTCAAACATGAATAATCAATCTTGCACAAGCAAGTACAATATTATACCACCTGGGCATACCTTATATTAAATTGCGCAATATTAATTAAAAAAAAAAAAATATCTAGGCACACATCATGATACACTATCTTATTTTTAAAATATCAAATTACTTGCATATAAAATACTCTCAAGTAGTCATATAAAAGAAAGTCATATAGCCCATAAAACCGTTATGTTCTTTCATTTAGTAACTTATTCTATTTTTAGAATGTTATTCTAAAATGCTAATATTTTTGATTTTACAGAATCTTATAGCTAGTTAACAACCTAATATCCATAGATATTTGCATAATACCTAATGCACCTATACAAGTTAAACATTTAGTTTGATTACTAACGTCAATAGACTACCTATATTCAAGTTTTACTTTTCTTAAGTCAAATTATCATTAAAACTTATATGAATATCTCAACAAACTTTAGAATATATATTAATACAACCAATTTATAATATATAAAGATCTTGTGATAATCAAGCTCATATTTAGAATGCAACTCATTTTGAAAGCACACTATAGAATTTTGAGACAAGATGAAGTTCCATCAAACACTCGATCTTGTATTAAAGAAGAGACAATTTATTAATTTTATTCCTTTTAAAATATACGTTGCATCTAATTACAAATAGAACTCAACATACTCAATGTTATCCATATAAACTCAACTTTTAATTTTTTAACTCAGCATTGAATATTATATATGCACTCTATGTTATTTAATCTACATAGTGTTTCATATAGATATTGTAGTCATATAAAATATGAAAATTGGTAACTTGTGTTAGGTTGTGGAGCTAAAAGCTTCAACCTTTGCAAACTGAGGAACAGATGGTTGCTGAGTTCTACAGGAACCGGCATCGGCAGTAGGACCGACGTCGACAGAGACCAGTGCAGAATGCCACCGGCGACGGCAGGATGTCGGCCGACGTCGGCAGAATCAAACAAGCAGGGACCGACGTTGGTCGCCTGTGTGTTCCAGAAGTGTTCGTTTCACGGACAGTTAGTTAAGTGAACGATGAGTTTGCATGTTAAGACCAGCCAGAGTCTTGGGCTGCGAGGATAATTGTCTAAATTAAGAGTCTAAGTTATTGTTTGAGTTAGGGATCTATTTATAGACCCATTGGCATGTATTGTTTAAGGCATGAGATAGAAAGGAAGAGTTCCTTCTAGTTGTAAGATCTGTGAGTTGCAGGTTGTTGCAAGCTCATTGGGGATCTACATGTAAGTTTGGTCTTTGAATTGCAGGTTGCAGGTTCATGAGAGATCAGCTTGAAGTGCTATAGAGTGCTTGGTGTACCGACAGGGTTATTACTGACTGGTTGGTGAGGTGAACATCAATTCTGTGTGTGAGTTGGTTGTTGGGACCGTTTTTTGTGTAGGAGAGTGTGTGTGAGAAGAATTACTGTACACTTGAGGTGTGGCGAATCTCTATAAGGTGAAAGAGTGTGGCGGCTCTTTGATGTATTCTTTTCTGTATAGTGTTAATACAAGATAGTGTATTGTCTCTCATATTCTGTGCTATTGGTGAATTCTAGTTACTTGTGTTTCTGGTTATTTCCGCATATTCAATTGCTTATATTTGGTAATCATACTGTGCTCTTTCTGAGGAGCAAGATCCTAACGGGTGGAATTAGAATAGGTGTGTTTGTTCTTGGATTTACCTCCACCCCCCTTTGCCCAACAAGTGGTATCAGAGCTTTTGGTTGGGATACTAACAGATTGGTGTAGATTTGGGTAGTGTGTTTTGATTACAGGTTACTCACAGGGCTTCTGTTTGAGTGGGAGTTGAGCAATGGTAGAAAGCAGTCAACTACGAATGGAAAAGTTTAATGGCAAGAACTACCAATTATGAAGGATGCAGATTGAGGACTATCTGTATCAGAAAGATTTGTACTTACCGTTGGGTGGGGTTGCTAGCAAACCCTTGGATATGAAAGATGAAGAATGGGAGGTTCTTGATCGGAAGGCTCTGGGATCTGTTAGATTGAGTCTTGATTCATCTGTGATTTCCAGCTTATCACAGTGTAAGACAACGGTGGAGTTGATGAAATCTTTGGCAAATTTGTATGAAAAACCCTCGGCTTCAAATAAGGTATTTCTTATGAAGCGTTTATTTAATTTGCAAATGTTGGAAGGTGGATCTGTTCATAGCCATCTTAGTGATTTCCATGGTTTGGTAAACCAGTTAAGTTCAGTGAATATTGTATTTGATGATGAACTTAGAGCTCTCTTAATCTTGTGTTCATTACCTGAAAGTTGGGAAGGTTTGGTAATGGCAGTTTCTAATACTGTGTCTCCTTCAAAAGTCTTAAAAGTGGATGATGTTGTGAGTGTGATCTTGAATGAAGAGATACGCAGGAAAAGCACAGGTGAATCATCTGGAGATGCTTTGAGTGTTGAAGGAAGAGGAAGGCCAAGAGAGAAGACAGAGCGTGGGAGATCAAGGTCAAAGATGGGCAAAAGATCCAAGTCCAAGTATGGCAGAATAACCTGCTGGAAATGTGGAAAGCAAGGGCACTTAAAGAGAGATTGCAGATCGGGTGAAGATCAACATGAAGGACATGGAGAAAAAGCAGATGTTGCGGGTTACGTTACACAGGATGCTCTGGTATGTTCTTTGGATAAAGTAGAATCTTGGGTATTAGATTCTGGTGCCTCTTTTCATGCATCCCCACATAGGGAATTTTTTCATGAGTATGTCCAGGGAGACTTTGGAGAAATTTGTGTAGGGGATGGTAAGCCTTGTCAGATTGTTGGCAGAGGCAAAGTGAAGCTGAAATTGCAGACAGGTGACACATGGGTGTTAAAGGAGGTCATGCATGTCCCAGTTCTGAAGCGGAATCTGATTTTTGTTAGAAGTTTGGGTGAAGAGGGTTGCACAGTAACTCTCATAGCGGACTCTTGGAAGGTTACCAAGGGTACACTTGTTGTAGCTAGAGGTAAGAAAGTAGGTACGCTTTATCTATCTACTTATTTTACTGATTCTCTTTCTGGGTTATCTACTTCAGTTGTAGATTCAGAGATGTGGCTTGATAGGCTTGGTCACATAGATAAGAAGGAGATGCTGGTTCTTGAGTCAAAGAATATGCTTTCGAATTTGGAAGGCATGGATCATGGTTTTTGTATGCAGAAGAAGAAGGTAAGGTTTCTTGAGGAATCCGATGTTAATGACAAGAACAGGAAAGCCTTGGTTTTCAAGGAGAAAGTGACAGACAGAGTTCAGCATAAGGTGCAGAGGAATTCTGAGCAGAGCAAGGGTGATTTGGACAAGGTTTTGATCCAAAAAGAGCTCGTGGGAAAAAGTCAGGTCTCACAAGAAAAACATAGAGACCGACGTCGGCAGGAAAACCAGCGTCGGTGTCCAGACAGGGACCGACGTCGGCTATGTGCAGCCCGACGTCGGTGACTCAGGGCAGAAAAGAGATCGGCGTCGGCCAGGGGAAACCGACGTCGACAGGGAGGCAGTCGCAGGGAACTGACATCGGTCGGCTGTAGACTGAGATGTGACCGGCATCGGTCACTGAGATGAATTTTGGGTGGACAGCGAGTTGTCATGGAGTCTCAAGCGCCCATATGGAGGACTGAAGGTGTAAGTAAGTTCTTAAATTCGTTATTTCCCTTCTTTACACTACTTGTTGCTCACTTATGGCATAGAACCAGGAAGTTGTTGAAGAAGCAGAACAGGTAGATCCAGGAAACAGTGGGAGCTTGGCATGGATGAGGATGTGATTCCTTGGAGGAGAACCAAACAGGTGTTTTGGGTAGTGTTGCCAGCTGGAAGAAAGCACTGAGAGACGAATGGATGTTATGGATGAAGAAGAGCGGAAATGGATACGTGAGATGGAAGATCAGGGTATATGATCTTGTATTAGCTGCAGGGCAATGGAGGTTTGATCATTGTGTTTCTCTTTACCAGGTTGGATAATATTAGCTACATTATCCTATTTTCTGTATGATGTGCTTGTTGCAGGGTTACATATACAGGTATTACTGAACTAAAGGTAAAGCTAGTTCAGGTGTTTGTCATGGAGAATCTGGGAGCAGCAAGATTCTTTGGCATGAGTGTGTTCTAGAGACATGGAGGTCTTGTTGACTTTGTTTCAGGATGATTGTGTGAAACCGGTTAGCACGCCGATGGTTAGACAGTTCATAGAACAGGTGTCTTGATTCACATAATGAGGTTGAGTGCTTGATATGTACTAAACCTGAGTTTTCCCAAGTAGTGGGAGTTGTCACAAGTTTGGAGTCAATCCGGAAAAGTAATACTGAAGGGCAGTTCAGTGGGACCAGCAGCAGGTGCACATGCTATGCAGGGTCAAGTTCTTTTTTCTACATGGTTGTAGATGCGGATGTGGTAGGTAATTTGGATGACAGGTTTTGCACCACGGATTTTGTGGTGGTTGGTCTTTAAGAGTGATCTTGAGGAGGGATACAAAGCCAAGGAAACAAACTAGACGGTGTACAGGTACAGGTACAGGTTGCAGCTATTTATCTCTGAGTGGGAGATTGTTAGGTTGTGGAGCTAAAAGCTTCAACCTTTGCAAACTGAGGAACAGATGGTTGCTGAGTTCTACAGGAACCGACGTCGACAGCAGGACCGACGTCGGCAGAGACCAGTGCAGAATGCCACCGGTGACGGCAGGATGTCGGCCGACGTCGGCAGAATCAAACAAGCAGGGACCGACGTCGATCGCCTGTGTGTTCCAGAAGTGTTTGTTTCATGGACAGTTAGTTAAGTGAATGATGAGTTTGCATGTTAAGACCAGCCAGAGTCTTGGGCTGCGAGGATAATTGTCTAAATTAAGAGTCTAAGTTATTGTTTGAGTTAGGGATCTATTTATAGACCCATTGGCATGTATTGTTTAAGGCATGAGATAGAAAGGAAGAGTTCCTTCTAGTTGTAAGATCTGTGAGTTGCAGGTTGTTGCAAGCTCATTGGGGATCTACATGTAAGTTTGGTCTTTGAATTGCAAGTTGTAGGTTCATGAGAGATCAACTTGAAGTGCTATAGAGTGCTTGGTGTACCGGCAGGGTTATTACTGACTGGTTGGTGAGGTGAACATCAATTCTGTGTGTGAGTTGGTTGTTGGGACCATTTTTTGTGTAGGAGAGTGTGTGTGAGAAGAATTACTGTACACTTGAGGTGTGGCAAATCTCTGTAAGGTGAAAGAGTGTGGCGGCTCTTTGATGTATTCTTTTCTGTATAGTGTTAATACAAGATAGTGTATTGTCTCTCATATTCTGTGCTATTGGTGAATTCTAGTTACTTGTGTTTCTGGTTATTTCCGCATATTCAATTGCTTATATTTGGTAATCATACTGTGCTCTTTCTGAGGAGCAAGATCCTAACGAGTGGAATTAGAACAGGTGTGTTTGTTCTTGGATTTACCTCCACCCCCCTTTGCCCAACAACTTGAGTGTAGCAAATGACACCCAACCCATAGGTCACTCCTACTTGCTTTCATGACCCTCATAGGCATATTTTCACTTATTTTTAGTCATTCATAGCCTTCTAGACCTGATCGTAGCTCAGCTAACCTACTCTTTCCATGACAAATATATCCCCCTAGGTCTCAAACCCTCAAGACTATAGCACCTAACTTAGACTACAATGTCGGTGCCACTACTATCCATTT
The DNA here is from genome assembly GCA_037957365.1 of Torreya grandis. NCBI lineage: Eukaryota > Viridiplantae > Streptophyta > Pinopsida > Cupressales > Taxaceae > Torreya > Torreya grandis. Next base: position 1,604,680 of record JARHVA010004203.1, read on the forward strand.
TTAGCACTCCTATGCAAGTGCATTTTTTGGCCCCAATGGTCAGTTCTTTCTAGTTCCCCATCCTTCACTTTATCAACCTAATGCAATCACATTAAATCCATGACCAATAGATCCTTATAAAATCCCATTCAAAGATCATTTGGAAAGGGTTAGCAATTATCACTAAGTAAATAAGAATATAAATTAGACTACTAGGCAATCTTCCTTATTCTCTATATATATCCAACCAATACTATTAAAAGCTTATTCAAATCCTTACACCAGTCCCTAGCTACCTCAAACACACTCAATTTTAGTATTTGCATCTTCATACACACTATTTCACAAAGCACATCAAACGAGAGAACTACATATGGCTTGATCCCTCTTCGAAGTATTGGTATGTAGGTAACATACCCATACCAGGGGTGTGGATACATGTTTAATGCATCTTACACACACTAACTCCCATTTTTCCCAAATTTTATCAAATCATAATGGAGTCTAGGGTTTGAAGACAAAATTTTCTATATAGAGAGTTTTATAGACATCCAGTAGTTGAAACTTCATAGGCAGGGTCACATAGACACAAAAAATAAAACTTAGAAAGCTCAAGTCTCTTAGGCAATAGCGACAGAGGTGGACTAAAACATTGGTGCCATTAGTGTCTTGTTTAGATGCTCCTATCCAATCATAAAATGAACTCTAGATTTTGATATGCGACACTATCATAGTCCCACAAAGTGAATTCTAAACCCTACAACAACCATTTTAGTTAGTTTCTAGCTGGGTCTTATTTTCTCTCCCTTATTACTATTTTTAGAAAGATTAAAATTATAGTTAAATTACATAAATCAGTCATTTAATTATTTCATATTTATTTACTAATTTTACTATTTAGACCCTTTAACTAAATTAGGAATAATACACTAATATTCTCAAAACTATTAAATCATTTGGTGAACCCGATTTACTTCATTTGCACATAAAACCTTAGAAACCCTAGGGTAAATTTTTTGCTAATTTTCTTATATTTTTTTGATTTTTTACCTGCATAATAAAATCATAAATTAGCATTAAATTTTAAAATTTTGTAGTAATTTTAAAATAATTTTATTTTAAAGCCTAGTTGCCCATACTAGGTCCCAATATTTTCTCAGTAATTTTTTAATAAAATTCTAATTTTTTACTAGCATATTAAAATAAAAAATTCAATTTAAATTTTAAAATTCAATAGTAATTTTTAAAAATATTTATTTTTCAAAACCCTAGTTGCATATACTAGGTCTCTCTAAATCACAAATTTTTCAATAAATTTATGATTTTTACTTGCATACTTAACTCAAAAATTTACTTTAAATTTCAAAATTTCATAGTAATTTTATAAATAATCATCTATAAAATCTTAGTTGCATATACTAGGTCCCATTACTTCTTGAGGTATCACCTTACATTTAAACTCAGATTGCACATCAAAACAAAAATAGATCTCACTTATTTCTAAATATTTCTTACATTTCTTGCAAATAATAAGGAGACCATACTTGGTCCTATCATGTTTATGAATGATGAAGTTTACCATATGTTAATGCAAAGTTCATTCTTTCTCTTTCATGCTTAATTTTCATAATAGGGGTTAAAAATGCATAAGATTTCAATATTTCTTTTGCATACTCTCTCTCTCTCTCTCATGCAAAATAATTTCCAACTCTATTTTTATAAACATGTTAGAAATATTATGTTATAAGTCAAATCTCTTAATGCATTAATGCATAATTCCATGCTCTCTACCCTTTGATTTCTATCTCTCATATGGAAATTTTTTCAAGTTTATCTTGCCACACATATTAGACATATCATAGCACATGTAAAAGTTCTTTATGCATTAGTGCACAATTTCATGCTCTTTATCCCCTATTTTCTCTCTCTCATGTGGAATATTCTTTATAATTATATTTATATACAACTTATAACTCCAATTACATGAATTTCATCTCATATACATGGTTTTTACCTAGATATACCTAACTTTTGGCTACATAGTTTTTACATAAGCTGACTACCACCGATCAAGTTTCAATGCCATATCTTATGCACAAAAAAGAAATTCCTTCTCCTCCTCTCCCCTAAGAGTGTGATAGCTACTTTACCTCTAACCAGGTCCATGATATCACCCCTCTAAAAAGTGAGGCAACTTATACTATTATTTTTAATGCATACATTCAACCTATAGCTTCTTCAAACCTTCTTCAACATATGTGCTTGCATGTTCAATCAAAAGCAACTAGGGTTTACACTTGTAAGACTCTACGGGATCAAATCCCCAGTATGAAAAATTTAATTTCAAATTTAAAAATACAAAATCAGCTATTACATGAAAATATCACAACATTGGAAAATTATATTATAAAACAAATGCCTCAAAGGCACCCTAGTGCCAATCATGTATATGCACCTTCACCTAGTGAATTGGTTGCAAACAATGTTACATATATAAATAAAAAATCACAGTAAAGTAGCTCTACAACTAGTGATTCAAAAATCATTCAAATATCAAATAAGAGTTCAAGTGAGGTACTAAGGGAAATAATTAAATCTAAGTTGATCAAACTACCCCAAATCTCTAACACAACTTGTCAGAATTAAGAGCACACATGATTACCATTGTATAAGCAACTTAAGATGTGAAAATAACCAGAAGTACAATTAACTATCAATGAGAAATAACACAAAATATGAGAGGCAACACACAATTGTATTCAACTCAGTTAGAAGGAAATTACAACAAAGAGATCACACTCTTCTTTCACTTTGTGGGCATACCAGTAATCTTCCCTCAAGAGTAATCTTCCCTCAATACAGGTCACAACAAACAACTCAAGTACAGAGCTGTTGTTCACCTCATTGTATTGTCAGTACAACTGAGTATGAACCGATACTCCAAGTAGATCTCACCATGATCTTGCTCTTTGATGTATTGCTGTCACCTTGGATCTTGCTCCCCCGTCGATCTCCTTTTGACCCTCACATACACACATTGCTGCAGACCAACCCGATCTTACTTATCACATGTAGATCTCCACCATGATCTTGCAACACCTTGTAGATCAAACTTGATCTTACATACATGAAGAATCCTACTTGATTCTACCATGGGAAGAACTCTCCTAGTTCTACACTTTACAATACATCCCCATGGGTATATTATATAGATCCCATGCATACACTAATTTAGACAAGCGGCTCAAGACTCGAAGTAGTCTTTAACATGCAAACAACCCGTTCAACTAACTGACTGTTCATCAAAAATAGTTTTAGAACCGCACAGGTGACCGACATCGGTCTCTATCTGTCTGGAGGTGATCAACATCGGCCGACTGCTGCCGATGTCGGTTGCTTTCTATTGACCCCTGCCCGACGTCGGTTGTGGCCTACCGACGTCGGCGACTGTGACACTCAACAACCCTCCATGTTTGTATTCAGGTGAAGCTTTTAGCTCCACAACCTAACAATCTCCCACTTGGAGATAAACAATTATAGCTGTACCTATACCAATACATTGTCTAATCTGTATCCTGGCTTGTATTCCTCTTCAAGCTCAATCTTGAAGACTACCCACCACACTCCTTATGGTGTTAATCCTATGCCTAAATTTCTCCATTCTCAGCTTACCTTCTTCTACCATTGCTATACTCCCACTCAAACAGAAACCCCTGTGAATAACTTGTAATCAACACACACTAACCAGATCTGAACCATGTGTTAGTCAAACTCGCTCTGAGAACGTCCAACCTCGCTCTGATACCACTTGTTGGGGATCAACCAACAATATTGATTACAATGTGAAAGTAATAAATATGAAATTAAACTAGAAAGATAAGTAACTAGAATCAGAAAATAGCAAAGAACAAGAGATACAAGAAACCACCCTGAAAACTTGTATTAAACTCTTTACAGAAGGAATACAATTGAAGAAACTTTTTTTCTTTCACACCTCTCTCAGATGTACAGATCTCTTTCCAGATCTCTTTCCCTCAAGAGCTCTCTCTCTCAATTACAATCAAATCCAACAACTTGGAATGATTCACATATACAATTCTGTACTGTTCTTCTACAATAAGCTAAGAAGATCTAATCCTATATATAATAATTAGGAAACATGAGCATACAATTACAACCATTAGATGCACCTCCTAATCAAGAGATCTAAATAGTCTTACTAAAGACAGAGATGCGGACTTAAGACTAACACTTAATCTTACAATGTAAACACTCTGTTCTATCCACGAAAATAATATTCTGGATGCACAGGTGACCGACGTCGGTCCCTGCCTGTCTGCCTGTGACCGATGTCGGCCGATACATGACTGACGCTAGCATCTCTTAGTTGACTCCTGACCGATGCCAGTGACTGTGTAAATCTTTTAACTTGCAAACTCGCTCATTTGGTGAAGCTTTTAGCTCCACACCTTAACATGTATATGCACCTTCACCTAGTGAATTGGTTGCAAACAATGTTACATATATAAATAAAAAATCACAATAAAGTAGCTCTACAAATAGTGATTCAAAAATCATTCAACTATCAAATAAGAGTTCAAGTGAGGTACTAAGGGAAATGATTAAATCTAAGTTGATCAAACTCCCTCATCTACATCCAATGAGAAGATCTAGATATTATTGTGTATATCATAGAATGCATGGACATCACAAAGATTCATGTTTGACATTAAAAAATATATACAATAGATAAATGAAGACCTTATATAAGGTAAATTAGTCAAGCAATCCATAGTGACAAAGGAACACATTCATAAATGGTCAAATTTAAAAACAATACAAAGTGGATACCAAAGCTTAACTTAGAACAACAAAAGGATCAAAAAGTAAAATTAGAGAAACAAATAGTACCAAAAGCACATGTAAGGCATAAAATATGCAAATACACCTCTCTAAAATGAGGCTTAACTTTCAAAGTAGTATGGGTTTGGTTAAAAATATATACAATAGTTTGATTATCAAGGTCAAGGGTTAGGCAAGCAGACTCAAGGCATCACTACTATTCTAGCAGTTGATAATGTTTGTCACCAAGGTTTGGGATTTATTGAACATCCCAAGGAAAATCATTCATAGACACAATTTATGAAATAAAAAGATTTATATACAATAAAAATCAACACTAGCATTCCATTGGTTCAAAATCAAGAAGATAATGATGAGTGGAACAATATAGGTTATTATGATTTCCAGGATACCAATAATGATTCTAAATATTTAGAATCATATTCATAACCATTCCCTCATGATTCAAAATCATGCACGATTCCTGTATTTGATATAGAACACCATGATAGGGAGTCTCCCATGAGACTCATCAGTTAGTATCGTCTCTTCTCAACCTCACTTATACATAGTTTCTTCTTGTTTATTTGTACATAGTTTCTCAATTTTTTTTGTACATGGTCTCTTCATGATTGATTGTACATAGTTTATATCACACATTTAAAAACATTCAAATATTCTAAAAATACAAAAATATTCAAATATTTAAAAATTCAAAAACATTTCAATGATATGCATTATCCATGCTTTACATTCTTAAAACTATGCTATAATTACATTTACTATTCAATGCTATTATTTGTTAATTTATATATATTAACATGATTCACTTAATCTTTTTTGAGTGTGTGCAGTGACATACAGATCCTTGATTGATTCAGTCTACCCATTGAGGGGGCATCTTACTTCTACATTCGAGACACACATTGATATCCATACCCACGAGGGGCATATTCTACATGACTACATCATCTAGGTTATGTCATTCCTACACCACACATTCTAGTTATCATGTTGATGTACATTACTTACTAACTTACATGAATTACTCTATCAACACTCACTAGTATATATCACTTGTGTATTTCTTAGCATATACCTAATATTATACTATATATTTTGCATACTTTCACATTATTGCTTTTATTAGTTAGATGTGATTGTATTGTTTAGTATTCACATGATTTATTTTCTTGATTTACGTAGCTAGATGCAATTGCATTTCTTATTTTTACTTTGTTTCTTGTATGTGCCTTAGGACATTTGCCAATGTCTTTTGCTTCTATTCTTGCATACACCTTAGGACATTTACCAATGTCCTTTGCTTGTACTCTTCTATGTGATTATGGATTTCATGCCAACCTTGCTTGTTTCACTTATATGTGTATGTGAAATTTGAACATGCCTTGTATGCTTGCTTTCTAATTTGAGTGACATGTTCTCATGTTCCTTGTTTGCTTGGCCCCTTGGCCACTTTTGTATGTTTCTTGCTTCTTGACTTGTGTGCTTGTTGCTTTATTGATTTTCAATTTTCTATAATGCCATGATCCACTTCATGCATTATCTTGCTTTCTTGGATGCTATGATGGACATCATGCTCCATTATTCCTTAACAACTAATAACTAACCTGACTTCTAGTTCTAGTTTATTACATTACACATACTATTACATTGTTATATTTATCTAGGCATATCCCTTGAGATACGTTGTCAATTATCATTACTATATAATTATATATTTGTAGCATAACACACTTGTAGGGATATTTATTGTAAGGGTAGTCATTGCAGGGTATTCATTCCTACCCTTAGAAGAGGGGGACATAAACAAGGGTTTTGTCATAAAGATCATAACTCCTAATGATGAAATTTTTAGCTTTTAGAACACCCATAACAACAACCAAACATCAAACTAGACAAAATAGACTAGGTAGATAGTGAAAATGTCAGAACAATCATCAGATTTAGCCCATGCCAACATCATCAAGATTGGACTACAACACCGATGCCACTACTATCCATTTTTGGTGTTCCTATCTAAATAATAGAAAAACCAAACTTTTTAGAAGCAGGTAGAAAAGTAGGTTCAACTCTATTTTTGCATAATCAAACCAATTCAAAATGAATATTTTTTAGTAAACTTTTGCTCAAGGAATCTAGATATAGGGGCATCATACATGGTATGATGGCTCTCATTTCTAGTTTTAGATATGGTAGTTGGTATAAATTTCAGATCAAAATCCATGTTTTAAACACCAATGATTGGGGGCAATATGCATGGTACAATTGTTTTCTTTTCTTTCCAAGTTAAATATTACTTGAGAATTCTTAGTAGTTGTATGCTTTATTCCATCTACAAGTGGTTGGCATCATTTTGGAGTGGCTTTCATACAAGCCTAACTTTCACATTTTGGAGTGGCTTTCATATAAGCCTAGTGCACTAGTTTTGGAGTGGCTTTCATACAATCCTAATCTCCATCTTTTGGAGTGGCCAAGAGTGGCTTACTTTCTAGCATAAATTTGACTATCCATGCCAATATTGTTAGATCATAGTATATTTATGGGCTTTAGAAGCTATCTCATACAACACACATCCATACCAGTATCAATTCATAACTTCACTTCATAGGGCAATGATGGAGCCAAAGGACTAGCTATCCTTTGTATGATTAAGCCACCTATTTAGAGGGATTAGACACATAGTCTAAACATCAATCAACACACATATGATGACCTAGCTTTACTTAGTGGGCGATGATGGAGCTAAAGGGCTAGCTTTTGCATTCTTGAGCCACTTTTAGGGAATCAAGCACTCAACTCCATTTATAATATTAGTCTTGGTACAACACACATATAACATCACTTAGCATCACAAAAGGTTTTGTATTAGTCTACATACTCAATGAGGTGTATTCATTCCTTTCTCTTCCTCTCTCTCTTACCCAACTTTTGTACAATCTTATTTTAGATATTACATATCTAGTAAAAACTAATCTACTCTTTATTTTCTCTTGTAGATTTTCACTTCACAACATGCTCTCTCTATGTACACCCAACATCACATAAATTCATAGGCTTCACCCTTACAGGTAAGCTTAGGTATGCTTTCTATTTTTCTTTTATCTTAGTATTTTGCTTTGCTACATCACTAAAATAAAGGGGAGTAAATGTAGTCATATAAAATTTGAAAATTGATAACTTGAGTGTGGCTAATGACACCCAACCCATAGGTCCCTCCTAATTGCTTTCATGACCCTCATAGGCATCTTTTTATTGATTAGTCATCTATAGCCTTCTAAACCTGATCCCAGCTTAGCTAAACTTCTCTTTTCATGATAAATCTATTTTCATGATAAATCTATCCCCCTAGGTCTCATACCGTTAGGACTATAGCACCTAAATTGGACTAAAATGTTAGTACCACTACTTTCCACTTTTGACACTCTTGTCCAAGTGCATTTTTATCCCCAATGATCTATTTCTTTTAGTTCTCCATCTTTCTCTTTATTGGCCTAATACGAGCACATTAAACCCATGACCAATAGATCCCTATAAAAGGCCATTCAAAGATCATTTGTAAAGGGTTGGAAATTATAACTAAGAAAACAAGAATTTAAGCAAGATTACTTGGATAATCTTCCTTATTCTCTGCATACAACCAACCAATACTATTACAAGCTTATTCAAATCCTTATACTAGTCCCTAACCACTTCAAGCACACATAGTTTTAGAATTTGCATCTTCATACACACTATTGCACAAAGCACATCAAATGAGAGAACTACATATGGATTGATCCCTCTTTGAAGTATTGGTATGTAGACATCGTGCCCACACAAGGGGTGTGGGTACACATTCAATGCATCTTACATACACTAACCCCCCTTCTTTCCCAAAGTTTATCAAAGCATAATGGAGTCTAGAGTTTGAAGACAAAATTTGCTCTATAAAAAGTTCCACAGATATCTGATAGTCAAAACTTTATAAGCAAGGTCATACAAATACAATGAATAAAACCCATAAATCTCAAGTCTCCTAGATAATAGTGGTAGACGTCGACTACATTTCTGATGCTACTAGTGTATTATTTCAACACTCTTATTCAATCATAAAATAAACTCTAGATCTTAATTTGTGACACTATCCTAATCTCATACAATGAATTTTAGACCCTGCAACAATTGTTTTAGTCAGTTTCTAGCTAAGTCTTATTTTCTCTCTTATTACTATTTTTAAAAAGATTAAAATTATAGTCAAATTACACAAATTAGTAGATTAATTATTACATATTTATTTATTGATTTTACTACTCAAACCCTTCAACCAAATTAGGAATAATACACTAATATTCTCAAAATTGTTTAATCAAATTTATTGTGTTCTGTAATGTTGAATATTTTATAGTTTTAACATTGTATTTTTAAATGACTTGTCATTACATTGAAGAGATTCAAAGTTTGAACATAATATATGGAATTATATTTTTAGCATTATACTTTATACATTTAACTTGTCAAAGACTTCAGATTTTAAAGGACGCCACATATTAAAATATACTGTATGGTTATAACATAGAGGCTTGGCATTTTAATATAAAAAATAAACATTTTTATGTATATGTGTAGGATCTTAAAAAAATATTTGACATGGCATATTAATGAATAAACTCAAAGGTTTAAAATAATTTCAAAACATACACAATAATATATATATATATATATATATATATATATATATATAAACTCAACCATATCTAATATATATAATCAACATTCTATTGACATAACGCTTCAATATGAAAACTCGGTTATATCATCTAAAAGCTAAGAATTCCAAATATATATATATATATATATATATATATATATATATATATATATATATATATATATATATATATACTTAGTGAATTTCATTATACATTTAGTGTTTTCAGATAAGATAATCATCATTCAATTTATTTACTCATTGTTTCATATAAAATTCTAGGCACATTTCATAGTAATATGCAGTTTATTTACATGATAAGAGCACTACCCATATAAAACTCAACATTTATAATAAATACCCAACACTTAAATTTTATACTTGGAAATTATTATATTGTCTTATAATTTTTATTTGTGTCATGGCATATCAAAACAACAACATGGATTTTTGTAAATAGAGAGAGACTTAGTGTTTTAAATGACTACGTTGCAATTTGCTGAGTAGGCATTTCAACTTTTTGACAAGTGTTTGACTCTATACTAAGCATTTGACCTTAAATAACTTACAGTTTACAATTCATTGACTCATAGCTTGCATTTCATCTTATTAAATCAATGAATTTATTTAGGTGGATTAGCATTGTATTTAAAGGCTAGGCGCTATATTTAAAAAACTTAATGATTTCTTTTATGAACTGGATGATTCATTATTACTAAATCAACTATTAATATAAAATTAAATCAGACTTTTATTTATTTAATAATAAAAATAACAACGATTCATTTTGACTCAACATTTCCCACTTTACACATGGTGTTATAAATTTGACATGCTACATTTTATATTTAATATATTGCTTTTCTATTATAGTTTCAATTATTCTATATAATGACACGGGATTTATTAACAACACAATGATTTAACTCATAAATACAAAACTGTGTTCTATAATAAATGATCAATATTATGTTTTTACACTCAATAATTTCATTAAAGTATATTCATAGTGTTTCACTATTATGACTAGGCGCTTTAATGTTATTACATGACATTTTTAACTATAAACTCAACTTTTAATAAAAGTGTAGTCATATAATATACAATGTTCCATTTACATTAGACATTTTATTATCTATAATTATTTATCCCAATGTTTCAAAGAAAAGACTCAGCATAAACAATATAAAATTAGTCAATATTTAATAAAAAATACTAACTTTTTATTTTTATAAAAGATAAGACACTGGGAAAATAATACACTAGCCATTCATAGTTGAAACGCAAGCCTACTAGTTGCTACATAACATTTATGTAGTGAAATGCAAGATTATATAAATTGAACTCATGTTTTACAGGTTGAAAAGCTGGCTAAAAGAAAATAATATAACTTGTATGCCTAAAAGAGTGAGACGTAGACTTTAAATGAACAATACACATACATATATAACCTCTTTAGACACACATAAAAATAATTACAAAACCAACCTAATATATTTGTATGGAAAACAAGTTTGATTGTCTTTTCTTTCTTTCTCCTCCTTTCTTTCTTTCGTCCTTCTCCTCTTCAATGTCTGGGTATTTTTCCAAAAATTCTTCCTTCATTTATAAAAATAACTACTTTCTCTATTGTTGTGCCTCATTTCTTACATGATATATCCCTTTGTTTTTCCTCTCCAAGCATAATATTTTACACTTTGTTTAAATTTAATAACATCTAAACCTTTCCTTCAAGTTATAGTTAACTCATCTTCTATTTTCTTTAATAATATTCAAAACATGCCATTTTTCTCATTTAATTTACCACACCCTTTTCACATGTTCTCTTAATATTAAACTTGACTCATTAAACAATATTATCCATTTTCTAACTTCACCATAATTTCATGCATGTATAAAAAAGGCTAAGCTAAGTTTTCCTTTACTGATTGTTAGCACATTAGGATAACTCAATCTCTTTTAAAAATAATGGTAATTATTTATTTATCTAACTGTTTCCAATAATAAAATAATGTATAATTAATTACTATTAAATGTAGTAATTAGTTATCTATTTCTTGATTTATTCTTAAAAATTAAGACAAATAAAGTAAACAAATTTAATGCATATCAATAAAGAAATCTACATAAAAATATAATCACAACAATATTTTCTTAAATACATACTAGCATTTAAAACATTTTATGTATAGATATTTTAAATCTACTATGCATGTGTGTAGGGTCACTAGATATTTATATGTCATCGTCTATTCATCCCATCTAGTCCATCCTTTGTGATGATGCTCTCGCTCATCAAAATTTGAGAGTAGGATCTATCCTGCATCTACCTCACAATAATTAAGTAGTTAGTTTGAGTCATCATACATATCAACTAATGATGCAAAACTAATAAATATACATCCTCAATGTATAGAAGTATTAAAATATAATTGTCACATAATGTATGCTAATCAACTACATCATTGTCCCATACCAGTATATATCATAGAGCTAATGTCAAAGCAATGATAATTAGATAAAAACCATACTAATCCACAGATTTAAAGGTTATCAATTATAGGATGAAATTAGGATGTGACAATGCAAGAATTGATAAGTGTCTCAAATTATCTTAAATTATCTATCATGAACAACATAAATTTTTATAATAGGCTTTTTGAAATCAATATATGGGTGAGGAACCCTTTATCCCTCATTTTAATTATAAAAAATGCTAATTAAACCTTCATTAAATAAATGATGTAATCATAACCCATAATAATCATCATAATGACATCCATCATAAAATCATCCATAAACTTTAAAATTATATCAATTTCAGATTTATTTAATAAATAAATTTTTTTATGATCCCCATCAGAAAATGCATAGCGACAAGAACATGATCAAATTTGTCACATTATTCAAAATTCTCAACATGTTTCAATTTATTATCAAGTGATTCCAATTTATCCACATGTTTCTCAAGTTCCTCTTGTTTAACCATCTATTGATTATAATGCTTCTCAAATTTATTCACATGTTTCTAATCCTTTACTTTGAAAATTTATTGTAATTGAACCTATTCCCCTTCTACTTCAATTCTAAATCCTACAATGACTATTATGATTCATACATTATATCACTTAATAATTTACATTAAAGTTTTTCTCCAGAGTCTCAAAATGAAAAATTAGGATACACTTCTAATGATATTTGTATACACATAATATTTTTCACTTTTATCATTTATTGATATTTTCTCTTGTATTACTTTATTAGGCTTCAATCTCCCTGAGTGCATACCTTAAAGGGTGCATCGAGAAACTGGTGGGTAGGCCTTTAGTGATTTACAAGAGATATTATTGCCTATATATCATTCCACATCCATTCTATATTTCCTCAAACTTGATCCCCTAAGTTATCTCCTTCCATAATACACCCTCTAGTTATATCAGAACCTATATTTCCTATTACACCAACTCAATTTGATGTAGTTTAATTTGACACATGTCACTTCCCTACTGTAATGAGTTGATTGATGCAATTTTAATTGTGTCAACATAACCTTTTCAACTATATCACCTTATACGATGTAGTTCAAGGTTAGTTGTTTTATTTCAAACTACATCGAGTTGGCTAATGGTGTCAACTTAACTTTAGTGATGGATTAGGATCATTGACCACTATAAATACAAGTTACCATTTTATTCTAATAAAAGGAGACATTCATTTCAATTTCTATTGCTCACACTTCTATCACAGATATACACTTAGAGGAGTTATTGCTTATGATCTTGTCTTGAAAGAAAACTTGTTTTGTGGAGTCTTGGATGCATTAGGAGGAGTCATTTTAGCCTAGAGCTTGATTCAGCATTTTAGATCCTTACAACCATGATAATCTCTTATAAATCACCATTGGTCAAAGGGGAGATTGAGCCTGGAAAGGTCCTCTTCAAGGTAAGTATATTTTAACCCTAACTCTTTCATTTGGTAGATAAAAGTTGCATAATTGATTGATTAATGAATGCATCATACATCCTTGTTTAAGCTTTCTCTATAGTTATACTTAGTGTGGTTATGGGATTTATTGAACTTTCCATCTATCCACTTTAGGTAGTCTAGGCCCCCATTTACCTATCATGGTACCCTTCTCCCTTAATTGCATTGCTTATGTGAAATATTAGATTACTTACAAAACATAAATATAGTTAGAGATACTTCATTATGCTATTGGCTTAAAGGATTCAAAACCCTTTCATTTAATATTGCATTTTAGGTGCTCCTCTTACTAGGTTTTTGGATCCATTTGGTCATGTCTTGAATCATTAATTATCATTAGAATCTCTTTAATTAACCCTTTTTGATTCTAGATCTTTTAACATAGGATAATTGTAGGTTAATCCTAGTCCATTGCATACATTCTAATGAAATCAATGTGAAATTTACCATTACTTTCACCTCTTCAACTAACTGTATCAAATAAATCAATACAATTATGTAGCAATTTTATTTTCAACAAACTACATCAAACATGTTGAAATAGATTTATATTGATTTTTATCCCTCAATCAATTGTATCAAATAGTTCAGTACAATTTCATTTTTGAAATTTTCCTAGTTAACTATATTGAACAACTTAATATAGTCATGTTACTAGTCTTATTGTAGTCTTTATTTTAAGCCAACTTAGAGAGACATTCATTTAGATTTCTATTTTTCACACTTTTATCATAGATATACACTTGGAGGAGTTATTACTTATGATTTTATCTTGAAATAATCTTATCTTATGGAGTATTGGATGCATTAAGAGGAGTAATTTTAGCCTAGAGCTTGATTCAGCCTTTGAGATCCTTATAACTACAACATCTTTTGAGAAGCACCATTGGCCAATGGGGAGATTGAGGATCAAAAGGTCCTCTTCGAGGTAAGTATATTTTAACCCTAACTCTTTCATTTGGTAGGTAAAATTTGCATACTTTATTGATTAATTAATGTATACCGCCTTTTTAAAGCTTTTTCTACACTTTTACTTAGTATGGCTATGTGATTTCTTGAACTTGCCATCTATCCACTTTAGGTAGTTTAGGCCCCTATTTACCTGCCATGGTTCCTTACACATTTTAATGTGTTTCTAACCCTTCTCCCTTACTTACATTTCTTGGGTGAAATATTAGATTACTTATAAAACATATATCTAGTTAGAGCTACTTCATTATGTTATTGGCTTAAAAGATTTGAAACCCTTTCATATAATATTGTGTTTTTGGTGCTCCTCTGATTAGGTTTTCAATCTATTTGGTCACATACCAAATATTTAATTATCTTTGGACTCTCTTTGGTTATCCCTCTCTGATTTTAGATATTTTAAGATAGGATAATTATAGGTTAATCCTATCCCATTACATACATTCTGGTAAACCCAATGTGAAATTTACCATTAATTTCACCTCTTCAACCAAATTTATCAAATAAATTGATACAATTATGTATCAATATTATTTTTAACAAGCCGCATCAAATAAGTTGATATAGGTTGATCCCTATACATATACGAGTAATGTTCTTAGGGTATTTCTCTAATCCCACTCATTTATTGGGAATTAGGAACTTCCTGATCTAAGAAATTTAGGGCCCCAAATAATTATAAGGTCTTCTCTCTAGATGAATAGGTTATCTCCCGATGGCCCTCTCTCTCATTTATATATGGGGTGGGGGCCTAGATAGATATATAGGCTCTATCCCATGAGAAGGAGAGGGGCCATATGTATAGGGATTGACCCATATCCCAGAGCATAACTAGAGAGAGTCAAATATATATAGATGGGGCCCCTATCCATATATATACCCCTATCTATATATGGGGGCATCAAGATAGATCTTATATATCTATCTAGGCTCTCCACCCCATATATTATAGTGATTTTTCTCCCTCAACCAAATGCATTGAACAATTTAATATAGTTTTGTTTCTTAAATTTTCCTAGTTAATTATATTGAACAAATTGATATAGTCATGTTACCAATCTTATTTTTGTCTTAATTTTAAACTAAATATATCAAACAAATCAATACAGTTCTATATTTTCATCTTTTATAGAAAATTATATCAAATAACTCAATACAGGTATGTTTTCTAGTTTACAATTCAAACTTCTTTTAACCAAATATATTGACCATATGTGATACAATTTTACCTTTGATGTTTTTTTTATAGAAAATTACAATGATCTACTTGAAATTTTTTTAACTATGCTTATAAATATATGTGTGTATAGATTGTGTCAATCAGATTGATATAGTTTTGTATTGTGTATGAAACTACATTAACTAATGTTGATATAACATATATTTATTTTATTTTCAAGCATAAGTAAAGAAAAATTAAGTTTTCATTTTAAAATATTAATCTAACACTTCATTTCAAGTTGACTACCTATTTATTTCAATTCATTGAATGTTTCAAATTAGTTTTCAATATTGAATTTTGAAAATTATTTTATATTTGTTTGACTTTCTATAGAAACTATGTTTTGACAGTTTTCAAACTACTTAACTACTATCATGAATGGATACACAACATTCTATTTACAAACATCATGGCATGAGGGGATTACCCCAATACTCATAGACATAATATAGATATAAACATGGAGTTTAGTTTCCATGTGCCTCACGATATATCATAAATGCCTAGGATTCTCTTTTTAATAAACCTTAGGAAGCCAACTATTTATTTGATTTTGTAGTGCACCGATAAATGGTTAGCCCTGGGAATTCACTCTCAAATTAACCTTAAAACTAGGTTTGGTGGGCTATATGTATGGTTATACCTCTATAGTTAGTGATCTAAAACATTGGACTAACACTATCTAATGGACAAGAAAGTATCTATGAGAGCCTACACTATCAATCAAATCCTTCTAGTGCATCTACCTGATCTTGTTTTCAAAAAGATAGTAAAAAATAATTAGATTTATAATTTTTTACTTGATATTATTTGTTGTATTTTAGAATATATCAATTAGATTCAATATAGTTATGTGTTGTGTGTTTTAACTACATAAAATAGCTAGATATATTTACCTATGTGTTTGGATTACATCGACCAGCTTGATATGGCCCTTTATATTTAGCATCTTAAAATCATTTACTTTCCAAACTAAGTCGAATAGATCAATACAATATGTTTCTTACCACTCACTTGAAAGACTAATTTGAAAATATCGATACAATTTATTTCTTACTATTCACTTTCAAGACTGCATCAAACATATTTATATATTTTATTTATGTTGTCATTTTTCCTAGATCAAACTACATTGAACAGACCAATACAGTCTTTATGTCTAATCTTTTTGCATTGAACTACTCAATATAATTTTGATTCTATATATTTTACTTCTTGACTCTATTGAGTTGGAAAACATGATTCAGTTTATACCTTCACCTTTCATCATGTAATATATCTTTTATGATTTTGAATAAAGAACACAACATGACATGATGAATTTGATTAATCCCACAAACCTCCTAAGTCTTGTTTTAACATTATCTAAAATCAAGATAAAAATAATTTTCATGTGACTACTAGAAATATAAACTATGAGTCAATCATACTTCCTAACCTCTTGATTCACTTAAATATCCCCCACACATGCCAATTATAGAGGATGAGAGTGATCTTGAGTATACTACCAAAATGATCACTTTTATTAATGAATATCCTAAGCAGTAAGGAAACTAAACTATTTTATCACCTCATGATGGAACCTCAAATAGGGTGTCCCATTTCACCTACACATAGCTTTTATACAAAGTTTGGGGCAAGTCAATACACTATTTCAGCCCTTCTTTCTTCCTCGATCATGCCTAGTATGGTTACTAACATGATAGGTCATTCCTTAAGTGGGCCTACTAAAATTTACCATATTAACACTTGTGTTAATTATACCACTAGTGCATCTTAATTTTACTCTTATAGACAATAAGATCTTAAGATTAATAACATCTTGTTGCAAGCCATGAATGAAATGGATACATTCCAAACTAACAACATCAATCAAATGATGTAAATTTAGAATCAACTCTTTCAATTACAACATTTTCCCTAACAACCTCAATGGGGAGTGAAAAAATTGGATACCCTCCCACTCTCCCCCAATCCCTTAGATATGCACATGGTAATATCATTCCACAACCCTTCTTAATAATGTGTAAAAACAATAGTACAAGGGAGTTAGTTTTCTTATTAGTATGAAATTAAATTGAATGCATAAAAATGTAAAACCTGAGCATCTGTCTTCAGATTGGGCAAGGTCTAAGAAGCAACAAACTATTAATGGAATACAAACTAAAGACAATTATACTTTCCATGTAGACCACCTTCTAATCTAGATGTAAAATGTGATGAGCTTGGATTTTAGTGCATGAGATATTTTTCAATGTTTCAACATCATGTAGATGACATCTCCCCTTAAATACTTATGATTTGGATGATCTGACTATAAGAAATCGTGAAGTTTTTTTTAAAATTCTCATAGAGTAAGCTTGCAAAAAGAACTTGATGAATGATGACCTTCAGGATTTGGCAAAGCTTCACTACACTAGTTGGTCATGTTTAAAATGGAAAATAGCCCTTGTATTTATATATTTCTCAACCTGATTTTGACCATCAAATGATGATCAATATGTGTGGATGAGGATTAGTCAAATTTGGATGGGATATGCAAATAATATTTAGGATAGAGTTTGCATTGATAAAGTATGGGTTGCATTCTTGATATTTGTTTGCATTTATGTTGATATTTATTGATATTTTTCAAAGTTTGATTTTTTGCTTTAACTTGCAATCAACCACTTGGCCACTTGCCATGAAAATGGAGGAATAATTAAAATTTAATGAATTAGAAAATATGATATTAAATTCTTTTTATGGAATTTCCCATTGGATGAAGATTAGGTTAATTAAATTAATGCAAAGTGATGTGACTTTTGAAATTCGAATAAGATTTCAACCTAATTAGTCTAAAACATTAGTTGTAAATTCAAAATGTAATTCAAGATGAATTAAATGAGTCCAATGATTAGAAATGATGCATTGCCCCAACCAGGGATGAACCAATAATATGTTTTAGAATATGTATGTAACATGTGCAAGTGAATTTAGATGTTTCTATGATTTCTGACTTGACTTTGTGCATTATTGATAGAAATTATTTTGATTGCAATTTTGTCATGAAAATGATGAAAATGGAGTGTCTACATTTCCCCCCTATTTGAAAGGGCATTGTGAGACACTATACAAAACAAAATCTTTTCAAAGAATTAAAAATTCATTAAAATGATCTTATAATTATTGTATAATTATCTGCTTACATTGTATTGATTATTATTTAATTTATTGAAAAATGAGTTCATAATGATGCCAAAACACTATTTGGGATGCTCACGATGCCCCTTCAATAGAGCGGTGAAAAAAATATTTTGATGGATGGGCCCTCAAAAGGAAAGAATAAGCAAGAATAATAAGAAATAAGATGTTACACTAACATATGTAAACACATGAATACAAGGTAGTTAGTTTTGTCGTTAGTATGAAATAAAAATTAGATGTATAAAAACCTAAAACCTAGGAGTATGTCCTTAGATTGGGAAAGGACAAAGAAGAGATAAATAATTCATAAAGAAGATAAAACAACATGATTTCACCTTCCTCTTTGGATGTATCTAGCTTGCTAGCATACATGTTTGTTTGGCCCAGACTTAGATCTTGGAGTCTTCATCGATATCATGGCATCATTCATGTGTCACTTCCTCTTGTGTTATATGTGTTTAATTAAAGTAATGAAGGAATGGATGAATCTTTTTTTAGAATAAGTTTGTACAAAAATATTGATGAATGATGACCTTTATTATTTGGTAGAGCTTCGCTGCACTAGTTGGTCACATTTAAAAATGGAAAATGACCTTTGTATTTATAGATTTCTCAACCTATTTTTGACCATCAAATGATGATCAAGATATGTGGATGAGGATAAATCAAATTTGGATGGAAAATGAAATTAATATTTTAGATAGAGTTTGCATTAATCAAGTATGGGTTGCATTCCATATTTTTTTTTGCATTTATGTTTATATTTGTTGATATTTTGCAAAGCTTAAATTTTAGATCAACTTGTAATCAATCACTTGGCCACTTGACATGGAAATGGAGGAATAATTCAATTTAATGAATTATAAAATAAGATATTCCAAAAATAAATGGGATTTATCATTAGAGGAAGATTAGGTTAATTAATAAAGGTCAATTATCTTAATGCAAAGTGATGTGACTTTTGAAAGTTGAATTAGGGTTCCACCTAATTGGTCCAAAACATCTCTTGTAAAGTTAAAATTTGGCTTAAAATGAATTCAATGAATATGATGATTGGAAATGGTGCATTTCCCTAATCAGGGATACAACAATGTGTTTTAGAATATGCATGTAATGTGTGTGAGTGTATTTTGATGTTTCTATGAATTCTATCCTAACTTTGTGCATTATTGCTAGAAATTATTTTGATTGCAACTTCAACACAAAAGTGATGAAAATAGAGTGTCTACATTTTTTCCTTATTTTAAAGGGTGTTGTGAGACAATAGATAAAACACATAATTTTCAAAGAATGAAAAATTTATTAAAATGATCTTATAATGATTGAAAAATTATGTGCTCATGTTTAGTTGATTCTTGTTTAATTTACTAAAAAATGAGTTCATAATGATGCTCCAAATATTTTTTGGGATGCCCAAGATGTTCCCTTGAGGTAGTATCTAAATATTATTTTGATGTATGGGCCCTTAAAAGGAAGGAATAAGTGAGATTAAGAAGAAATTACCCATGAATAAAAAAATTTAATCTACTCAAGCTAATGCTTGCACACTTTGATTTGCTCTAGTAGGGAGAGTTTGGGAAGGATGCATCCTAAGATAATGAGCTATACACTTTGAATTTCCACAAAGAGGATGAAGTTGGGAGAGATTAATCCTGAAAAAGTAGCTAGCTAAGATTAAATAATTTAGCCCCAAAGAGGGAAGATGAGAAATTTCCCCCAAAGTGGATGGATTAGATTGATTGAGTAACTAATTTTCCCTAGTAGGGTGAATTACAGAAAGTGACCCAAAGAGGGCATATTTTATCATTGATAAACTAATCATTTAAGTAATTGATTGGCAAGCATAGCTCAAGGATTTAACCTATGCCATAGATTAATGTTGAGAAGAAATATGAAAATGTATATGTGATGGTATAACAACTTTTTAAAGAATGAAGATGCCATAAAAAACTTGGCACATAAGGATGCATAATGATTTAATTAATAATGATTGATTGAATGAAGAAAATATGAATTAACATGATTCCATCAGTCCTAATCGATAGGTGTGGGAGATTAAGGTAAGTAATAAGTAAGATCATAAAGATAACAATGGTAGCTAAGTTGACCTCAAAACTGCCATGTGACTTAGTTCTACTTACATAGTCTAAATGGATCTCAAGACAATATAGATCCCCTATAAATGGGATAAATGTGAGGAGAAATGAAGGAGAATATAATGATAATCTGAATGTTGACAAAAGTCAAAGAGTGAGAATATGATGGGATGTGGTCAAAGATGAAAAAAATATTTGATTTGAAAAAGGATGTTTTTTCAAGTGGATAAGCTACCACCATAGTGTAAAATTTTATATAAGCCTCAAAAACTTTATTTTTAATGTATCACACAATAGTATGCACCATGATATAAAATACCCTGATGACCTAGCTGAAATGCACATAATGACTAACCCCTATCCAATGGATAAATAACACAAACACACCATGATATGAAACAATCAAGTAGACATTATTGTCATATGTCGATAGATGGACTCAAGTATAAGAATAATAAATCACCATGACATGGAAAATCATGATGACCCCATTGATGCACATGGATTGAGTCAAGGCACAACAAAAAAAAACAAACAAATAGACCAACAGACAAACAAGCAAACACACACATAAAAACCTAAACAAACAATACAAATCATCTTGTCATTAATAAAGTCAAAAACCATGTGTCAAGTCTAAAATATAATGATAATTGGATGGTTTCCCCATGCAAGGATGCATGCAAGGGATGAAATGGGGATTCGACATCCTAAAATAGGCTACACAGTTTTATTTGCCCCCAAAAATGTGAAAGCTACCAACTAGAATGAACTGACCCCAAAGAAGGCAAATTGGGGGGATATACACATCCCAATGGGTGATAAAATAAGTGGATCATAGATTAATTAATGGATTATTGACTAGATTTTAGACACGACCAATGTTATTTACTTTTATTGCTTGATATCTCTTGTGGATATTTTAAGCCTTTTCTAAATTTTAAGTCTTTTTTGGTTATCTAAAGTTTTTTATTAGTTTGAAATATATGAATGTTTTGATTTTGTTAATAAGTATATGAAAAATTCATAAGGGGTTATTAAGAAAGTGAAAACATGTTCTAGCATCAGGATGTGGAATGGTAATGAATGTATGCAATTAAGATGAGATTAGGGATCTCCAAGGACCATTTCACATGAGAAACAAATGTCCATTAATAGAATCACTATGCTAAGGATATGCCAAGATGTTTCCCAAATGGGTCTCAATATTTATTTCATTTCCTTAACAAGGTTAAAATGAGAAGACTGATGGGCATGATAGGATAGACTAGGATGAATACATAATGAAGATTAGAATAGGATTAGATGGCAAAAATGGATTGAATGGAATGGGTTTAAATGTGAATGGGGATGACCCCAAGTGTCAAGGTACTTGTAGATAATGAATTATTTATGCATGATGCCAAAAACTTGGTTTTCATCATGGTACTTACCTAAGGTGCCATAATCATGGTTTTCATGATTGGACAAGTTATTTCTCTTTCTCTTTTGATTTTTTTATTTGATTTTTAATTGTTTATTTATTTATTTTTTAGCATATCAACTCAATGGAAGATTAAGAGATGAATAATGTTGACCCTTTGATGCTATAGCCCATACCAGCTCTGAATAGATTCTCTGCTAAGAGCCTATTGTTGATGTGGAATACACTGATGTTGTTTTGATCTTCATTGGTTGTTGATTATGCTTCCTCCAAACCTATGAATAATTTATCTTCATAGACTCTATGAAAGAGTGTTACTAGGGAGGGTAAAGTGGGATAGGCATTGGATGAAGGATCTAATGTGATAGTATCATATTAGATTTAGATGAATTATGTGTTCATAAAAGGATGTATACTTGTTAGGGGACAAATGGAAATTAGGATTAACAATCACACACATCATTGTTGATTCTGGATGTTCTAATTTTGACATGCTTTTGAATGTTGGGGATCAAAAACCTATGAAAAATATCTCAATTAGACAACAATGTTTTTATACTCCTTAGGCCTGAGATTTCTTGTAATCAAGATGATCTTTAGATTATCAGCTGTGCCAATATTAATTTCAATAATGTCCTCATCAAATAATTAAATTAAGTTTTTCAACTATTATCACCTCAAATAAGTTTTCACGAATAAAGTCTTCTTAATTTTGATTGTCCTCTAGCACCTCAAACAAGATTTCACTAAAGGATGTTGAATTTTGACCTTGATTATCCCTTAGCACCTCAAAGAAGGTTTGACTAGGAGAGGTTGATTTTAGACTTTTATTGTCCCCTAGTGCCTCAAATAAGGGTTCACTAGGAGGCTTGTCTTATGAATGATTATGGCCTTAGATTCCCAAAATTACAATTAATATGTCATCATGGAAAAAGGCCAATAAGGTATGATTTCATCAATCCCAATCGATGGTTATGAGAAATTGGTTTTCAAGGGAATGGATAGAAAAATTAATTTGAATAGGTTGGTAATGGTATTTGAAGGGTAAAAGGCAACATAATCCTCATATAAACTACTAGGATAATTTGTGTCAATGTTAAAGGAAACTTCCTTAAAAACTATGGAAGATTCACTGATGTATTCAAATGGATATGCCAAAACTGTATAATCAATATCATAGTATCCACTAATGTATTCTAATTCTAAAGCTAATTTTGACTCAAATGGATCTAAATCTAATGCTAATATTAGTGTCGATTTTGCTTCTAATGTTAAATCTAATGTTGGTTCCAAAGTGGATCTTGATTCTAAAAATGGTTTTAAAATAAAACCTAATTTTGATTTGACTTCTAAGAGGACTATTTCTACTTCTAATGTTGGTTTTGATGTGAAACCTGATTCTAATATATAAGTGGCCATAAAGATGGCCTATTGGATTGTGTTTCTCACAAGTACCCTTTTCACTTGGAAATGAAAGCTTTGAAATGAAGAATTTTTATAAAATAATGGAATTTTTACAATGATAAAAGATCAATTGTTATTTAATAATGGGGTCTTAGGAAATGGGTTCATTAAATATGGGTCCTTAATTAGTACAGAGTTCTTGGTCAAAGGGCGACTCACTAAACATTTACTTGTCAAGGATGGGTGATTCAACAAAAACATAAAAAATGAGTTAATTTTCTTGACCTTTACTTGGAAGTGAATGAATCTAATCATTCTTGGGAAGGGGATCATGACATATCCCTATTGAGTGATTCTTAGATTTGAGTGTACTTAGGTATTCAGTGAATGATGGTCCTTAGAGGGAAGATGACATAATATGGTTAAACTATTAGATTTATTGTGTCTCTAAGGCCCGATTGACTTTTGGAATAATGGATGAAATGCTAAGAGTAGATGTAAAGTGGGATAGTTGTTAACTAAGTTGGGAGATTTGATTTATCACATCTTAACTAATTAATAATGATTCTAGAATAAATTTAAGATTTTGTCCAAATAGGCAGTGAGATGCCATGATTCAGATTGTAGTTAATCATGACCCAAAGCAAGGTTACATGCAAGGGGATTTGATTATAAGTAATTGGACCCAAAGAGGGTAGATTTATTTGATTTACTTGATCATAAAGAGGGTGGATTAGTTGGATTTAATTGGATTGAACCCAAAGAGGGAATATTGGTTCAAATGGGAGAAAATATGGATGATATGACTACATCATTCCCAATCAACATACACAAGAGATTGAATGGAAAAATAAGAAGATGATGTTGAATTTGAATGTAAAATTAATTTGGAATTAATTGGACAAGGTAAAAATAGACCATGATTTGACTTGAAAACTTTAACTTGGTCAAATTTTACCATGATTTGACTTGATTATTGATTTAACTTGGTCAAAGTTGACTAGATGTTTGAATTTGACATATTGACTTTGAAAAAGTTTGACTTATAAAATTAAGTTCATTTGAATTTAAATTAGGATTAGATGTTTTATTAAAAACAAACCTAATTTGAAATTCTAAAGAGAATTGGGTAGCACAACAGTATAATGGGGATAAAGTACCATGTCAAATAGGTATCATAATGCTTAGAATGCAATAAAGATGACCCAAAAATTGGGTAGAGTAGTACCTTATTGCATGAGTTTGAAACAAAAATGTTTTGGACTTAGGATACTTTATGATTTTTTTATGTATAAAATGTGTCACACAAAATGAGGATAAGACAAAAAATAATCAACAATCATGTATGTAAAATAAGCCCTATATTTAGTGGAAGAATGAGTGTGTAATGCATCTGTAATCTATGCAACTACCTTACTTGAAGTGGTGATAGATTAATTTAAATTAACCATCACATCAAATAGTACATCATGAAATATTGGGGGAGGTTGGTTTCCCTATCACTACAAGTCATGTATGATCAAAAGTCTTAATCTAAAATTTTGACATGGCTTTTCTAAATGGGCCCCAATATACCTTGCAATATGTGGGGCTCAAAATTCTATCAAAAAAGGAATAAATAATGGGTAATTTGCAAGAGGGTCTAGCTCCTCCATGACCACATTAGTCGTAAAGGTCTCAATGAAATTCTATCAAAAAATTGGATTCCAAAGGTGATGTCTGATAGCATAGCATTAGAGATAAATGCCTTGTTGTCATGAAACCCTTTATGAGTATTTTTTCTATGTTCTTAGTGATAACTGCCCTCAGTTTATATCCTTTGTTAGATGTACCAAGTTAGTATGTATGTTGGGAAATGAAACCCTTGTTATACCCTAAGAAATAACTAAAAGGAGATGAAATCCACCCCACACAGTCAAAAAAGAAGAAAAGGGACAATAATAATCTGGGTTTTCGGTCACCCAAGCTCCCTCAGGGGGGTAAGAGGAGAGCATACACATGATAGATTATTCAAAAGTAGATAAACAAATCAAACATGCAAGCAATGAAATAAATCAATCAATTTTTTTAGAACACCAAATGTAAGTGTTGATTCTTTTTAATTGCACCAAAATAAGTGTTTAAAAAGGTGTTTGTTTGAATTAAACCCATGTATTTGACTAGAAAAATGTAGAAGAAACAAGTTAAGGTTTGTAATTGTGTTCTTTGTCAAGATAAAGAGGCTTAAAACTTAAAGTTTTAATTCTTTTTTCATATTTTCATTATTCTACAGGGTGTTCTTATCAATCTACAGGTCAAGTCCATCATTCTACAAAAAATAGAAAATAAGAAAACATAGAACCATGTTTCCAATGATTAACAGGGTGATATCATCAATTAGTAGGTTGATATCATTGATTATAAAAAAACACAAGGAGAATTTGAAAATAGATACAATTAACTCAATGGTTTCACTGATATGCAGGGTGATCCTATCATTTTGGTTACCATCTCACCATTTTGGTCACTATCCATCTATTTTTTCCACATTACCACCACTACCCATTTTTTATGGATACATTCCAATTTTTAATTCCTTTGATTATATATAAATGAGATGTCAAAAGGACACCTGAGTCAAAATTTATGGCCTTCAAAAGGTAGGTAGTGCAAGCAAAAAACACTTCCTAGTGAATCCACCATTTTACAAAGTGAATCTGCCATTTTGCGGTTTGAATCCACTATTTTTCAAAGTGAATCCATCATTTCACAGAGTGAATTTATACTTTTAGAGAGTGAATTTTTTTATTTTCATATAAATCACAAAAAAATAAAAAAAACATAATAGAAAATGATACCACCGATTATGGGAAGCAAATATACCAATATGTAGTGCGTTTCCATCGATATGAAGAAGATAAAAAATAGAAAATTTAGCAAAAAATAAGGGAAATTATGCTCAAAAGTGATCTAATTTTGTAATTAGAGGATGTCATAATGTTCTAAAGTGGATTTTGGGGTGTGTCCCACCATCCATTTCATATGTAAACACATGAGTATGAGGGAGTTAGTTTTTTCATTAGTATGAAATAAAAATCGAATGCATAAAAACCTAAAACCCAAGTGTATGTCCTTGGATTGGGAAAGGCCTAAGAAGAAAAAAACTAGTAAATGGAAGAAAAAACAAAGAGGATTATACCTTCCATGTGGATGTCACATTCTAAGTTGGATGTAGATGTGATGATCCTAAATTATAATGCATGATATCTTTGTCAATGTCGCAACATCATGTAGACAACATCTCCCTTGATTACTTGTGTTTTGGATAATCTAATTAGAAGAATGGTGAATATTTTGTTTGATGTTGGTAGAGTAAGTTTACATAAAAATTATTGATAAATAATGACCTTTATGATTTGGTAGAACTTCTTTGCACTAGTTAGTCATGTTTAAAATGGAAAATGGCCCTTGTATTTATAGATTTATAGACTTGATTTTGACCATCCGATGATGATCAAGATGTATGGATTAGGATCAATAAAATTTTGATTGTAAATGTAATTAATATTTGGGATAAAGTTTACATTAATCAAACATGGATTATGTTCTTAATATTTATCTGTATTTATGTTGATATTTACTGATATCTTGCAAAGCTTGACTTTTGGATCAACATGCAATCAACCACTTGACCACTGACCATGAAAATGGAGTAATAATTAAACTTAATGAATTTAAAAATATGATATTCAAAAACACTATGGAATTTTTCATTAGAGAAAGATTAGGCTAAGTAACAAAGGATAATTAACTTAATGTAAAGTGATGCGACTTTTGAAATTTGAATAAGGGTTCCACCTAATTGGTCCAAAATGTCACTTGAAAAGTCATAATTTGACTCAAGATGAATCATATAAATCTAATGATTGGATAAAATATATTTTCACAATTAGGGATACACCAATGTGTTTCAAAATATGCATGTAATGTGTGCAAATGAATTTAAATGTTTATATGATATGTGACTTGAATTTGTGAATTATTGTTATAAATCATTTTGATTTTAGTTTTGACATGAAAGTGATGAAAATGGAGTGTCTACATAGAGATCAAGCATATTTAAAATGAACCATTAGTTTCTAAAATTCCAAACATAGAGATAGGTGGTATCACTCCTACTTTCACCTATAATAATCCATTGATCATACTTTGAATTTGATAACTTTTGGTAACCTCTAAAAAAGTTGGATTAAGATAAAAACCTCTAAAACTACAAAAATTCTAGTTAAATCCTATTTAGGTGATCCTATAAATTGGTACAATAAACTTAAGTCGAACACCATCTCTATCTTAGAAGACTTAGTTGACACATTGGTTCATGAATTTCAGACTAATGATCTTCCTCAGAATATCTTAGCCCATTTTATTAATTACAAATACGTGGAATCCAATTTTTTTGAAGTCTTCTTTAAGCATTGGAAAGCCTTATCTAACAATGTCAAACATAACATGTCAGAAGATAACCTCTTCCACTTTTTTACTAATGCTCTTCATCCTAAAATATAATATAGAGTCAACACTCTCTCTCTTCAAAATATTTATAAGAAGCCCTTGATAAAGCTAAATGTCAAGACTTCCTCATAAGATATTTTGAGCCTTCCCAACCTACATTGGGAACTCACATGCTTATGAAGTATAAAAACAAACATGCTACCAAAGATGGTGTTTTGGACACTTATGATTCCACACACACCATCCATGTTATTCTTCTTAGTGGCTCCAAAAAAGTGACCCTTTTCCTACATTTTATGGGAAGTCCCTTCAAGCCTCCTCCCTCTTCATCATCATACATGAACAATGTTGATGTTCATAGTCATCTTTCCCTAACTAAAATTTAAAAACATATTCCTAATCCTTTAGCTAGAGAACTTGATCCTTCTCTCCCTACCAAACAATGTTATGATCCCCAAAATTTTTTTTGGTATCACAAAAGTTGGGAACACTCTCATGAAACATGTAGGTAACTTTGTAAATTTGATCTTGAATATCTCCTTGGTCCAATATTTGATCATGAAACTATGATCCATGAACATCAAAAAGCCTATGACAAGGTAGCTAAAGCACATGATTCCAAAGTCAATCATGATGCTCTCAACTAGGCTAATGATCACCTTGCCATCTATAAAGATCCACTTCTAAATCATTAACCTACTATTCAATATCATTTCTCCAATGTTATGGAAGTTTTGGTTAACCCTCACTCTTATAGAATGATGAAAACATAGTCAACATGAACAACATAAGGCATGTAGTATCTTACATTGAACTTTATCTACATTACACTCATACTACTTTTCCCACTTATAGAATCATTCAAGACACGCTTCCATCTCATTTTTCAACTTTTAAGTATATGGAAATCACTACTCACTCAATTCTTATGAATATATCAACCAAAATAATGTAGTCATATTTTTTAGTGACGGTTCCAACTATATCAAACACTTTGATAAAATTTGATAATCATCCTACCATTGTATTAGGCAACCCCTCTGTTGCTACTTCATCAACCAACCTGATACAATCAATTATCCCAAGATTAAAAGTGATTGCCTTTCATAGCTTGAATTAGTTCATTATTAGTCCCAATCTCCCAAATTATTAGATTGACTAGATTGATGCATGCAAATTTTATTTCTCCCGCATAATAAACTACATCAACCAAATTGATGTAGTCTATTCATATTGACTAAACTACATTGGTTGATTATAAATCACACAATTCTTGAACTCCTTAGTTTAAGTGTACTTCAGCCCCTCCTTTAGCTAATTTAATTCAATATTATACACCTTTATCTCAGTCTAGTTTAGCTCCTTTAGAATTTAATGAGTGGGACCCCATTATAGAACTCTCTTGAATCATTCTAAAATTCATTTCCTTGAGGTCATGAGGACTCAAACTCATAATCATAATCGATTGATGTGAATTCTATTTAAAATGAGCATGCCTTGATATTTACCTATGGGTTGAGAATTTACATTGCCTGGGTCTAAGGATAATATCCCTCAATAATGTGAATAAATGTCCATTCAAATTGACAAAAAATTGGATGCCTCTCTCTCTCTTAAATTCCCTATTATTTCCATGATCCCTAAAAAAATCCTACTTTGTGTGAATAATCCTCATATATTCATTAGTGTCCAAATTGGTGACATTCATGTCAAGCATGCCTTGATTAATAAGGGTCTGACACTTGTTTTGCCTTTATTAATTTCATCAAAACTCTTAGATACTCTGAATGCAACCTTAATCTACCCAAATCATGTGCAAAGGATATAATAGAAGACAAATACTTTTTCTTGGTTACATTTACCTCCCTATCATGGTTCGTCTATCAAAATTAGAGTTAAGGTCACAATTTTTACCTTTACACTATCCTTTAACATTTTACTTGGTCGACCCTAGATGATCACATGAGATCCATCTCCTCTTTTGCATGCCAGTGTGTCAAATTTCCCCATAATGGTGCTATATACAATATTCAAGGTGATATTAAGCCTTGGTATTTTAAATAATTCTAATAAAGTGGTGTTTTTGAAATACCCACCATTGAAACTTTGCATATCATCCCATTTTATAAGTCTCAATGTTTTAACTATTATGCCAATTCTAACCAAGGTTGTAATGGACATCCAAAATTATGGGAAACATACCATCTAACCTTTTATATTTTGATGATGAAGAGCTTGATGAGTTCAGTCTTAAGATAAAAACATTAGATCTCCCTCTAGCATTAACACTCATTTACCTCCTTATTTATGACCTCATTCTCATAAGAAGGCAACTGACATGTTTTCTTCTTTGATAGCTATGCCTAAATAATGGGCTCCCCTCTCTTCATTGAATGATATAGTGGTTTATACCTTCGATATTGATATTTACACACCTAATTATGATGATGGTTATTCTCTAGATGATCCTTTATTAGTTGGCTATGCCAATCCAAGGATGCATAAATTCTTCATTATTGATCTTCCCTACATAATTATTATTTGTCTACTTTACATTTACATAATATTCAAATAATAGATGTGATTCATCTTCCTTATACTACACCTAGCATTACTTCTCCTTTGGTTCATGTTTATAGGTATGAGATAAAACAAGTACCAAATTCCTAAAAATATGATTTAGTCACTTTTGAGCCTCTTCAAAGTATGCTTCTTGATCATTACATGACATGACCATATCATTTCACTAGATTTTATGATCCTTTGAGAATATTTCCTCCCGATATGTCAGCCACATTACTCTAACCTATAGTAAGGCAATCTCTTACAAACATAGTTGTAATACCTAGTCATGAGCCTAATCTTATATGTTTCTATGATGATGATTTATTTGATGAAGTCCCATCTAGGCCATAACATGACTCCCCACCTAGATGATGGGTAGATGATCCATATTATAAGTTTCAAAAAATAGCTGGGCATTGGGCCAAACATTTTTGAGCATCTTAGAGATTCCTAACACAACAATAGCTACAAGGCTCAGTTCTTATCATAGATTGTTCACCTCCATAGTCAGCTACTCTTAGGTACACTTGTTGATTTCATGGCATGAATTAACATACTTCAACCCACCCTCAAGGTATGTAATAATACATTCATGCACTTCATTCTAAATCAAGCTAGCCTTCTAGTGACCAAAACCTACCACCTCTTGAGATATTTTCAAAGTATATCCCAAATCATTGGGAAGGCTATTTTCTTTGACATCAATGCACTATGAACCATAAAAATAAATGTAGAGTACTCCAGCATAATTTCCATGATTTTTTGAGGCCTACACCTTCATCCTCTCAACAATGCTCCCAAGGTCATGATTGGATGAAGGCTCAACCTTATCCTTGACCTACAATTTATCATAGATCAAAGGATATTAGTCACACATAAGTGTTGATTTCATGCATTAATTATCCTTCATAGGAGGCACTATGCCCTCCTCCTTCTCTAGTACTCATAATTTCTCCATAGAGCTCATGCATCAGGCACTCCTTGCATGACTCTCTACAAATATATATGAAACTATGACAAGAGCTAGATTTCATTTACAACAAGACTTATCTAATGCTATTGATGTGTATTTGTGTGTGTGCGTGTGTGCATGTGTGTGTGAACATTTTTGAGCACATATATATGTCATATCATATTATTATTATTCACATTATCTCATGATTGGATTTGACATTTACATTTCATTATAGCATTTGTAACACCTTATTGTATATTTATTGCTTATATCCTGGTTCTCTTTCATTTTAGCATTTTCGCATTTATGATATCTTGCCTACACCATTGTTTCCTTTTTGATCCTTTGGTACTTACTTTCATCTTTTTTTTTGTCTCTTTAGTCATCATTTATATTCCCCCTAATTTTTGGGATGATCATTTATATTACCCCTTATTTTGGGGATGATTACCACTTACATTAGTGCTTATTCTAGATCCTTTGTAGGATATTATGGCTTCCACGTGGTATGGATATCATAGCATAACCCCATACTTTCATAACATTATTTTAACTCCTTATGATCATTTATAAGCATACCCATAATTGTATCATTTATTACATGGATGGATCTTTCAATATCCCCATCTTCCACATACTTCCTCTCGTTTGAGGCACATATAGGTCAAGTTTTGAGATTGCATACTTAATTGTGGGAAATTCTAGGAGTCTTTAGACACCATGATATTTAGGCCCATTTGATCTAGTATCAAAGTGTAATCTCTCTTATGTTAATTAAATTTTTCACTCATGTTTAGTTTTATGAATCCATATGGAGGAGAAATATAAAAATCTACAAAAGTTAAAATCCATATCATAAAATATAAAAGGAAATGATTAAAAGGTAAATAAATATCTTAAAATTCAGATCACACCAAAATATGTGATACTTATTTAGAACATCTTCTATCTTATTTAAATCCCAAACTCTACATTTTGCCTCCAGATAGAGCTAAGGTCCATTGGTGTGAAGTAGGACAACAAACTAGGTTAAGAGGTCTCACTATATCATAGTGCCACCTACTTTCTCACACAAGTACCTAATATTCACAATAGAGGTAGGACCATTTTAATTTTAATGTATAATATCCTTCATGGGATTATCTATGTACTTCACTTGTTAACCAAATTTTTGTGTTCACTAGCACAAGGTATCTTAGGTCCTTGATGTCACTAGTTCTTATTACTTGCTCATTTATTTTGTATGTCTCATTTTTACTAAGGATATCCACATCACACATGTGGCACCTCAAACTCCTTATATAACATTACCCATGATATTACCCTGATGAGTATCACCTTTATCCAGTCACATCCATGATCACATTTCCTACTTACACCTCTTGACTTTTAGTTTGTGAGTTACATTATTATATCTCTAAAAAGACTAGGCTTTCCTCATAAATAGCTCATCACATTTACTTTCCACACCATCTCATATTCATACTTGTCATTAGCTGGTTGTGATTTACAATGTTAAGTACTAGCACAAAAACTAAGTTTGATTTGGCATTCTTTAGATCTTCCTATCATTTTCATTCACCCATGTTTGATTCCACATATTTTTCAAACATTTCAAGTCCTACTTATTTACATATCTTTGTTTGCATCCTTTTCATTCATTAATATTTTAATAATGTTTTTATTTTCATTTATCATTCATTAATATTACATTTACTTACAATATATCACATACATTTATGGTGTGTTTTCATTTTATCATTCACATTTGTATGTTTTTTTATTTCACATCTATTTTTATTTATCTCTTTACATGATTTTCATTATTTTTTACCATACAATTGCTCACATTTGTTATAAAATAATAACATGTACACCATACATCATACATGTTTCTCATATCATAATAAATCATAAACATGTGCTATAAATAAAATACATCCATAGATATCACTAATGATTCATCCAACAAATATATCTATATATAAATGGCTCATAATGTTATACACCATGATAAAAAATGATATGCTATAATACAAAAACAACTTTGTGGCTAAGGTTCACCCTGGCCATCCAATGGAGGATGTGATACACTACTTATAGAGGCTTGCCCAGAATATCCTCTCCATTAAATACATTATAGGGATTGTGTTCATGACTATAGCCTTTGGACCAACCCCTATAAAATTGGGCATCGAGACCTGTAATCTCACTACATGTCTAACTTTCATTAGATGTGTGGCCCTTTCCTAATCAAGTGTATAACATTATTTCACCTCCCCTTATCCAAATATTATCATTAGTGTAGCCTATGCCCCATCTAATGCCCATCTACATAGATCTTGGGTAATCTCCCTAACTAATATAAACTAGCATACACATGATTTAGTTGAAGGTACCTATGGATCTATCATCAAAGTAGTATCATGTTATGTAAGCATATGTTAGACCCAATTTTTAAAATATATTCTAAGTATTTTTTAGCCAAAAGAGAGAAGATGCAAGGGTGCATGATGAGCATAGAAGACCATGGAATGGGAAAGAAGGACACTAAAGAGAATAACATAGAATAACTTAGTGTAGATGGGTGTTGTGAAATATAAGGAAATGGAGAATAAAGAGTAAAAGATGTAAAACTCAAAGAAACACAAGAATATGATTAGGGCATAGGAAGTGGATACAGTTACAAGGTAGTTCATTGAAGTATCAAATATTAATGGGATCACAAATCTAGAACCAACTCATGGAGGAAGAGGAAAATGAATGCTAATATATATCATCAAGAGAGTATATAGGGGATTTTGGGGTTATTTCAAAAGGAAATTAATTATAATGACTTTTCATGACTTTTTTCTTTGAAACAATCAGTGGCTTGTCATATTTAGTGTATTGATGATGTAACCTGAAAAGGGGTTCACTTATGTATAAATACCCCTTTTAATTTGTTTATAAAGTGTTGTGGAATGTAGATGGGCTGTTACTATTAGGATAGAGACATAGAGAGTGTTTATTTAATGAATTAGCTTTGTAATCTTATCAAATTGATCAATGGAACTAATATTATTTGAATCTTGATGTGTTGAATCTATTTGGTGTTGATTTGCTTTATGATACTAGAGTACTTGCATTATGTGAATGTGTTAAATGGATAAATCTATAATGATGATTATAATAATGATGTTTAAATATGTTAACTCAAGCACCCAAGTAATATTGATCTATTCACCATTTTACAACAGAACCGATGGGAGCTAGGCTAGGCTACATGCTTTGGGTGAGCATGTGAGGTGTCATGTGTGATATGCTAACATGATAGTACATTAGATTATCCATTTTTATAGGTATGTGACTAGTACTTAGTCATGTATAAATTAGGATAAAAATAAACCCAACAACACACCATATAATATATCATGATGTGTAGCCTCTACCATGGTCCTCTACTAAGCCTCCTCTACTAAGAAATATTCAAAACACAAATCAAAATGACATCAAAAATCATATATATATATATCCCAATATATTAATAAAATACATATATCACTAATATATAAAATATATCTCTATCTCCAAGTAAATGCAAGTAATCAAAACTATGCATTTACTCACCGATAGTGGTATCATCTACTCGACTGCTTATCACCTCCTGACTGCCATGATTGTGAGGTGGCACAAAACCCCTATATTATCCTAGATGAATGACCTAAAACTACATTATCTAGGCCATTATAATTTCAAGGGTTATCCTAATACATTTAGCACTACATTAATTGGGTCGACACAATAGGGAAGGGACATGTGTTAGATAAAATTCAATCAAAACGGATTGATGTAGTAGGAAATATAGTTATTGATATTATGATGTTCTTATCTGAAGCCATGTGGCTTAATGATGCATGGGATATCATTTTCTTGGATTACCCAAGATGAAGAGGATGTAGAGCATTATTGGGTAAGTTTGAAGTCTTTGGCTTGTATCCTATTCTATTCTTAAGCCGTGGGCATGTATTTTTATGCAACTTAAGTGATTCCTAGCCTAAAGACTTATAATTACCCCCTTTTTGAGTTTAATGACTTAAAAGGCATGTAATTTAAGTGATTTTTATTAAACATGTGAAAAAAAGGTCAAGGGGGGTGTTGGAAGATAAGAGGCCTATTGGCTCATTTTTTAGGGTTTTATTTGGAGCATTGGATTGAGTTGGTAATAAATCAATGGTTGAGATTAAATCCTTATTTTGGAAATCATTATATAACATCTTAGGGTTATTTTAGAGCTCATTATGTTATTAATTTTTTTCTATTGTTGCTAAAATCTTTGGTTTAAGGTCTAAAAACCCTTGAGTATCCCTAGTTTAGAAGAGACATACAGGGTCCCCCTAGTTAGAAGGATGTGTTTTCGTAGAAGGGATTTGGTCTATGATGCCATAACACATCATTTTTAGTGCTATATTTTATTAACAAGTTTGGAGGCTAATTTGGGAGGTGAGTTTTAGAATATTAGGATCAGATTTGGATTATCTACAACCATGTATCTTCTTATTTTTAGCATAATTGAAGTTAATAAAAGAAATGACAAGTGGGACAAACCCAACATTAGTTTACTAGGTTTTTGGCAAGGGTGGGTAGGGTTTGAAGATATTTTTGAGGTA
The DNA here is from genome assembly GCA_037957365.1 of Torreya grandis. Taxonomy (NCBI): domain Eukaryota; kingdom Viridiplantae; phylum Streptophyta; class Pinopsida; order Cupressales; family Taxaceae; genus Torreya; species Torreya grandis. The sequence goes on from JARHVA010004203.1 coordinate 1,641,153, forward strand.
TTTATGCCTAAATCTACATACTATTAATCATATTTATCTCAGAAAATTATGAAAAAATTAATGTAAGTTATTTCTAAAAATTTTGGGTAGTTTTTAGCATGTTTTATGTAACTTTGGATATTCAAAAATATTCAAAAATTTCTATTAATAAATATAAAATTTAGAGAAATATTCTGAGAGTATATCTAAGCTTGTTGAAGTTTTGTCTATTTGTAAATAAAATTTTAGAATTTTCTATTGTATATTTCTAGAGATTTTATGTTTTTTTCATCCCTATTAGGGATATTACAGTGGTATTAGATATGCCAGTCTTGGCATCCTATTTGGGTTGGAATTATGCATGGAAAGGGTGGTCATAACCTTGAAAAAAAGGGAATAATGGATAGCAGTGATCATCCACTAACATCAAGTGAAAAGGAGGTAAAACATATGTTTGCACATATGCTAAGATAGTTACAAAACACCAATCTATATTTAAGTTAGATGTCTCATAACACCACAAATGGAAGAAACATGGTACATGTGAAGAGATAAAATAGTATAAAATCTATAGAAAATAATGAACACTCTACTAAAAAGCCTTTGGGTTCATCATAATCTACACCTTTCATGCCTACCTTTCTAAAAGAGGATGAGCCTATACATGAGCAACCCATGGAGAACAATGAAGATGATGAAATTTTGGCTAAGTATCAAGCTTTAGGGTCATATTTTCAATCAGCTATCTCTTTTAGAGATTATTTGGAGGTCACCAAATGCACAAATCCAAAGCAGAATCAATGGAATCAAAATTATGGGCTGCTAAAAAGGTTGGGTCATTTATCTTTGATGAGATTTGATGGGTCATCCAAGGGTAAACTAAAGATTGGATTTAGAAATTAAATAATTACCTTACCTTGAATTAGATGATATATATTGAGGCCATCAAAATTTCTACCCTTCACCTTGAAAGAGTGGCACATGAGTGGTGGTATCATGGTTTAGTGACATAGGGTCATGGTGCGATAGTTTCTTATGATCAATTTTGTACTACATTGATAGAATGGTTTTAATACAAGGATTCAGAGGCACACTCCAAAGAGTTAGATTAGTTGAGATAGGTTGGGACACTTGAAGCATACATTTCAAAATTTTAGTGGTTATTAGTAATGGTTTTTGATGTGATTGAGATGAGGTTGACTTCTTAGTTCATAAATCATTTGTTAAAACATCTCAAGGGTTAGTTTAAAGCTTTTGATCCACCATCCTTATAGGATTATAAAATGTGCAAGGAACATGGAACTATCCACACTATAGGCTAGATTTCCTAATAAGTTTTTGTAGAGACCCTTAACATAATTTTTTTTGGAAAGGAGGGAAAAGAAACCAAAGTTTTCTAGACTAGATGGGGAGTTTTCTATACTGATTAGTGGGGCACCTCATGATTCAAGGGATAAGTTGAGATTGAAAAGGCTTTACTTTGAATATCATAAACCTTGGACACCTAGACATAAGTGGAAGATCTCAATGGATTGAGGTCTTTGAGGAACCTAATGACGATGAGTTGGAGGAGACACATGTTTTTAATGAATAAAATGAGAAAATGGATGGTGAGATGGACACAGATGAGCATCAAGATGATTTGGCATAGATGGATGGTACGATTGTAACTATCACTACCAGTCCTCATTATAATATGTTTAGAGTAAAGGGGGTTATGTAGGAATAAAGGGTTGTTGTGTTGATTGATAGTGGGGCTACCCATAACTTCATTGATTCATCTTATGTGAATAAACAAGGTTTATAAGTTGAGGATTATGATGGTTTCCAATTATGAATAGTGATTAGCATGATGTTACATTGTGTTAATCATGTTCCATAGTTGAGTATGAATTTGGGTAATTACACCCTTACTAATGAATTTTACATGGTCAACATTGATGAGACCAATGTTGTGTTGGGTGTGCAGTGTTTGCATTTTATAAGTACTTATGTCATAAACTTTAAGACTATGCAATTGAGTTTCATAGTAGGTGGTCAGAAGGTGGTATTAAGGGGCTTATCTTTAGATACTCCTAGATTCATTTTAGCTAGGATGATAGAGAAATTCCTTTGACATTTAGAGGTTGAATGGGCAGTGCATTATTTAATTTTAGATAGGTCTAATGATACATGACAACATGACCATCATATTGACATACAAGGCTTGTTGGAAATGCATAGTGTGGTGTTTTCAGATCTCCCACATGGTCTACCTCTAGATCATAGGTTTGAGAATGTAATTGAGATCGTGGATAGAAATCTAGTTATTATGGATCCTTACTATCATCCCAAATGATTCAAAGATGAGATTGAGAAGAATATTCAAGAGTTACTAGATGTAAGACACATACAACCTAGTTCTAGCCCATTCACTTCTTCTATTATCATAGTGAAGAACAAGGATGGTACCATGAGGATGTGCTTTAATTATCATGAACTAAACAATAATACCGTCAAGAACAAATATCCTATTCCATGTATTCATGAGCTATTGGATGAGCTACATGCAACGATCTATTTATCCAAAATAGATCTTCATTCAAGATAACATCAGATTTAGGTTCAAGAGTAAGATGTGTATAAAATAGCTTTTAGGTGCCACTATGGAAATTTTGAGTGTTTGGTGATGCCCTTTGGGTTATCGAATGCTCCATCTGCTTTTGAGTCTTGCATGAAATATGTGTTCATCAAGTAGTTGCAAAAGTTTGTGATATTCTTTTTTGATGATATTTTGGTGTACAATAAGACATGGGAGGAACATATATGATGCCTAGATGAGGTGTTAAGCATCTTCATGACTAGCTCACTTTTTGTGAAAGCCTCTAAGTGTGAATTAATCATTTCTAATCTATTATATTTGGGATATGTCATTATCAAAGGTGGATTGAAGGCACATAGGGAGAATATTCAAGCTATAATTGATTGGCCATTGCTAAAGAACATGTCCCTTTTGAGGGGTTTCATTGGTCTATGCACATATTATAGATAGTTTGTGAAGGGATTTTCTTCATTAACTTCTCCTTTGATATATTTGACCAAGAAGGATACTTTTGTTTGGATGGAAGAGACTCAAAATATCATGGACCATTTTAAGAAGTAATGAGTACCTATTCTATTTTGGTGTTACCAGATTTATCTAAACCTTTTGTGCTCGAGTGTGATGCATCCAATATTGGTATTGAGTTTGTTTTGATGCAAGACAAGCATCTAATTGCTTATGAGAGCCAAAAATTGAATGAGGTTGAAAAGAGACTATCAACATATGACAAATAAATGTTGTCAATCGTGCATGCAATTGAGAATTTTCATCAATATATTGTGGGCAATAAGTTTATAGTGAGGACTGATCATAATAGCCTGAAGTATTTCATGGAGAAAAAGGGATTAAATGAGAGACAACAATGCTGGGTAAGTCAGCTTCAATGATATGACTTTGATGTTAAATTTTTCAAAGGGAAAAATAATATTGTTGCTAATGCATTATCTAGAAATTCTTAATTTTTCTCACTTTCATAAATTTCAGCCTCTTAGAAGGATCATCTAGTAGTAGAGTACTCAAAAAATCAGCATGCTTGTGAGATTCTAGATGTTAAAATTAGTGATGAAAGGTATAAATTGCTGAATGACATCATCTATTATAAGGATATAATCTATTTTGTACCAAAAAGTAAGTTTAAACATAAGATTCTTATTGTTTTCCATAACAAACAACTTGTTGGTCATCCAGGTTATTTGAAGACATACAAATACATATGTGAGAGATTTTCATGAAAAGGTGTGAAAGATGATGTCCTCAAGCATGTAAGATAATGCATAGAGAGCCAAAGGAATAAAGATGAAGTTTCTTTTCTATCAAGGTTGCTACATCCACTTCTTATTCCCAATAAATTATGGGAACAAATATTAATGGATTTCATTACCAGGTTACCCAATACCAATGGTAAGGATTATATTTTTGTTGTGGTGGATAGACTTAATAGGCTCACTTTATGTCAATGCCTTTTGAGTTTAAAGCACCACAAGTTTTTGGTCTATTTTTTGAATAAGTGTTTAGATTTCATGGTGTGCCAAAAAGAATCTTAGGTGATAGAGATCGCATATTCATCAACACTTTTTGGCAAGAGTTGATGAAGTTGGATAGAATATAAATTAATCATAGTACTAGTTATCATCCTCAAATTGAAGGAAAAAGGCATGGGTAAGGTGGTTACACTTGGTTGAATTCTATTACAACATTACATATCATATGAGCATAGGTATGACCCCTTTCAAAGCCTTGTATGGTTATGAAGCTTATGCATTTGTGGACTTGGTTTTTTGAATCTAAATCCCCAAAATATCTTGAGTGGGCTAAAGAGAATCAAGATATCTTTAAGGTCCTTAAGGATAATATTTAGATTGCATAGGAACAACAAAATAAATATGCTAATTGCCATCGAGTTGAGAGGTCTTTTGAGGTGGGAGACATGGTATTTATGCATCTTAAACCTTATAGACAATTATCATTGAAAGTAAGTGGAGAAAAAAGATCAGACCAAAGTTTTATGCACCTTTAAATGTTATTAAAATAATTTTTGAAGTGGCATATGAGTTAGAGCTGTCATATACAAGCAAAATCCACAATGTGTTCCATGTGTCATACCTCAAAAAGTCTCTTGGATAGCAAGTGATTCCTTCTATAGAATTGCCTCCTATGGATGAATAAGCTAAGTTGATACTCATTCCAAAAAAAAATATTCAAGGGAGGAGAAGCTAAGGAGTAAAATAATTTCTAAATATCTCATCAAGTGGAAAAACTTACCTTTGGAGGATACTACATGGGATGGAAAGGAGATTCTAAATCATCCTAGTCTACAAATGCTTGAGGACAAACATCCTTTGGGTGGGAAGGACTGTGATTTACCCAAATCAAGTCATGTGGCTTAATGCTACATGGGTTATCCTTTCCTTGTATTACCCAAGAAGAAGATGATGTAGAGCATTATTAGGTAAGTGTAGAGTCTTTGGCTTGTAACCTATTCTATTCTTAAGTTGTGGGCATTTATCTTTATACAACTTAAGTGATTTATAGACTTAAGAATTATTATTTACCCATTTTTGAGTTTAATGACTTAAGAGGCATGCAATTTAAGTGATTTTCATTAAACATGTGCAAAAAAGGTCAAGGGGGCATTGGAAGATAAGGGGCCTATTGGCTCATTTTTGAGGGTTTTATTTGGAGCATTGGATTGAGTTGATAATGGATCAATGATTGAGATTAAATTATTCTTTTGGGAGTCATTATATAACATCTTAGAGTTGTTTTGGATCTCATTATGTCATTATTTCCTTTTATTTCTGCTACAATATTTGGCTTAAGGTCTAAAAACCCTTGAGTATCCTTAGTTTTAGAGAGACATACGGGCTCCCCCTAGTCATAAGGATGTGTTTCATTGGAAGGGATTTGGTCTATGATGCCCTAGCACATCATTTTCAAAGCTGAATTTTTTTAACAAGTTCAGAGACCATTTTAGGAGGTGAGTTTTAGAATATCATGATCAGATTTAGATTATCTATAGCCACATATCTTCCTATTTCTGACAATCATTGAAACTAATAAAAGAAAAGACAAGTGGGATAGACCCAGTGTTAGTTTACTAGGTTTTTAGCAAGGAAATCTAGGGTTTAAAGATATTTTTGAGGTATTTATGCCTAAATCTATATATTGTTAATCATATTCATCTCAAAAAAATATGGAAAAATAAATGTAAGCTATTTCTAAAAATTTTAGGCAGTTTTTAGTGTGTTTTATGTAACTTTTGATATTCAGAAATATTCATAAATTTTTATTAATAAACAAAAAAATCAAAAAAATATTCTAAGCATGGATCTAAGCTTGTTGAAGTGTTGTTTATTTGTAAATAAAATTTCAGAATTTTCTATTGCATAGTTTTGGAGATTTTTTGTTTTTTCCATTATCCCTATTAGGGATATTACAGATATATTTGGAGGGTATAAGATGTAAGGAGATAAATTAGGGAATCTAGTCTAGGAAACTAGAATGGATATATAAATGATAAATATGAAATAATATCTATCTCAAAACACTAAATGCCTACCCACCCATTTCTCGGTGCATCCTTTAAGGCATGCACTTAGGGAGATTGAAGCTCAATAGATTATTGCATGAGAAAACATTAGTAAACGATAAACGTGAAAAATATTATGTGTATATAATATTATTATAAATCCCCTGGATTTTAAATTACTTGCTTACCCATTTCCAATATGATTTTTTACTCTAAATTTGAATTTTTAAATGGTGATGGAAACCCTTCTCATCACATTAGGTATTTTTATGCCTCTTTATTAGATTTTATTCATGAGAAATGATTATTAACTAAGATATTTCCAAGGAACTTGAATAATTATGCACATGATTAGTTTTATGGTTTACTATGTAGATTCATACAACATTTTACAACATTAGTCAATCACTTCTTAGCTTATTTTTTAATCAATATTGGTATGAAGGTTACTTTTACAAAATTAGATCAAATTAAACTATCAGTAAGTATGAAGGATCAAATGATATTATCAGTAGGTATGTGTTAACATTTAAGACTATGATTACCAATATTACTCATAAAATACCAAATATAGAACCTCAAACTATCTTTGCTCATATCTTTTTTTGAATTATTAAGTACAAAGTGGTCCTAAACACTTACCATTATTTTGATTTAAAAAAATCACACGGTTGGAGATTCTAAGGTCAAGATTTTAGATGACAATGTTCTTAAATATGGGTCAAATGCTCAAACTTCCAGTGGTACCAAATTTATAAATAATGTTCTACCTTAATTTGGAATAATGGGTAAGATTAATCTAACTAGGCTATAACTTTGAATTGTAATTTAGATCAATAGATATGGCATTCAAACATACATCTGATTGTAAATGACTAAGATTATTTCTTTTTATTTGACAAGGGTATATGATAAATATAGTAATTACTAAGGAGATCAAAATACTTAACTTTTATAGTTGCCTATCTGAATATGATTGTATTCTATAAGTGAAAATTAGGTATAAGTAGGCTTTTGGTTTGTTTAGTTTCATAACTGATTCAATGTATAAGTTGGTTTGGTATATGAAAAATTAGGGCATAATGACTATAAAATCACATGTGGCTATCATTTTTGTTATGCTATTGTGATCCTAAACCCTCATGATGCACACAACTTCAAAAATCAATCTCCTTTGTCTTGAAACCCTATGTGTGCATGCAAAAGATAGAAACATGAAACAATGGGCGAAGTGTAATGGGTTGATCTAACCCAAATCACCTCCATCTAATTATTGATCATTACCTACATGTTCTATACTCTAAGGATATAAATCATGTCACATGTAGTTATCCCACCTAGCGTGATTTTGAAATTGTCCTCCTTCACTATATGTATGTAGATAATGATGTGGCTTTCATACTTGACAATGATTGCTTTGATTTAGATTTAAATTTATTCAAATTTGTCTTGTGATGGATCATAATGATAAGTTTTAAATTTTGGAAAAGTAGGGTAGATTTATTAATGTACAATAGTGTATAAATATATAATAGATAATTCCCCAAAGTCCCTGATGAATTAGACCTTGATTTGTTTATATATGAATCCAATTAAATAATTTCTCACACCACCAACACACTAGGATATTAGGTTAACCCTAAGACTTGGTTTAATTTTAGAAAATAGTAATTATTGGAAAGAGTTAGGTACTAAACAAATCATGTCAATATTGACTGGTGACCTATCTAGTAAAATCAACCTATGTATAGATGGATTGAACTGAGAGTATGAAGAAGTTTGTGTAACATATTTAGCTAGTTTGAAATAGAGACAGATTATTTTAGGTGTGTAAAAATATAACATAAGGGATGAATCTAATGATATCATGAAAGTGTGAGAAAATGGAAGATTAAGACCTTGTTTGAGTGATCAAGTCATGTATAGTAAATGCTTACCAAGTTCATCATTGTCAAGAACCAAAGAACAAATTTTAATATATACATATGCCCCCATTTTATTATAGTAATGGAATTTATAGAGTAAAATGATAAAATATACCTGAGTGTGTACAATACACTTTGTATTTAGTGTGAATCTCTAATTGTGCAGGATACTCAATAACAAAACCTATAATAATGTGTAGCCAATGTCCATAGAATGACTATTTTAATCTTAAATTAAATTTTGTAAATTTTAAAAGAATAAGGGTTATGGTACATATGTGTTGGTGAAAACCATGTTTCTCTTGACATTTTTGGAGATTATTATTTATTTTTGAAGCATTGGAGAAATTTGTGCTTCCCATATTGAAGCACATGGAGAGTTGGGGTGATTATGCCCCAAATTTATGTAATTATGCAAGCTCTTGGGTTGGGAAAGAAACATGACCCAACCTTCATGAATGTGGGGAAAATTAAAAAATATACTAACCCAAATAAATATGTAGGAAAAAGAGATAACCATTAGGCTAAGTTTTTCCAAACAAATAACAACATAGGTAAATTAGAGAACCATCAATGTAGGTTCACTTCAACCACTAAAAATGGCTTATAAATTCAATTATAATGTTTCACTCAAGTTTGATGAAGTTCACTCCATTTAAAAATAAAATACATGATTGAAAGGGAATGAATAATGTTCATACTCCCATAATGAATACAAGTTGTATTAAGTAGTTTCACTCAACATATAATAGAATGCATGATCAAAAGAGAATGCATGATGTCCATGCCCCCATCATGACCATGTTAGCCAAAATTTGGCTCCCATGAATGGGGATCATTCAAAACTTTGATTTACTTGAAATTAACTTCATTGATAGTCATTATTAAGGATTTGTATTTGTCATTAATCATCTAAGTTGATAGGTAATGTGTCTTCCTTGGTAGCTTACAAGGTCATTTAGGGTGGTCTAATTGGTAGTTGAGTTAATTCATGTTGTATAGTCATCAAATGGTCATTCCTCATGGTATTAATTTTGTGTTTAGAATTGTTTAAGATAAGTTTGAAAAAGTTAAGGTAATTGGGAAATCAATTCATGTGGAGGCATGCCCAAGGAGATAATGTGGCAACCCTACAAGGAACAAACATGGTCTAAAGCTGGTCAAATTGGTCAAGGATGTAAACTAGTAAGTTAATCACATTGTTTTTTAAAGCAATTTGGAGAGTTTAAGGTAATTTTGACAATATTAAGGTATTTTAATACTGTAATCTCTTTGTGCTTTCCAATGTTGAATATTAAAATTACTAATCATGAGAAAATATAAAGGTTTTATATTTGATAAAGGGGTGTTTTAAGTCATCCAACACTTACATGATGACATCATGATTATACTTAACTGTACATATCCTATAAATGTCTTGTATAACTAATATTGAACATTGGACTTCTCTTTGTAACTACCATTTATTATTCTCCAATGCACAAGTGAAGAGTTTTTGAGATATTTTAGGAAAATAAGGATATGAAATATTTTGGCAACCTCTCCCATATTTTTAAAGGTTATGGAAAGGTGAAGATTCACTTGGTTCATCATCACTAGCAGTTCCAAAGAGAAGAATAGTCAGAATCTTGAGAAAATCATGATTTTGGTGGTCTTGTACAAAGTGTTTCTAATGGTTGGAAAATTAAAAACTATCCCATAGGTCCCCATAATCTTAATATACCCAAATACATACAAAAAAATGAGGTGTAGAGCCAAACAATGAAAAAATCCACTCCATTTCTACATCAATCTTCTTGGCAGCAATAAAAGGGTAACCAATTGGAATTTGATAATTTGAGGAGAGAGAGAGAGTTGGAGTCCAAAATAATTGGCCATATTAGAGGAACCTAATTCCCTTCCACTTTTTGTCATTAATTATCTAGTTAATCCCCTTAACTTTATGAATAATCATTAAGAAGTTAAGGGTGTACAAAGGTGACTCAAAACCCTATCATGGTTGGTTTCTCCAAATGCAGGGTTATGAAGTTGAATAAATGCAAGATTTTTTTTTAATGTCTATTAAAAAATATTATACTCCTTAAATATCATAATTTCTTAGGGTTTCGCATTTTCCTATTTGGAGTGGTTTAAGTAGCCTTGAATGGCTTGTCTAGGTATGACATACTTATTTACAGAGAAACTATGGATTGTCTTATGCATGAAATGAGTGAAATGAAGTTTTAAATAGTAAATAAAATGTATTAAAGGTATATAATACTAATTTAAGACATAAATGGGGTGACAAACTTCAAGATAGGCAAGTAATTTTACATGCATAGGGTGAACTTTTGAAAATAGTTGCCTTGGTGAAGTACCCTAATAAAATGAAAATATGTGGTCATTATTCAATACTTGTGAAGGAGAAAAACCATATAAAATATAATAATATATCATTCTCATGAGATATTATCAATTTCTGGTCCTTGCATTCAAAGTTCATAGTGTCTTTTTTCAAGCCAAGATCTAAGGAGGATTGTGAGCGTATAAGTTTGCAGATCTGTAGGTAACCATTAACATCAAATGTTTGTATTAATGAATTAAAATTAACCTTATAAATATTATAAAATACCTATATAAACATAAAAACATCTATTAAATACCCTTAAAACTTCATTTTAACTTGTCTCAATGGATTGTGTGCTTGAGTAGGACTGTGTGATTTTGAGGGGAACAACTGTGAAGGTCTTGGGAATGCCAAAAGAGAATTGAGCCTATTAGAGTGAGATAAAAGATATTAAATATTATTTTATATTTATAATATATTTAATAATCATTAAATTTGGATTAATAAATGGTAAAACATAGATAGAAATAAGTTTTTTAGGCCTAAATATAGACCTATAAGCCTGTGTCAAGCAAAATGAGGAAAGACACATGTATAAGGTGAAATTGAAGGTAAAGAGGTATATAATGAGGTTAGGAGGAACATAAATTTACTTCAATTTTTTTTTCAAATATCACTCAATGTCAAGATAAACCTGTTGGAGAATGTCTATCTCTAAACTTACAGTCATGCAGTCATAGACACTTACATGCTCATGTGGATCCAATGAAGAAAAGACACATCCTTTGTACCATATAAAGAATTTGTAAGATAATAAAGGTTATATGATAACATTATTAAACTACCTAATAGATCTAAATACCACTCAAATTAAAAATAAACATGTTAAAGTAGGTTTAGTCTCAAAATTGCAGTTTAGGCGTAGTTTAAGACCTACAAGTTTATGCTCAGTTTGAAAAGAACATGTATATGTTTTGTATTGAGAATTGGGTATATATGGTTATAATATATTTTTTGGGTCATATGGTAATATTATACAAGGTTTGGAACTTATGGAGGAGGGAGATAACTTCAATGAAGGACAACTAGGTCTAGAATGTCAAAGTGGTTCTCAAACCCTCATGGGTGCTTAGATTAGAATTTAAGAAATTTGAGAGGAAAAATTAATTGGATAAGTATTTTATGATTTCATTGAGGGTATATAAAACATATTATAAACTTTTAAAATATAAACATTAAAATTTGAGTGACATTTTAGGCCAAAACACTCCCTCGAGCTTCTCAATAGGCCTAAACAACCATGAAAATTAACCTTACTGACATGTGAAGTATAAGGAGAAGGTGCATGGGACTCTCAGATCATTTGGGAAGGTATAGGGGGTTTTATACATGAAATTATTGTCATTTTTTCTTAGTTTTAGGCCCAAAGTTTTATAAACCACTGTTAAGAAGGTTGCACACTCCTAAACCCTACTTAAACCCTCTAAAGAGACCTAATGGAGGATATTGAATTCCTAATTAATTAAAATGGAATGAAATGGACTATAAAATCCTTGGATGATATCTAAACACCTATAAAAACTTGAAAAATTCACTATTTTGGCATGTGTGAGGTACTATGATACATAATTTACCCTAGTAATTACTGCTACAGGCCTAAAAATGTAGTTTTTGAAGATTTTTCATGAGGTTGACTGAGTGAAACCTAAAATAGTTACTTATAACCATATATGATCTAAATAATATATGGGAGGATGATTATAATGACTCATGAGGATGATTTACAATGATTTCAACACTATTTGGAGGTTTCAAAACACCCAATGGTAAGCAAATTGCTATCAAGGGTTCTTATCAAACCTAAAGCACATATACCTTAATCTTAAAGATGTATTTGAGCTTGAACAAGGGTAGAATGATATCATACAGGTTGTCTAAGATATAATAAAGTTGTGAAAACAATACTCAAGTAAATAATTAAGCCTAAGATGACATGAGAGACTTGTTCTTACAGTCTTAATTTGAGTCAAGTAGACTGTTTTATCAAATACATGTTCCTTATTAGTTTGAAGTATCTTGAACCTTAATCCTTAGCTCCTCCAAGATGAGAGAGACATGTAATTTGAATAATATGGCATTTAATACCTCAAGGAGGAATGATAAAGAGTGACATATGTTAAAACATGGACTTGTAACTCCTTGACCAAGAATGGGTAGTTTCAAACAAGGTTGATGAGTTATACTAGAAGGTGAAGGGTCATTCCATGCCACCCTTGATGAGGCAAAAGATCATAATAAGTTGACACATGTTTAAAATTTCTTAAGACAAATATTTAATAGTTTTCTTTATTGTAACTTCTTTTTTAGGAGATTGCACTTGTCATTGATCTTCCTATGCTTCTCTCTCTCTCTCTCTCTCAATAAGTTGCCACATGTTTAAGAAGTTATTAAGACTAATATTTAATATTGTAAATTATTTTTTCAATATATTTCATTTGTCATTAATCTTCCTACGCTTCTCTCTCTCTCTCTCTCTCTCTCTCCTCTCTCTCTCTCTCTCTTCTCTCTCTCTCTCTCTCTCTCTCTCTCTCTCTCTCTCTCTCTCTCTCTCTCTCCTTCTCACATTATCCTATATATGATACCTTTAATAGCTTGTTATGGATCATTTGGATAATTATGGAAAATACCTACTCAACTAAGCACTTGTAATATGCCTTTAAATGTTAAATAAATCTGATACTTACCTTCTCATATACTTTCAATTAGTGTACTTATGTGATTGTTGTTGAATTTTAGTAGTAGTGCCTTCATTCTCTCTCATTTTTCCTCTCCTACCTCTTCAAAAATGGATTATCTTCTTGCAAGTTACATGATGAGTGTGAATATCTTTTAATAGTTTATAAGTGGATTTCAGTAATTAGTATCTTCCGTAGACCTCTTGATTAACCCTCCTATTCAATACATTGTCTATAACCTCCATGTTGAAATACTCATGCTTAAAAGTCCTTATTGAGTAGTGTGATCTAGATTCAAACCTAATTCATGTTATTAATGCAGTTATATTCAAGTGGAGGGTGTAAATTTGGTGCTTCACCTCCCTAGTTTAGTCTAACTTTCAACTATCTTACCATTTTCCTTTGCAAGCAATAAGTCTAATCAGTAGTTCTAGGGGTGATAGACATCAAAGGAGCTAGACCCTATGTCTATAGTTTCACATCACTAATTAGGTCCACCCATAGACTATAGGTGTCATCCATTATATCACTTAAGTGAGGAGAATTGAACAACCTCCTCAAGGGTGTAACTTTTAATGATAATTTTTTGGCATACTTGGTGGACAATGATTGCATCTCGTTAAAGATTTCTTGATGCTACTTTTCAACACATCATCCTTTGGAGGCATGAACACAAGTATCAATGGTGATTCCAAGTGAATATCAGTTGGTATAAGCATCATATGTGTCTAAAATCATAAAATTGGTATGTATCCTATTATTTTTTTGGTCAAGATGCATATTCTATGCCTTCATATTCTCCATATCAGGTTGATGACATTCATGGATTCACCCTATAAGATGCCAACCTTATCAAGTTTATCAACATCCTTATGTGACCTCTCCTAATCCAACTCAGCCTCTTTATCAACCTACTTATCCCTCTAGTCAACCTTGTCAAAGCTATGATAAATCTACTCAATCCTTACAATAAATTCTATTGGAATATGAAATGCAAATTAGGGAGATTGATAGAGAAAAAATATTGGCCTAAGTGTTCCTACCCATTACAATCAGAGTGAGATAATTTAGAAAGAAGTTTCTCATAATAGGTCAAGAATAAGTGGGAAACCATTGAGAGAGAAAACCAAAATTTATCAATTGATGAAGTGTTGTTAGAAACAAGAGGGATGATGCAATGTATAAGAACATATTATTACTTGAAAATAGGTAAAAAGTTCAATACATTTAGCCTTGCATACATTCTCCCACCCCAAGTTAACCTTATTATACTCCAAACCCAGCCCAAATGGTAATATGTCATCAAGAGAGGTCTATGCCTATTCAATCTTCACTCACTCTTCCTTAAGATCCTAAGACCATTCCATCTTGGAGACCTTCATGGACTAATAACAATAATTATGTCATTCCTACTCTTGAGAAAGAACCTTCTCCCATGCCTATCCAAAATCAAGAAAAGAAGAAGTGTATGGAGATCAATTCTATATATCCCTCAAGTTCATCAAGCTCTTTAACTATACTTCAAGTTGAATCCATACATGAAGTTCAAGACACCTCAAAGTTTGATAGAGCAATTGAAGAGTTGAAAGAGAAGAATACAACATCCTCAGTTAAATTTCTTATCCATCCCTTCAAGAACATCATTATCAACCTAATACTCCTAAAGTCTTAAGTTGGAATTACACTCTATTAGGTTTCAATCAAGCTAATGAAGTATCTTACCCTCCCACCCTCTCCTTTTGTGAAGGAGAACCAAATGTATTGAGGGAAGAAAATGAACATTTAGATGTAAAGGAGAGATTGTCAAAACTAGGTGATGAGGTGGCAATCCTTGAAATGAATATCAATCAACTACAATTGAATCTCAATAAGGTGATAAGGAGAGTGTTTCCAATGTATATTATGAGGAGATCCTCTTTATGAAGGAGTACAAGATAATATGATGAAAAAAACCTCTTGTCAAAGTGATTCTATTAAAAAATAGTGAAGAGAATATCTTGATTAGGCATAAAAATAACTGTACCATAGTATCATGGAAGTAATGGACTTATTTTTCAAGCATATGGCCCCTCTAGTACATGAAAGTGAACTCAAAATGAGGTTTCAAAAGTTGGAAATCCTCTATAAGAGGATAAACTAGTTTTGGTATAAGAGAGGCATGATAAATTAAACCTTCATGGAGGAAGAAGAAGACTAATTGAGTTCTTATGGATTGAGTCTTGATGAAGAGAAAGGTGACTATACAGTAGTTGAGTAGGTTACAACTGAACATGAGGTAAGTCTTATTTAATATACATTGGCTATTAGCCTTGTTGAGATTATGTGAAAAATATGTAACTTGAAGAAGATAACTTGCAGCCATGTCATGAACCTATTCAATAATTTGAAGTATTTGACCAACATGTTATCCCTCAATAAAATGGCAAGATTGAGATTGAACTTAGCATGCTATCAAGTGACTAAGAAGAATTTGCCTTTTGGGAAGAGCTATAAATTTTTGATCTAGTTTGGATAGTGAACCTACAACACATGACGAGATTTTTAATATTGTTTTCTTGGCCAATGAGCATGATTAAGACATGAAAAAGGAGCCTCTTGAAGAGAAACCATTGTAGATGATATTATTGACTCTCATGAGCAAGTTCAAGGAGGTTTTGAGGACATGTGATAGTACTACTTAGACATGTTCAAATAATTTGAAGAGCTTGGTAGGTTATCACCTTCAAAAAGACAAGATGAAGTTGTTGATGAGAAGTACAAAACTCCTATCAAGTGAACAAGTCCTATAAGTCATCACCAAGAGTTTCAAGCTCATGCTATCACTAAATATGATGAATATGACACTCTTCAAGATGATTAAGAGTTGGAACTTAAGCAGCCAATAGAAGATGAAGCTGAGAATGCTGCTACCATTATGAATCAAACCATGGTCACTTTAGAAGTCTATCACATTACCAAGGATGGATAACATTATTAGGTAAGAATTGAAGATCAAGATGAGTTTGTATTTGTTGGAGACATGTTTGCTACTATAGATTCATTTGAGCTATTTGTTAGAGACATGGTTGGAGACTTGATATTATTTTTGTTGATATCCATTATGAAGGCTTTATATTTGTCATTAATCATCTAAGTTTATAGGTGATGTGTCTTTTTTGGAAAATTCTAGGGTCATTTAGGGTGGTTTAGTTAGTAGTTGAATCAAGTGATGTTGTATAGTCATCAAATGGTAATTCATAATGGTCTTCATTTTGTGTTTAGCATTGTTTAAGGTAAGTTTGATAAAGTTAAGGTAAATGGGAAATCAAGTCATGTGGAGCCATGCCTAAGGAGATAAGGTGGTAACCTTGCAAGGAACAAGCATGGTCTGAATCTAGTGAAATTGGTCAAAGAAGAAAACTAGTAAGTCAATCACATTATTTATTAAAGCAATTTGGAGAGTTCAAGGTAATTTTAACAAGATTAAGGTATTTTACTACTTTAGTCTCTTTGTGCTTTCCAATGTTGAAGATGACAATTACTAGTCATGAAAAATTATAAAGATTTTGTCTTTGAAAAGGGGGTGTTTTACATCACCCAACACCTATTTGATGACATCATGCTTGTACTTAACTGTACATATCCTCCAAATGTCTTGTATAACTAATTTTCAACATTGGACTTCTCTTTGTAAATACCATTTATTATTATCTAATGAATAAATGAAGAGTTTTTAAAATAAATATAGTAAAATAAAGATATAAAATGTT